>JANEYF010005446.1:267500-468255 GCA_029963845.1 Rhamnusium bicolor | reverse complement strand
TTTTGCGGCAATACCCATTAAACGGGGTTGATGAATACCAATTTTTCGATTATAAGTCCAATATGGTGGTGATTAAAAAAATGAAATTTTCATCCATTACGGCCCTGATGTAGGCGCATAAAATTACAAATTTCCTAATTAACAGCTTGCCTTTATTGAGGTAGTTTTGAGGGGTGAGGGGTAGTTTTCCTTTTTTACCCCAAACTTTTTTGACGTCACTTCTGAAGCAAAACTTTTAAATAACATTATTTCCCATGCAATGACTCAGAAAAGGTTATTTTCAAAAAATTTCTGTCACACCAGCCGCTTCTGAATAATTTGCGCTGAATCGGCAATAAGGTTTTTCCTGCGTGAAATAAACAACATTTTTGATTAGTAAATAAAAAAATCAATGTACAATACAGAAATATCGCACTTAATAGCTAAAAGAGTAACTGTTCAAAATGATCTCCTTTGAGTACGAATACATGCCTGACAACGACGAATAATTGAATTATTAATTTCAGCCATGTCACCATTGTTTCAGATATAAGCTAAACTATTATTGATCCTTTCCGTCATGCTGAATATTATTTATTTCCCTCAAAATAACAAACTGTCATATGTTCCCCAGAAATAAAAATCCAAAGGATTGAGATCGGGAGAGCGAGGAGGCCATAAAACAGGACCACGGTTACCAATCCAGTTATTTCCAAAATTCCGATTCAACCATTCAGTCACATGTCTTTCATTATGAGGGGAGGCGCTCCATCATGTCGAAACCATACTTTCTGTATAATGTTTAGTGGCAAATCGTCTAGGTGTTCCGTTAGAGAGGTTTCAAGAAAATTTAAATAATATTGTGCATTCATCCTATTATTAAAAAATGCATACCTGCTAGTCGATTATTCAGTATACCTGCCCAAACATTAATGCTGAATCGACGTTGAAATCTTGCCTGCCTTTTAGCGTGTGGATTTTTCAAGGACCACAAATGCTTATTATGATGGTTATTAATGCCATCCCTGGTGAAGGTGGCCTTGTCAGTCCATATAATATTTCTAATAAAATTTGGATCATCAGCAAATTTATTCAAAATCCAGCAACAAAACTGGAGTCTTCTTTCAGCATCTCCTGGTTCTAAAGCTTGAACACGCTGATAATGATAGGGATGAAAATCGTCAGTGTGAAGAGTTCTCCATACGAAATTTTGCGATAGACCTAATTGCACCGAGATCCGTCGAGTGCTGGTTCCTGGGTTATCCCTTACTATATTAAATACATCCTCTTTCCCATCAATGTTTACCTCTCGAGGGCCCCTCTACGATTGTGAGATGAAGATCCAGTTTCCGAAATCGTTGAAATGTGCGACTAAATACTGCTCGTGATGGAATTATTCTATTCGGAAATCGCCGGTGATACTCATTTCTAGCCAATCTGGTGTTTCCATCACAAAAACCGTAAATAAAAACAATGTCTGCATATTCATAGGTAGTAAACTGATTCATTGTTATTATTCTTTATTTTTAAATAATTTAGAATCAGAAATGACACTTAATCAATGTAAATGACATAATACTACGAATCAGAAATATAAATTGTTTTTAAACATAGGTGACTTCAAGCCACTAGATTTGAAGATTGATCGAATTAAGTTTTGCATATTTCATATGAAAACCTTATTGCCGTTCAACGCAAATTATTCAAAAACGGCTGGTGTGACAGAAATTTTGAAAAATACTTTTTCTGAGTCATTGCATGGAAAATAATGTTATTTAAAAGTTTTGCTTCGGAAGTGACGTCAAAAAAGTTTGGGGTAAAAAACTACCCCTCACCCCTCAAAACTACCTCAATAAGGCAAGCTGTTAATTAGGAAATTTGTAATTTTATGCGCCTACATCGGGGCCGTAATGTATGAAAATTTCATTTTTTTAATCACCACCATATTGGACTTATAATCGAAAAATTGGTATTCATCAACCCCGTTTAAGGGGTTGTAGCTCTCTTATTATGCGTTTTAGGACATATGTTTATTAATGAAAGTCCATTTATTTTTGATAAATTACCAGCCTCTGAAGTTTGGCACACTCGTGGTAGATCACCCTCTATATATATATATATATATATATATATATATATATATATATATATATATATATATATATATATATATATATATATATATATATATATATATATATATATATACATATATATATATATATATATATATATATATATATATATATATATATATATATATATATATATATATATATATATATATATATATATATATATATATATATATATATATATATATATATATATATATATATATATATATATATATATATATATATATATATATATATATATATATATATATATATATATATATATATATATGCATATATATATATATATATATATATATATATATATATATATATATATATATATATATATATATATATATATATATGTATTACATATATATATATATATATATATATATATATATATATATATATATATATATATATATATACTCCCGCGTAGGTGATAGGCCCCTAGGGGACCGTGGTTGTCTGAACGACGTTTTTCAGTTCGAGTAACCAGAAGCCGCAGTAAGCAGTTATCGGTTAGAACCTGAAGATGGCAGATGAGATTCTGCCGAAACGTCGTTCAGACCAACCACGGTCCCTCTCGGGGCCTATCACCTACGCGGAGGAGAGCTGGAAAACGAATTTAACATTCACCACCCACGAAAACCTGAAAAACAACATATATATATATATATATATATATATATATATATATATATATATATATATATATATATATATATATATATATATATTTTTTAAAAAAAATATATATATATTGTTAATTTACATGTTCTGGTAAACTTGACATTTTTTATCAGCTACGGATGTGACATTCAACTTTTTTTTCTCTAATAGCACATTGTGTTTTTTATTAATTTATTTATTTTTTTGAATCAGCATATTTTCCTGCATGCGACTACATGCAATTTTCATGGGGTTGGTTTTTGTGAAAATTTCCTGCAAATTAATTTTATTTAACTCAGTAAATTACCTTAACACAACAAATAATCAATTGCACAGGGGCAACCAAATAGTATAAGCTAAAATAATATTTACCCAAAATAGCAATAATTACAGGAGATCTTAGTACTTAGGATACATCAATTACATCAAATGTTCAAAATGTCGACCGTTATTTTGAAAACACAGTTCTAATCTCTCCAGAAAAGATCGCCTCGCATTTGCAAATAATACATCTCCTATTGCCCGTATTACACCAACAATTCGAACTCTCAGATCATTAAAGTTGTTTCGTCGCTTCTTGTATATTTGGCCTTTTATGAGACCTCAAAAAAAGTCAGGGGGCCAAATCAGGTGACCGGGCCGGCCACTCTATTTCTCTACATCTTATCCACTTGTTTGGAAACCAAATATCATCGTTATCGTCAGGACAAAGAACCAAAGCCCAATATCTGTCCATTTTTATGTTCACCTATATAAAAAAGGGTGAATAATGATAACACCTGTCCAAACATTCACTTTCTGGGGTCGTTGAGTGTAAAGGTTAGTCATCCAATGGAGATTATTTACAGTTCCATGTAACATAAAAGTGGCTCGTCAGAAAACAAGATATTGTTTACAAAATGTAGATTTTGTTGGCATATATCTTTGATAATTTCGCAAAATTGTAGCCTCCTATCGAAATTATCTTCAGTAAGTTCTTGCAGTAATGCTGACGCCACACCATTTGGGAATTATGTTGCAGTTAAAAGGCATGTATTTTAATTTAAGGTAGCATACGAATTCGTAATTCCTAACGGTCGGAAAATAAACGTATCATGTTCCATTTATTCCGTTAGGTTTCATTCTTATTCAGTTTTCAGAAAATCTCTGAACACGTCTAGATAAATGCATTCTGATAAGCCAATAAGATATTCCGGACGAAACTTATATGTGTGTGTATATACAACAGCATATTAGACTAGTTTGTTTTTAAAAATCGCTTAGAGTAAATGGTAAATCGAAACGGCTGATATTAAAATGTTAATTTTGGTCAATGTTTATGGAAAATATCCACTGAAGAATATTTTCTTTTTTCTTTTCTTTTCCTCCTCGGATAATAATAATACTGATAAACTAGCAAGTTCACCATCACTAAACACCTCCATTCTGAAACGCACCCATGCACAGTATGATCAGTGGAAACTGGAGAAAGGAAATGCCTGTTTTACGAATAATAAGCAGGAATTCCTGAATCAGAATTCTGAATTGGAATCTTCAAATGGTGTGGCGCCAGACTTAATGTATCTTGTGGGGACGGAAAGTTTCCTTTTTGAAAATTCTGCGAATAGATCTTTGCAAAATGTCATGGTGTCGTTTCAGATCAGTGCTGGATAATCTGGGGTATTCCTCTCCCGCCAATAACATATTTAGTACAGCATCGTCATCGTTAACAGTTTTTGTTCGGCCTGATGTTGGTGTGCCCGTAACCCTCCTCATGTCTATATTTTTTTATTAGTTTGGAAACACGAAACTGAATAATCGGAGCACAGTTGGAATAAGCTTCAGTGAATAATGTGCAGAATTCTTGTGCGTTATTTTTCGGTCTCTAAATCCGTCTATAATTGGGATATCACTTCGTTCCATTTCTGACAGAGAAACCATTTTCAGTTTTAACTCAGTTAAAGTCAACTTATGCCTCGAGTAATAAAATTACAATAAAATCTAAAGTTTCAAAAAACCTGACATATTACTTCGTATTTATGCATTTCTAGAAAAAAATAATAAAATAATTATTGGGTATTACAAAAGCATTATTTCAAACCTAACATGACAATAATAATAGATACCTGTAGTATTTTTATATTTTATACTGTCATTCTTATCTGACTGCACTAGTATAAAGGGGGAAACAAATAAAAAAACATAGTGTGACCTTTTGAAAAGATAAATGTATATCCAACCCTTTTTTTGGGAATAATGAAGAACGTTACAAACTATGTTGCTTATCGGCTTTTTACAAAACGCCTAGGAACTGTCCGTCAAATTGATTTTACCGTGAAAAATACGGATTATACAATATGTTTTCAGTATGTACATAATGTTTTATGCGAATTTATAGAATTTTGAATAAATTAATTTTAACTGTATAGTTTAAATTCTCCCTGTATTATTAAGAGTAACCTTCCGCTGTGCTTCTGTAGGCTTCCTGAATGTTTTTGTCGGCATTTCTTGTATTTATCCTCTAAATCATAGCTAAAGGACCTGTCCCGGTTTTGTTATTGCTGCTAGAAAGTGATGGGAATGCTTAGGAGGAAGTAGATCGGCATCCATACTGTGTTATGATAGCTCCAACCGGGAGACGACTCCACACCGGATGATTTGGTCAATTTTATCTGTTCTGAGATTTGCTGTATAAACTAAATAAAACAAAACTGAGCACGTTTGGTTTATAGAGAAATATAAAAAGTGATTTACGAACGGCGATTTCGATTTGGATAAATAAAAAAGATTTCTATTGAAAAAAGTGAATTTACTATATACGGTTTTGGAATAGTAATAGATTTCTCTAGGGAGTTTTGAGTTTCTGTTTTTAGAAGAATTACTAAAATATTATATCATTTATAAGTCGTATTTATACTTATAACTCAAGTCAGAATAAAAACTGGTGAAATCTGGAAATTTTAAATAAGAAGCTGAAATTTGGAGAATATATTTAGGAAGCCATTAGAAATGTATCCTGAACAGTTTCCAGAAATCCCTCTTGAGCTAACGCCGCCAGCTTGAATTTCAGTACAATTTCGATCGATTTTCGTTTTTTACTATTATAATTTCATTTATTGCAATTATACTTTATCATTACAATTATACAGTAACAATACACAGTAATATACTTAATGAAGCACTAACAGATTGCCAGGGAAAGGAAGCTGGACCGAAGTCCAGGAACGGTTGCCACTACTGCCTCATATAGTTGACAGAAGGATATACGTAGACAAATAAAAGCAAATGTATAAAATTAATAAGGAAATACCGCTTGATAAAATTTATTCAGAATGACTGAAGTCTGAAATCTAATACTGTCTGAGCAGTGAAAGAAGGCCCACGGAAAGAATATGCCTTTTGTATTCCATTTACAATGAGCGTAAATGATGATTTAGTGTATGGTAAATTTTTGTGGTCGTTTGCATCCACATCTACTCATTGGGAGATATACTTACTTCTAGTATGTGATTTCGCAGAGAGCAGGCAATTCGCTCTCTTGCCGCGCGGTCCTTCTTTCCTTTGCTGAACAGTATTCTTTCTGCATTCGTAGCTGTTAAATTTGAGCAATTTGGTAAAAAAATCTCGGTTTTTGCAAAAATTTAAAAACTCGAGTTTTATTCCATAATCAGAATGCATTGTTTATTTAGTCAATAAGGTGCATAAGTTAGTATTTTACATGGTAAAGTAACTCAGAAGCAAAACTGGGTATGTGTTTGCTTTGGACCAAGTCTTTGCATAAGATAGATGCAAAACTTGGTTTTTAATTTCTTGAACTGTAATTATTTCTTAATATTTTGTGATTTTTAACAAAAATCGTAAATGATTACAGCGTTATTTTTAACACAATATATGGTGTATTAATTAAATTATTTAAAAAATATTGTACACGTAATTTAAATGTCAATTTGCAAATTGTGGCTTTAAAAATGGACACTAATATAAGTCGAAAAAGAGGTAGGGTCTCTTGGATCGGCCTTAAATCAATATTGTATGTTATTTTTGTCTGCATTGTATCATAAGTTTCTTATAATTCTCATAAATTCGTTTACATGTTAATATGTAATGACTATTGTGTCAAATTACTTTTCCTGATATAGTAATATTACAAAAACAAACATAAGACTGAACACTTGGGACTAAACTGGCGATTGTTAAAAGTAATTTAATATGTTTTACTGTGTAGCGGATTATAATAACATTCGTTCCGCAAAAGACTACGCGGTCGTCCAGCCAGTAGAAATTTTTGCCCTCAAAAGATGAGATAGAAATAATTTTGATATGCTGTTAAATCCAAAATGTATATACAGAAAATGTAAGGAGTTTTGTTTTCTTTAACTTTGTACTTGTATTTTTGTCGTTGGATTAACCGTTTGTGGAGTTATTTTGAAGAGACCAATTTTCTGCACCTTTTATTCAGGCTTACGCCTGTCCCCTCCATGGTTCTAAACTTGGATTTTTCATCATAGTCCCGACCTACACAACATATATCATAATGGTTCCTACCACACTTTTGTAAGGCAAAGTCTCTACTAACTGGATTATAAGGCAAGACCAACTGCCAAGGAACAAGGGAACACGTGCTTAGTTGCCTATACCGGGTGAAACAGGATCATGGTACACCCCCTTTACTCCTTTAGTTTTGAAGATGATTGATTGAAATTTGGGATATCTTATACACATAATATGCAGCACTTTTTGACATACAAGTGATTTTTTTTACTTCCGGTTTCGCCGGAAGTGACACTAACTGTTTTAAATGGAACACTGTATATATTAATGCATTTTTGAATTCTGCTTAATTTTTTTGAATCCAACAATACCAAATAAGTGACATTTCAAACGTCAATATTTTTTATAATATAATTTTTAGTTTTCCATTTAAGTATGCCATAACGGTTCCGATTTATTCTAAATGACCCGTGTAATGCTAGAAAAAATCGAAATCCCGTCAAAAATACTAAATTACGTAATTTATGAGCAAATAAAGTTCATCAAAATGGTCTTTAGGACAAAACTCAATTTTTTCAAATTGAACCATATTGGTACCGTGGTACCAATTATTAGTACTATTAGTAAGGAATTTATTCTTATATCGTATTAAAATGTGCGATAAATACAAACAAAATTACAGCTAAAAGAAAATAAGAAAGTACAATTTGGTTCTAATTACCTTCTTATACATAAGGTGGCTTTGGAATACAAAAAATGAACACAAAACATTACAACAGTTGTTCAAAATGCTGTCCATTAACGTTAATGCACTTCTGAATTCGCATAGCTGTTTCTTGAAGAACGTTCACAAATTGCTGGGCCGTTATGCTATTAATTGCGCGTCTTACTCGTAGCTCCAGGTCTTCACAGATTGTAACGGCGGTGGCATAGACAATATTTTTTAAATGACCCTAAACAAAGAACTCAAGGGGTGTTAAATCAGGTGATCTTGGAGGCCACTTCACAGGGCCATTCGTCGAAATTACGTTTTCTCCGAATCTCCATTGAAGGTAATCAATTACTATCTTTGAATTATGGGGAGGAGCGCCATCTTGTTCGAAATACATTCCCTGTTGTAAATAGAAAGGTAATTCAGCTAAACTGTCCTCAATTTCATTTTGCAGAAATCCGAAGTATCTGGCACCAGTCAGGGGTCCTTCAAATATTATTGGACCAATGATTCTACTACCGATTATTCCAAGCCAAACATTGAAACCGAACCGCACTTGAAAGTTACCCTCCCGTAATAAATTTTTATTTTCTTGTGACCAATATTTTGTATTTTGTCGGTTAAATAATCCCAAATTTGTAACCTAGACTCGTCCGCTTATTATGTATATAGGATATCCCAAATTTCAATCAATTATCTTCTAAACTAAAGGAGAAAAGGGGGTGTACCATGATCCTGTTACACCTGGTATAGGTGAAACTTATTTTCCTGTAGTGATCCTGGATGCACGACTGGTTGCATATATTACAGGTATGCAAATAAACGCATACATATCAATTAATTTAATTATACAAAAAAATATAATTTTTTATATACAATATGTCCCCGGATTGAGTTTACAAGAAGAGACACTTTTTTATTTTTGATATTACAAAAAAAGTCATTCTTCACAAAAAGTTTTGCTTTAGTCATAAATAAGAATGCCAGAAATAAGATTTCTTGCATAAGGTGTCCAAGAAAATCAAAAATGTGAAAATTGTGCAAGAGGAAAGTACCACTATTTCTAGTTCTACAGAAAAATGTGAAATAGAAATGTTTTTTCTGGAGGCAAGATAGGAATAAATTTAATAACTCACGTGGAATTTATTAACTTTAAAATTATTAATAAAATATAAGTAGCTACATATAAAAATAACCATCGATTTAAGGGTAGCGAAATTTGATTGAATTCTTACATTGTTCCTTAAATAAAAATATTTTCCACTAACAAATTAATGTATTAATGGAAATACTTCCATGGTAAAGAAGAAATCTTTTCCATTCAATAGGCAATTTTATTATTACAAGGCAGTCTAAAAAATATTCAATATTAAAATATTTCGAATATGCGTAATGCCATTGACACGTAAATATTTTTGTTGAATTTAAAAATAAGGTAAAAATCAAATTTCTATGCCTCATTTAAACTCTGCCACTCTCAAATTAATTTATTTAATAACTTCAAGTTATTTAGAGTGGTCTAAAATATGCTGTTAATATTTCTGAAAAATATTACGAAAAATGTCTACCTTGCAGCAAAAAATCTATTTGGTTCAGTGGTATGGAGTGAGAGAAAACTGTTACCGACATGTAATAGAAATATTTCATGAAAAATATCCTGATGTGTATGTATCCAGGATGAACGCTTATAAAATGATCAAAAATTTCTTAAATACTGGCTCAGTAAACAATTTAAAGAAATCTAAAAAGACACATTATGGAGAAGACGCTGCTTCTTTTTTGGTACTGGATTCACTTCAAGAAAATGCAAAAGCTTCATTAAGGAATAAATAAGTCATATATCCAGAAAATGTTAAGACACAACAAAATCAGACCCTCTAAACCTGCTTTTAATCATACATTGGACTCAGGAAATGATGCTAAACGAATGTATGTAGATGGGAAGTAAAATTATCAGTGATGCCAATTTTCATAAAAAAATTATATTTTCGGATGAATCAACGTTCACTACCTATGGGACAGTGTCATCTCAGCATGCCAGATATTGGAGTCCCAACTTTCGTATCCTCAATAGGCGACAGTATTTTGTGAAAGTAATCGTCTGGTGTGCTATTTGTTATCATGGAAGAATAGGTCAATTTTTTTGACAACATGTTAAATCAACATAATTATTTGGATATGTTGGAACATTTTTTTCGTGGGGCATTGTTACAGTTACCTCCGTCATATCGTAGATCAATGTATTTTCAACAAGACTGTTGTCCCGCACATTCTTCTCGCATTGTTACTAACTGGCTGAATAATAAGTTTCAAGTTAAGAAACGGCCCAATTTTATGGCCACCTAGAAGTCCTGATTTAATAAGTTTACATTTTTATTTATGGGGACGTTTAAAACAAATTGTTTATAGTAAACCAATGGAGAACAGTTCTCAAGTTTTTTTAAATGGTATCAGAGAGGCCGTTGCGTCAACAGCCCTTGATCAGGTTAGGAATACTTTTAAGGAACTACGTATTCGGACTGAGTTGTGCGCAGAAAATGGGGACTCATGGAGTGATTTATTATAATAGTTTTTAGTAATAATTTTTATTTTCTAAATAAGTGATGTTTTTAAATTTTTTTATTAATAATGATTTCTCAAGCAAATTAGTATTTTATAAAATGACCAAAATGGTATTTTCTGATATTTTTAGATTAGTTGAGAGTGATGTTTATTGTAGTTGATTTTGAAATAATATGTAATTTGAAGTTTTGTGTTGAACTGTAAACCTATAAAAAATATTGTTATCGCTGGCACTGCACCTATTTCTCTTTTGTAATGAAATATTCGTCTTGACATAACTTTGATAGTTTTAAAACAAGCAAAATCTTTTATTCCTTTAATATTTTTGAGTAAACTAAAAATAACGGTAATTTACTCTTGTACAATTTTCACATTTTTGATTTTGGGCACCTTGTACAAGAAATCTTATTTCTGTTAATGTCATTCTTATTTATGACCAAAACAGCACTTTTTATGAAGAATGAATTTTTTTTGTAATGTCAAAAATAAAAAAGTTTCCCCTCTTGTAAACTCAATCCGGTGACATACTGTATATAACTGCCAAATATTTCAGGTGCCTAATGATATCTATACCTTATAGATACAAAATAACTGACTCTTTGTCACATAATTTATTAAATAAATGGAGTGCTTTCGTGGAAGAGGAGCGTAAGCTCAGCTTCGCCATTCTCGTACAATTATAAATATGTAAAATTTTTATTCTACACTAATAAAAACATATTACTATTATTTTTATTATTATATCGGAGTAAAATATTAGGTAGTAGCCGTCATCAACGCCTTGATGCAATACAATGAGGGCTACCGCGCTTGAATTCACCACGAGAGGCGCTAGTGTAGGGTAAAGTCCATATCACTGAACGTTAATTTTTACTATGGCTTTTTAACGCAAGTTTTTAGCAATTTTTATAAAATTTAACTGAAAAACATTTAACACAATACTGGCAGAAGGGGAAAGTAGTAATTTGCTTGCTCAGTAGGGAAATTATTGTACCTATCAGAGGTGTCTTATGTCATTAAAGTTAGGTTATATCAAGAATGAGCATGATGAAAACAATGAATGTGGCTGTCTATTACTTACGATTTTCTGTAGTAGACTCCTTTGGTAACGCATAAACGTCAGGATTAAAATGTTCCTTACAAACATACGAATGTTTCGAAGGAGTAAAGTTATCCCTGCGATTCGCTACCAACCACTGTTTTAGGCGAGTTTTGTCTCTCGGAAGCATATCTCCGCCTTTTGTTTCCGAACAAAATGGAACTGCACAACACTGAGGCTTAACTAACATTTTTTTTTTATTTACTGGTGTACGAAATAATTATAATTAAATCCTATAAATTTGTTCCGCGCTTAACAATTACTTTTGACAGTGACCTTATTCGACAGTGACGCCAACTAGTGAGCCTAAAAACGTTAGCTCACTGATTGAAATATATAATGTCTAATCTAAAGGGACTTATAACTAGAGCTGTCCGAGTCACTGGCCGAAACTATTACTCATTAATATATCATAATCAAATAAATGGAAATAAATTTTAAAATAATTTAATTTTATAAAAATTTGATAAAACCACCCTTTAAATTTATGAATATTTTTTATATCACAATGGAAATAATAAATATATTTTCTAACTTCTCTAAATTTGTAAAAAATATTTTGAAAATACCATTCGACATCTGATAATAAGCATAAGTAAAACAATTGTGAACTCACTTAAAATTTAACTATCACATTTCTAATTTAATCTTTTATACCTCCGAATTTTTATAAACGATTATTTTTACGTCATTTATAGCCTGCATGTATTTACTGTCCACTATTTACGATTCCATACGACAACGAACTATTTTGCATTCCATTGTTATCCTTATTTTAATATTTTTAAATCTTTTCAGGAAACGTCTTGAAAGCTTTCTCTTTCCCTAACTCACCTCTTGTTAATAGTATCACAGTTTATTGAAAATATTAAAAAAAACCGCTTTCAAACTTCTCCAACTTAAAATCACTCTGTTTAGATACAGGACACTGTCTTAAATCTCGAACGTTTAGAATTTGAGAAAAATTTTTACATTATATCTCTTGAAAACATTTTGAACTTTCTCCACAAATTAAAATTTAGTAAAAAAAACCTAATTTCTTTTGAAAAGAACGCCTACCACATACACCATATCACAAACATATACTTACTTGTTGAAATTCAAATTTTTGAATTCTCCACACCCACTAATTTTCCAGTACATTCTTTTACTCTTTGGAATACCACTACTATAATATTTAAAATAAAATTTTTTTTCAATCTTCCTCTATAACTTATTTTTTAATCCAATTTAATCTATTAATTTAACTGAATATATCTATATTAACTATATCCAAAACTTCCTTTTATATATTTAAAATATTAACTATAATAAATAATCAATACTATTTAATTTTTAAATTAATTAAAAAAAAATAAAATAATCAAATAAAAAATACTTTTTATTTTTAATATTAATTTAATTATCTTTAATAAACTATAATTTTTTATAGTGTGCTTTTAATTTATCGCGTTCTGTCTGGTATTTTAGTTAATGTATTTGAAATAACATTACAATAAAAGATCAATAACGAGCTTATAGCCTATCATTTACCAAACGAAATTACTTCCAAAAATATAAAACAATTAGTAACAATTAGTGTTTTATGCTTAGAATTAATTCCTCGTGGTTCTTGTTTTAGCTTGTACTAAGCATCTATGATAGAAATAAATTAAACTACTATAAAGTATGTTATGTCAATTAATTGGAAATTTATTGGGGAAATAGCTGGTACGAACCAGAATAAACATTAAATCGTTCATTTTGTGTAAATAAGTTGTGTTTCCACAAACGAGCAACATATAATCAGAGTGCATCAAAATGTCAATCATCAAGTTGGAAATGGAAATATCTCGTCAGATGAGGGTGTACTGCTGTTGATATAACAATCTGCAGCTGCCCAAATGTAGCGGCTCAACGTGCATCGGTGCGAAATGCCTGTTTAGTGATGTTTTGTTGAAAAAACTCAACAATGGACTCAGGATTATGACAGATTATGATAATCTCGCGGTCTCTACCCACATTGTCTGTTATTTAACTCACAAGGGGGTGATTTACTGATCTATAAACAAGGGATTGTATGTTTTGTCAGTGATGTTTTATCTAATTTCGCTGTTATTGGACATCTCTGAATTTCGCTCTAAAGGGAAATTAAATGGCCGCCACAACGTCTTATAAATGATTAATAGATTTACAACTATTACAGTCAAACCTACGGCAGTAATAGAGTTTGCTTTGCTAGAATATTGAAATACATTACGAACACGTGAAATAATACATTCACGTTGAGTGCACAAAGACAATAATTCCAATATCAAAGGGTAACACTAAACAAAGTAAATTAGTTAATGAATTATTGTACATATAGAGGAATAATTATTATGTATATTATGTGAGAGAAGTTAAGTACTTATAAACCATATATAATTTAAATGTTACGCACCATTACCTCATGACAATGATGGTCGTTCGTTATCAGAAAATAGCAATGCATAATATTCCAGTTTGACAATTACTAATCCAGGTAAACAAATTTGTCTCTAGGCGGTACACAACGATACTCATTTCAATTTACATGGAAACTCAATTACAGTATTGTCAAGCAAATTTTGTGAATTATGAACATATGAAATTATTTCGATGAAATTTATACTATGTTAAAATTTAGACACTATAATTTAAATTACACTTTAAAATGATATCAGCACATACAGAGATGTAAACTAGCAGAGTATCTGACACTACCTTTGTGACTCATCTTCCAAACCCTACCCTGAGGATCATTTAAATAATTAATGTGTTAATCGATTCAATATTATTTTCATTAACTGAGTATTATTTAAAATGAAGAAGGCGTCATATTCGTATTTGTTTTTAACTCAAAATTGTAGATGAATGTGAAGTGGATAGTTTAAACTATTCATAATATTTTAAAAGTAAAAGTCAAAATCGCACTTTTACATTTCTCATCTATCTCTAAAATCTATAAAACCAAATTCCAGGTTATGATGAAAACAGATGTTTCGAGGCCGGAGAATAGAAAATTTATCCGAAATTTTTTTTCTAGTCACTTATTGTGACTGCATTTTCTCAAACATGTCTCAACATGGAAATTTGAAATTTTACGTATCGTGACATCGAAGGGCGAACGCTACTGAATATTAGTAAAATGGTGCACCAGGGAGGGCACGTATTAAGGGGACAAACAAATGTTTGCGCCAGATCAAAAAATGTCTCAAATAAAAATTGTTTGGAATGAGGAAAAAAACTATTAAAAATTTCTAGTAAGAATAATCGTTACCGTGAAAAAAGGTTTAAAATTAATTTCTTTCAATTAAAGAAATAAAGTCGGTCTCGGCAGTACTTTATCATATCCCATTTGAAATGAATGAAGAACAAATTTATTTTATTTCGTTTGTCTCGTTTATCTTATTTGTCTCATTCATCTCATTTATCTCAGTTGTTTCAGTTGTCTCATTTATCGTATTCGTCATTAGTATATTTTGTTCATTTTAATTATTGTATGTAAATAAATAAAAGGAAATGATATTTTTAATTAAAGTGATTTATTCCTTTTATGTCGGTTTCTTTTTTATAAGTTTTAGTAATTCAGGTAAGACATTTTTAAAAGTTTTAGGCTCATGAGTAATCCTGAAGTGGGTTGGAACCGTTGATATGATGAAAACACTCATGTGATTTTCCTCAAAATACCAAAATACAATATACTGCACTCAGCGCATGTTTCGCCAAACAAGTTGGCATCATCTAGAGATAACTAAAACTCGGTTTTGTTGTTAGAGTTATTCCTTTTATCAACTGATTTCATGTTCTGTGGTTGTCTACGTTCGTTCATTGCCTTGACAAATAGTTATAGTTTTTCTCTCATCCGTTCTTAAGTATATTATTTTAAATAAAGTAGCAATATTCTCTATTTATTCTCTGTTTAATAACATCTCGCCCATTTGGGTTACATCCCGAAGTACATGTTGGTTATTTTTGGTAAATTTTCTTACTTTTATGTCCCAATAAAAGAAATGAACCAAAAGAAGTCAGTTGAGATGGTCATTCAGTAGAATATCTTCTACATATCCATCTTTTTAGAAACACCTTATTCAGGTATGCGCTAACTCCATGGTGTGAAAGACCGCAGTCATGTTGGAGCCAAAAACTGTCTTCAATGCGCACAATCGCATACTTCAGCGTTTTGTAAAGGTTGTAGATATCCATTAGCAGTAACATTTCTTTTTATAAAAATTGTCCAATAATATGTCCTTCAATAATTCCTATCCGCTCATCAGATTGTGTTGAATGCGAAAGTGCTCAATTCAGTCAGGGTTATTTAGACAATTATGGCTATTTCCCGACACGTTGAGATAAAATATGTCAGTCGATCTATTTCTAGTAATCTCTTATTGTCTCAAAAAACTGAACTCTCTTGTCTGCACTCAGCTGTTCTATGAGGCTCAGGAATAGAACGTCTCTTTTTTCGGTAAGTTTCTTATGAATTTGGAACAAACCTTAGAATTTAGCTCAAGATCTCATATTGAAACGTTAACGGTTTTCTTAAACAGGCAATACAATGTCAAGCTTCTTATTTCCATCAGTTGCTGTTTTTGATCTTCTTAGTTTTGGTGTATGTTTAAAATTACACACATCTTTAAAAATTATAGATTGCTAATTAAAATATCTGATGTGGCCAACACATAACTTTCTTATACCAGTATATATCATTCTGATGTAAAAAAATCATTCTATTTAATTATTCATTTACCTCAATTAAATTTTAATAGCATACTTTGAAATGGTTCATTAATATTTTTAAATAATTAATTATCAGCGTCAATCGACACTTTCAATAATATTCATGTCATATATTTTAATAATTTCTTCTTATTGACATTGACATTTTTGTAACTAAATTAGACATTTCAAATATCAAACTGTTAAATTTATCCTAACCCCATTTGATGAGGTCAAATGTGTGAAAAATTTCAGTTTACATCAGCTTTATTTAAGTACTTAGAAAATATACTTTATTAGCTTGATATAGTAGACATGAATCATAATCTTTCATCACGAATATATTTTTTTTGTAAAGTCAAATACAAAAAAAGTTTGGGTCCCGTGGACCCCCTTTCAGCTGACTAATTTTGCTCATCATAGAATTAATCATTGTCTTTGGCCCTTAAAACATGTGTACCAAATTTGAAAGCTTTATCTCAAAAACTATGGCTGCTCTCTGCATGTCTATAGTACATGCAGGCAGATTTTTTTCCATAAAGTTGTTTTTTCATTATAATTCGTCGAGATTCGTCTAGAAATGCAATAAGAATTTTTTTTTCCCGAAACTGTACCTTTTTTCTTCTTTCATTCATTATGTCTCTTCTGGTGGTACCACATTCATCAAATATAATGTGTCACCTAAAATGTTATTGACAATCTTAACTGCCAAATTTGGGAAGTCTCCCATTATTATTTTTTGAGTCTTCGCGGATACACACATCCACACACACACACACACACAGCATCGAAAGACATCATTCGGAAAATTGTCAAAATGGATTCAGGAGGGTTCAAAACGTATATGTATATCAATCAAAATTTCGAGGTCGAAAAAAATCGTGATTACTATACTTTTTTATATTAGGTATAAGAAAGTAAAAACAAAAGTAAACGAAAATCTTAACGCCCACAGGGTAAACGGTAAAATAATAAAAGGCACTTAGATATTCACAAAACAGCAATTTTCATTTTCAAAGTTCTTTTGGTTAAATAAGTATTATATACTTAAACAAAGTTACAGCCAATATGCAGAACTTGTTACCCACGCTGTGTGTATATGGTACTCAAATATTACTACAAACTCGTTTCACTATTTAACCAAGTAACTAATCAGATTCTACTTTGAAACCAGAATGCTCCACTAGTAAGTGTGTATACGAAAATGATTTGGGGCGGTTTTAACGTCAAACATTAACAATACGAATATTGTTTCAGGCTATGTAATTATTGCAAATCTCTTTAAACAGGAATTGTAGATCTGAACAGAGAATAAATCCTTTACTGTTTACATTAGGTAATCATGTTTACTTTTGATCTGAACTCACGTTACACGTTTATTAGTCTACGTGTTGATAATTTTATTGGTGTATTTAGCAGTTGAAGTGATCGACCGAACACTTCCGTCTTCATTGTTATAAACCAGATTCGCATTTGCCGTTGCAGAATAATAATCAATCACATATTAACAAGGAAGGGTCAGTCCTCCTAGTACATGGATAAAAAATGTGAATAAAATAATAAATCAGAAATTTAAAATTACTAATGGAATGCTTACTTGTGCATGATAGGGAAGATAGCCAGTCTTTCTGTTTATTTACTCGTATGTAAATTCTTAAACTAGAACGCCTGCTGTAGCATCAAGGAATTTTTGTTATTCCATTTTCTACAAAAAATATAAATTTCTAGCTGACAATAAACGATTAAGAATACATCACTAAATAAACTGTTTTTCAAATATTGTGGCTGCTATTGTAGCACACACAAACAGACTTTTTCTCTGAAAATATGTTTATTTTATCTTAATTCGTCGAGCTTCGTTTAGAAATGCAATAAATAAATTACCAAATGTTTCGCAAATGCATAACTGTGAGGTGACGAAACTAAAACTAATTATATCGAACTGTTACGATACATTCTTCTCGAATAATACATGTGTAGACGTTAAATTATCAGTACTATCCATTTTCCATTATATAGGGTGGGGCAATAGTGCATCCGACTTCGATATCTCGAGTTCTATGATAGCTAGAAACTTGATTTTAAAAACAAGTAAACTAGACAAAAAAATCTATAACCGTACATTTTTTTTAAATCGATAATTGTGACTGTATAGTGATTTTTTTAAATATACACTTGTAAATGGTATAATTTCAACAAAAAAAAATCATTACATCCAAGTGGTTGGGACAAAGTCAATAATAATACAGGAGTGAAAGAAAGCCACAAAGAGATTTCAAAAAAATGTTCTGATATACATGGGATTTCATTTAAAAAAATGTTACTTGATCCTGTAGAATCGTCTTGGGCTCACCCTGGAAAATAATTTCCGGTCAAAGGTTTTTTTTGTCTAGTTTATTTATGTTTTTAAATCAAGTTTCTAGCTATCATAGAACTCGACATATAAAAGTCGGACTCACTATTGCCCCACTCTGTGTAACAGAGAGGGATCGAGGAAGTTAAGGGATTTGATTACCTCTACCTAGCCAAGAATCATATAGAGTAATCATTTATTGGAAAAATGATGTAGGTATCTATTAATATATCCTATTTTTTTATGGATGAATTATTTCAAATTCTGGAGAAATTTTTGGTCGGAGATATTCTTTCAATTTCCTAAGACCTCTTAGAGATTTAGTACTCTAAATACCACAGTTGTTTTTGTTGTAGCTCCAGATACATAAAGGTTTATTTGGCAAGATTTTACACTTATGGTCTTATACAATATTATCGAAAGGTACAAAAATACAAAAAAATTTTTCCAGTGCACAGTACTTAGTATAAATATCTCTGGAGGTATACTAATCTAAATAGGACAAAGGAAACTAAAAACTTTGTGTTCTTTTTCATTTGTTATCAATATGATATGTAGACTTGTAAACAAACTGCAAGAATAAGACAACAACATCCCCTTTGTCCTATTTCCGCCATACGATAACTCATAATAAATGGAATTCAGTATTTAATATGACATATGACAGTTATCAGGTTTCGTTATAAATTTTCATATCAACTGTTTACTACCAATACCTCCTAACTGATTTTTTTTCCAAAAATAAGTATTATATACCAAACTACTCGTAGAGGTCTGATTCACAACTACAGGTAGTAAATATCTCTTATTTGATAAAACGTTAAATTTGGTGCCAATTGCCAAATTCCAATACCTCCCATTTATAAATAGAAAAATTATAAAATAAATGACAATAACTTCTATGTGCATTATATAAAAATCAAACAGTTTCTTACTAGTAAAATTGTGTTTATAAGCTCTATAAACAAAACAAAAAAATTACGTATGTTTTTTATTTCATTAAGGAGTATTATTCTTATAAAATGGTTATTTGCTTCTCCTCAAAAGTTCAGTAGAAGGTATTGGTAGTAATCATTCGATATATTCATACATTTTTAACGATAATTTTTTTTCTATAATTCATTTTTCTTTTCCAAGTAGACATAATCTGAAAGTTGGTAGATGTCGGACTTACATTTTGTATGGACTTTAATTTTTCTTCGAATGCCTTAGTATTGATATATTTTGTCATTATGATTTTTATTTTGATGCCGCTCTCCATGTTTAAATTTTACGTATTTTAAAAGTACTAGAAGAATTACATTTTTAAGTTGCCTGTACGTAAAGTGTTTAAAAATGTGCAGAATACTATATACATTTTCATACACACCTACAATACAAAGAGTATGCATTATTTATTGTTCTATTTGGTAATAAAATGTTGTATACAATTAATTTCAGATTTTTTGTTAAAACAAGATTTGTTTTCTTTATAAGTATATATTTTGTGTAAAAGTATAGAAAACACTATATTTAATTTTTTCCTAGATACCACTTCCAGTAAAGAGAATGAGTTCAGCGTGCACTTTTCCATATAAAAAGTACAGATATAAGAAAAACTTATTAACATAGATGTACATCTTCATTTTTCTATTTCACTTCATTGTTCTCTAAAAATATCGTCATTAAACCCTGCGGAAGTTTTACATTTCAGTTATATACAAACTTACATAAACAATTTAATCAGTTTTAAATTTAGCCACTGAAGTTTGCCAGGAGCTTCCTAAAGAGTGTAAATGTGTTGATCCGTTAAAACATCAGCAATTCGATATGAGTGATTTTATGATTCCTACATTATTAAAACATTAAAGTTCAGTGAACATAGTCGAATCTTTAATTTTCTCAACCGATTGATTATACCCCTGGGATCCCACCGAAGAAGACTGTTATTTACCCAATTTTACATCTTTACATTTACATCTACACTTTTATCTGCATCACATTTTTTACTCAAATTATATAGTCTTTACACCTATCGGTGCCAATAATTTAATAATACAGAAGCATCTGCCTCTTATTTTTCAATTAAATTTATACAAATAAAGTTAATTTTAATAAAACACGTTATGCTATTTAGTCGAATTAAACTGTTTTCCTACAAAAGGTATGTTCAATTAGGTGTAATCTCCTTTTTTATCCTATCTTTTTGTTGAAGGATGGTGGGTTTTTCAGTGCATTATTAGCCATAATTTATGACAAGTTATAATGTATGGGTACCAGACTCACCTTCTTGGCTCATCGTCAATTCTCTTACGATGCGGTTTGAGTCATTTTTATAAGAATTCGTATGAATAGCGCCGACACAGCTGTTTTCTTGTGTAATGCCGCAAAGACGAAGTAAATGCAGTTATTTACTTTAAGTACTGGATAAAGTTGTTACTCTATTACAGATTTAGTAAATCACCCACCATAAGCACCATTAGAGCTCTCTTTGTTCTATCTGGCATTTATCCAGACCAACTGCTCAATTGAAAAATTCTCATTACACTTTATGTACTTGAATTACTTACCATTGGACTGCTGCTGAATTTTTATTTGTATTTTCTTAAGACTCCACTAGTTTTTAGAATATTATCTTAAAACATATGAAATCCAACTTTTATTCACAATATCTAAATAGTTTTTATATTATGTTAATATATTACCTAACTATTCATATTATAATGTGTTACATTTTTTAACATGGGGAACACTGTTGTTTTTATTCGAGTCCGATTAAGGGACTCTAGTTTTTATCATTAATTGAATTGAAATATGACATTTTTTGAAACGCTATTTCAGATAGCACACACATCCGAAGAATATTCTATTGACACTCGAGATGCATGTTAAGAATATTCCGTGAATATGTGATTGATGATAATTTCTCAATACTTTATTAAGACAAAGGATATCCTATGGATTTCCATATTCCATTGTTAAACGTATAATATTATAAGGATACACACTGAAAGATATCCGTTTATTGTACTTATATTGACATCCATTTGATATCCACTGTAGTGCCATAGACATTCAAGACTCACTCTGAATATGAAATGGATATTCATTTATAATTTTTCAAATTCCTGTAATAAAAAAATTAAAGTTAATTTAATTGCTGAACAAACATGTAAAATATTTAATATCTTAATTTAGGGGGGGGGGGGGGGGGGGGGAAAAAAAAGGGAAAAAAAAAAAAGAGGGAAAAAGGGGAGGGGGGGAGGGGGGAGGGGGGGGGAGAAAGGGGGGGGAAAAAGGGGGGAAAGAAAAGGGGGGGGAGAAAGGAAGGGGGGGAAGGGGGAAAAGGGGGGGGGGGGGGGGGGGGGGGGGGGGGAGGAGGGGGAAAAGGGGGGAAAGGGGGGGGGAGGGGAAAAAAGGGAAAAGGGGAAAAAAGAGGGAAATAATGAGGAAAAAAAAAAAAGGGGGGGAGGAGGAAAAAAAAAAATATTAATTATATATATATAAAAAAAAAAAAAATTATTTTTTTTTTTTTTAAAAAAAAAAAAAAGAAATAAAATGAAATACGGGAAACTGTGTCACGAAATTTTTTACAATAAACATAATTCTATAAAGCTACGTAAATGGAATTTCACGTAAATTCATGCAATTCTTTGTAAATCCATGAAACATTTTTCTAAAATTCTACTGAATTTCATAACATTTCCGATTTGGAAGATGGTAACGAAAAGGATTACTGACAGTGATTCAGATTGATTTGAAAAATTGGTTTATAGATTATAATCATATTCATTTACATGAAATAAGGAACCAGCAATACAGATTGGGTTCACATCACGGAAGACATGGTTGTTAATAAATCCAAAGTAAGAAGTACTATTAAGTGATTCCATACCAAAGTTTTAAATCGATGTGAACTGTGGACAAATGTTAAACCACAGTAAATAGAATAAATAGTTTATTGCAATAATATCACGAATTTATTGAATATACGGGAATTTGGACAATATTAATTATTTATAGTTCGGCTATTTACTCACAAACTTTTTTGAGATTTAATTTCAAGAATATTAGATATTTGCCAGATTTACCAGATCTTCATATTGACATTTAGGAAAATAATTTACTCAATCTGCCTTTTTTAAAACGCAGAACGATCGTAATTCTATGAAATAACAAAAGATATGTGCAAAATTGTTCCAGTTATAAAGTGGAAGGGTTCTGAAACAGTAAATGCAGTCGAATTAATCTATGTTAATTACTACTTTTCAGAACAAAACTTTACATGACAAATGATAAAGTGAGTGCAGTGAATAACATGAGGCACGTATGCAAAGTTACTGATTTTACCAACACTGCATTTTTCTTAAGTATATCGAGTCTTATTAAAATTTAATTGTTTAAGAAAATGTTCTTAACATATGAATCTAAAAAAATGTGAATATTCTGAAAAGCTATCTTTAGTAAAAAAAAAGTATATACATAATTATTTTCCAGATCTGGTTACCTCAACCTGTTCGTCAAATATTTGCACTTGCTGTTAAATTTGCTTTGAAAGTTCTCATTAATTTTGCCTCAAAATGTAGAGCAAATTACAATTTACAATTACATAGTTATGTAACATTTAACAGACAAGGTTGCACAAAACATACCCAAGATGGATCCTTGACGCACACTAGCCGATTTGGTTTCTCGAAATTGCATCCCGCTTAGTTTGACTTGGGGAATGCCTTGTGGTTTGTACACTATTTCCAGTAACGTAGCTTTAATGGAACAATCTTAACAGACTTAGCGAAATACCGAGCATGAAGATTCTTGTAATTGCTCTTACGTGTATAGAAGTCACTGCGGAGTAGAGTACAGATCTGAGGTTGGAATATATAGACCGCCGTACATACCTTGAGTTTGCATCGACGGGAAGTTGCAAAGGAGATAGATGTTAATCTAGTTATATCTACGGACTCGTGATGGGCATGCTAATGGATGTATTATTGGAAACCACGAATTATATTAACACGCAAAGTGCCCTGCCATTAAAGGCAATGGCCTTAATTGTAATTGTCTTTAAGTGCAAATGAACACATACTTTACTCTTTAACTGGCGAAGATTTTCACATCTTTATCCGTAAAATATCTGCAGGTTACATTGAATTGCTATTACTTATCTATTATTAAAATTTCTGCTGCATTCAGAGATCTGGCCAATTACTGTAATTGCTGAACTGTTAACTGGTCATTTTCAATATACATGTTTTTTTACATTGTAAATTATTAACAAAAAATCCTGACACGTAACAATTTGCCCATATTTTCAAAGTCATAAATAAGTCATGGAAACGAGGAGGTCCCAAGAAATTAATTGCCGCATTCAATTCATTGACATGAAAAAACTTTGTGACAGCAAAACATCATATCTGTTCATCCCCATCATGCAAAAGCGACATATTTCATTTTAGTTGAAAGGAGCTTCATTTAGTAAGTTGCAAGAATATTTTCTAGGTCTGAATTACCGCACAGAGCAATAATATAATATGTATGAATATGTAACTCTATACTGGCAAGACTATGTCCTAGAAGAGGCCGCCATCTTGATAAAAGGACACCAATAATTTTCTCGTTACTTTTTTCCTCAACCAGACTGATAAAACAAGTTTCAAATAACCTATTAATCATTGTACGTTCTAATATACCGGGTGTAACAGGTAACATGGTACATCCCCTTTTCTCCTTTAGTTTTGAAGATAATTGATTGAAATTTGGGATATCCTATATACATAATAAGCGGCACTTTCAGACAACTGTTGTAATTTGTTTTCTTATTTTCTTTCAGCTGTAGTTTTGTTTGTATTTATCGACGTATTTAATACAACATATGAATAAATTCCTTATTAATAGTACTAATAAATGGTACCACGGTACCAATATGGTTTCATTTGAAAAAAATGAGTTTGTCCCCAAAAACCATTTTGATGAACTTTGTTTGATCATAAATCACGTAATTTTGTATTTTTGACGGGATTTCGATTATTCTAGCATTACACGGGTCATTTAGAATAAATCGGAACCGTCATGGCACACTTAAATGGAAAACTAAAAATTGTATTATAAAAAAATATTGACATTTGAAATGTCACTTATTTGGTATCGTTGGATTCAGAAAATGATGCAGAATTCAAAAATGCAATAATATAGAGTGTGTTTCATTTAAAATTCAAAAGTTAGTATGACTTCCGGCGAAACCGGAAGTGAAAAAAAAATCACTTGTATGTCAAAAAGTGTCGCTTATTATGTATATAGAATGTCCCAAATTTCAATCAATTATCTTCAAAACTAAAGGAGAAAAGGGGGTAGTACCATGATCTTGTTATACCCGGTGTACCTAAATAATTTTCTAGCATCACCGTCCTTCAAAGGAGATTTAAAACTGTAGGTTCCGATATAAGTATGACAAATGGAGGTTCGCACAGTGGACGAAACCGAAACTGGCCAAAATATCCATATTATTTTATAAATTATATTTTTTGTTCTATAAATAATTAATTTTGAAAAAAAAAAACGGCCATAAATCCCCAAAACACTAACCAATCTATTTTTAAATTTTTTATTTTTTTATAAAATCCATAAAATTAAAAATATAATATATAATTTATAAGAATTATTTTTTTAAAAATAATTAAAGAATAAAAATTAATACTTTAAATATTAAAGTAATTTATTAAATCATTTATTACGAATTATATCCAAATTTGGTCAAATCTAAAAAATATTTTTAAATTTAAATTATAAATCAATTTAGACCAAATAAATTAATAAAATATAAAAAAATATTATATAATTAATTATTTAAATATAAAAAATATTTAAATTTCTCAACAAAATTTATCGATTTTAGGTCAATTTTATATAATTTATATTTTCGTAGAATTTCCTGGTTAGGATTTTCAGTGTTTACAAACAGTGATTAGCTTATCTCCTGGTTTCAATGACAGATCTTGTAGCAGAAATTGGTTAACGTTAAATAGATAACAAAAAAATCCGTGTTACTTTTGCCACCGAAATTTTCCTTTCGTGTTTGAGACAATCCAGTTTTATGTTTATTTCTGCGTGCACTCATGACAAAATATTTGTTTACTGTTCAACCGTGCAAGTAATAGCTCGCTGACAATTTTGCTAATTTTGTGTTAAATATTCTACCTCTCATAGCTCATAATCTAATATAAAGTCTGGGAATAATTTTTTCATCATATGATCTAACTATAACTTAACATTGCAACGCAGCACACACAACAAATTGTTTTTGTAAAGAGACATAAATCATTGCTTTATTAGATTGTTATTTAGTCATCTTGTGTAAAACAAGTAAATAATTTTGACAGATCCATATATTATATTTTCATTTACAATGTAAAATAAAAAGGTATTTAGATCGAGTGCATTTAATAAAATACATCAGGTTTAAGGGCTTTAACTACTCTTATAAATAAATAAATGTTTATTTTGAGTTGTCGAATTTAAATTATATGACACTTAATTTAAGTCATATTCCATCAATAGAAAATATAGTTGACATGATAAATACCCTTGAATTTTTTAATACGATATTGTCTAAACTCTAAATTGTCGTTGGCTACTCCAGTAAAATATTTCCCTGGTCATTTACCGGTACGAAACAGATAATACGAAAACCCAAAATATATACTTTGATAAAAAAAAAACTGGCTTTTTCTAGCGGTAGACTCATGCGTAAGCGAATCGTGCCCAGTTGATTAACCAAACCAAACAAAGGTATAAATAAAATACAGAAAGGCGTACAAGGGAGAAACAAGGAAATAAAGCAGGCTAACATATTTCGTTTGAGCAGAAACATATTTACTTTTCACGTATGAAATTGGAGTTGTAAACACAAAAGGACATATGACATTGTCCATAAAAAATCTAATCCTATTAACTCGTCCCAGAAGTTTAGCGGCGCCCGGAAAATGGAAACAACAATCTGTACGAATACGAAGTACAAAATTGTCTGAAATATAGAGATCGGTGCGATACCGGCTCTTACTTTGATAGATTAGACATGTTTACAACCTAAAGACACTAAGATTGTCGCACAAAAACTGGGAAAACACGGCATAAAATCTAGAGCTTTATTTTATCGCTTCTTCTTTTCTGAAAATAATGTGAATTCGCGATGCTCTCTAAATAAAATAAACATGGTTCCACTGAATTTAATAGGGGAAAATCGAAAATTTATATCCACCGCATATAACAGCCTGCTGAAGATCCAAAATATTGTTGTTTTATAGAATATAATAATATAATAATAATAATAATAAGTTTATTCGTCAAGAATTTTGCAACTTAATAATTACAGGAAGATTATTAACGAAATAAATAAAAAATGAATAAACCAACAGAACTCACAAAGATCTCATTGAGATTTTGTTTGTGAATATGAAGTTTAACTTAACTAGTTGTGTCTTATGTATTATTATATATATATATATATATATATATATATATATATATATATATATATATATATATATATATATATATATATATATATATATATATATATATATATATATATATATACACGTTTATATTATTTCAGGGACTACAGTATATTTCTCTTCATTGTGCGCAACATGAGACTGGCATTTGCTTAATGGTAATACATTTATTTCCAAGCATTGTAAGAAAATGGAATACTGTGTAAATCGATGTGTGTCGTTTTATTGAGCCAATTTATAAAACATATGTACAAATTGAAATAATTCTTCCATTTACTGGCAAAAGTAGATATATCTGCATGTAATGTATTATTTTACAAATGCACAGTCACGATATATAACTTTCAATGCAGATAATACTGAGAATTACAACATCCAGGAGTTTTCTGATAAAATAAAATCAACATTAAATAGCTGTATTCTGCCCCCCCTAAAACAAAAGGTCCTATTTGCAAATGACAATTTATATTAATTTATGGGAATTTACTAATAACTAAAAGGACATTAAAAAAAAAAATTACACATCAATCCTTTTTAGGGGTATACAGTATCTGTTTTGAAGGAATCAAAGATAACGAAATCAGTTAATTTAATAAGATATAGTATGACATAATTATACTCGTCGAAATGACGAAAATTTTAATATAGTGACTGTTGGGTATTTGAATAGGAATCGGTATTTCCACTGAGCTGAAATATTCACCAATAATTTGGCTCTCAATTCGTATGCCAAACATTTGGATATTTACAAGAAATCTCTTGAAATAACTTGTGAATTACTTGTCTTCTAAAAAAGGAAATATGTTATTACCGGAAAATTCAGAGCGAGTATTCGTAAATTTCTTAATCAGATAAAAATATTACTATTTTTCATATACGTATTTGTTTGTATACTTATCGACAGACTTCTTGCCTTCCGACCTAGGAAGCTCAGGTTTGATGGCTTTTGCTGTGCCCATGTTCTGATCAGACTTAAAGATCATGTTACAGATTGCCAAGAAGAACAGGATAGTAATAATATCCTAATTTACCATCTGCCATTATTCCGGTTCCTCGTAGTGTTGAACTGTCCATTCCTAATGCACCATAAGAATACACCCTTGATACTGACGAAGAGTCGGATAATAATGTAGAAGACGAATCAGTTCAATCAACCCCGATTTCTTTCTCAAAGTGCCCGGTAAAAAACTCCATAAAATTAATCAAAGCAGTGATCTCATAAGGTATCTGTAACTGTCCTAGGTAAAGTGAAGCTTTTGGCATCCGGGTTGCAACAGTGGAATTTACGCCACTAAATTGAAGTTTTCATGTATCGAAGTCGTCAGAGAGACCTGACACCTTTTTTTAAAATAATTGAAAACAACATTCGTCATGATCCTAGTAACAGGAGACTTTTCATTGATTCCTCGAAACTTAGTTTAAAAACTTCGATCTGTTCTGTGCCTTCCACATGAAGGAAACCTAAGAATAACATGAATATATTGTTTGAAACTATACAATGCAGAAAATAGTAATGGCATATTTGTGGAGATATATATCCACAAGTCTTACTTGATATGACGCAAGAATATCCAAGATACTGCTGTTTTCTTTGTGAGGGAAATAGTCGAGCACGATTAGAATGTTACAAAAGGAAAATGTGGCCGCCGAAAATGTCCTTAGAACCCCAGGAACAGAAAGTGTTACCAACACTCCATTAGTTGCCCCACATAAATCCTATTTTCGCCATTCCTCATAAATCGGCTTATGAAAAACTTCTGGGTATTTTAGACCTATGTCCAAAACAATACAGAGAAATGATTTTGGTTAAGGATATAGAATAAAAGTTAAAATTTGTAGGCCAGACCTATTATGTTGATAAAATAGTAACTCTGAAGAAAATGATCCTGATGTTGGAAGCAACCGGCCGATAAGAGAGTTGTTTTCTTTTTTGTATCTTTGTAATATATGATCTCATTTGTAATTTATGCGTAAAATAATTTCACAAGTGACTATATTTTATTTCTAATAGGCAGTATCGTTTTAATCGTTTGCTTCATTGAACTTAATTTACGTATAAATGTCTTTGGTTGTAGTGTTTGATGTTTGTAATGTCACTTCATATTGTCGAAAAGAAATTGTAAGTATATTTGAAAAAAAATCAAACATTTATAATTTTCTGTACTCCCCTTATATTAAGTAATCTGAGTGGTATTCTGGTTGAAAACCGTCACTTATTGTTGAATCATAAATATTTCTATTTAAATTTTTTATATGCACTATATTCATAAAAGCGATGAAAGCCAGATAAATATAAAATGATTTAGTCTTCTGCAAGTATAGACTTTACAATTCAGCAGGCAAAAGGTGTTAATACCCCAGGGAGAGTGAGATGCAGGCGAATATCAAGAAATGTTTCCATTTGCATGTTAGAGTTTTGGCTGGCCGAACCGACTGTATAATATATCGCCATTTGCCTGTATTCGATAAGCGAATAACCCAGCCCTTTCAAAAGACACACTCATGTGGAAATAATGGTTTGAAAATAGCGGTATGTACCCGTACCCGTTCCATTCCGCACATTCGAACATCATATCGTTTTAGATCTATCTATAAACAGCCCCCACGTTTATCAGTTTTACAAACTTGACTTATTAAGTTTTACCCTAAGAACTTTTATTTTTAATAAGTGATTGGTTTACACTGTAGCGCACTTATTTAATAACTATGTTGTGAAATTCAATCAAATATTACCCAGCGACGCGACGTCAATATTGAATAATGAAAGAACATTGTATCTAGATGCACAAGGGTGAATTAATAATTGTTATAAAATCATGCATTTAAGAGAAATTTAATTAAATAGAATCAAAGAAGATGAAGCGAAATTAAAACCATTGTACAATTAGTAAAAGTAATACAAAATATTGAAAATGATTTTTTACTTTTTAATTGATTTTGTCAAATCTATTACAAATGTGAAATTAATAAGCTTTTTATTTTATTTATTAATTATATTATAGTAAAAAAGATACTTACTATTGTATCTTTGTTACTATTTTTAAATTACACTATTGCAATGAATAACAGCTTATTTTTTATTAGTAGCTGAACAGTTTCCTTCATTTAAATAAAACAATGTATTTATCCAAAACCTTCATATAAAAAACATCAATTTTGTTGGACACTGAATCTTTGATATATTACATATAACCTTCAGCCACATTAGATAACTTCCAGCTATCATGTCGTTAAATCAAATTCAGAATTAACTAGAAAAATGGCTGAGAATCGGTGAATACAATGGCCAGTGTATTGTTCCGGTTCAAGTAGAATCAAGTAAGTTGAAATCCTTCGTGGTATATTTGATAACGTGTTATACAAAAGTACAAAAAATTTAATTAGCTCAAGATTATAGATCCAGTAAAATGAACAATACCTTCATCAGTAGATATTTATCATGAATTAAGATTTCTTCAATATGTTCTGCAAATGAATAATGCAGAAGTGCATCTAACTCATTTTTTTCTTTTAGTATTGTTTGTTTGTTTGCAGGGGGGGGGGGGGGGGGGGGGGGGGGAGAGAGGAGGGGGGGGGGGGGGGGGGGGGGAGGGGAAGCGGAGGAGGGAGGAAAAAAAAAAAAAAAAGGGGGGGGGGGGAGAAGACAACCCCCGGGGGGGGGGAGGGCCCCGCGCCGGCAAGGAGGGGGGGGGGGGGGGGGGGGGGGGGGGGGGGGGGGGGGGGGGGGGGGGGGGGGGGGGGGGGGGGGGGGGGGGGGGGGGGGGGGGGGGGGGGGGGGCGGCGCGCGGGGGGGGGGGGGAAGCAGGCGGGGGGGAAAAAATTTTTTTTTTTTGGGGGAAAAGAGGGGGGGGGGGGGGAGGAGGAAAAAAAGGGAGAAAAAAAAAAAAAAAAAAGAGGAGAAAAACCAAAAAAAACAACACACACCAAACAAAAAAAAAAAAAAAAAAAAAAAAAAAAAAGAAAAAAAAAAAAAAAAACCGCGAAAAAAAAAAAAAAAAAAAGAAAAAGAGAAAAAAAAAAAAAAAAAAAAAAAAAAAGGGGAAAAAGGGAGGGAGGGGGGGGGGGGGGGGGGGGGGGGGGGGGGGGGGGAAAAGAGCCGCCACCCCCCCCCCCCCCTTCCCCCACATGAAAAAAACAATATTCCTACCTTTTTTTTTTTAGGGGGAAATAAAAAAAAATTTTTCTACTTTTTAGTTTGAGGTGCTTTAAAAGCGGGGTTTTTAGGTTTTTTAAACTATATTTATTCTTAGAGGTTTGTCCGACTGAAAAGTATTTATCATAAAATTAGCCGTCACCATAATTCAGAACAAAAGGTTATTTACATCTAGAATGATTAAGGCTATTTTCTAGAACTTAATGGTTGAAAATATTTTGATGTCGGCATTCACAATAAGTTTTGAAATATGTTTTTCAACAAAAGCATATCTGCGTGTAGAATACGAATTTCATTGCAAACAGTTTTTCATTCTGATACAGTGCATATCGACAAATTTAAGATGTCTCTTGGTATATAAAATTTGAATACACTGTGAATAACGGTATTTCATTTCATTTCTCGGTGGAGTCTGCAACACAATACATGCACCATATCGATACCGTCAAGCCCTTGCAAATTCATATTTTCCAGGAAAACGTTATAATAATATGTAAATGAAATAATCCCCAGTGGTGTAAGCATACCTTCTATCTAGCTCATCTTTATGAGAAATTATAATACATTTGCTGTAAAACGAACCATATTACCAGTAAACTTAAAACCTCATAAAGGTTTACCGACACTCATATTTCTATACTCAAACGTGCCTTCTTATGCCTAGTCATATGCTTATATGTTTGTCCTCGTCAATAGGCCCGCTAAAGAAAACACCAATAGCGCAGAGGATATCATCTTTCCCAGTCTAGAGGCACGTTTGGTGGTTTTCGCCCCAGATGTGCTGCATACGATATACACATTTGAAAGTATAAATTTGGCTTTCTAACGTGTTTTTTTGTTGAAATGGCATTAGTTCGTACATATTTCGACACGGGGATAAAACAATATCAATATTGCGTTATACTCTTTGTCTCGAATGTCTGATGTAGTTTCAAACTTTATGTATGCTTTTATCTATACATGCCGTTGTTAAAGTTCTGGGGATTGGTAGCTATTAAAATAAATCTGCAAAAACTAAGTAATAGTTAAGCGCATTTGAGAGAGTGTACAAACTGCCTCAGACTTGGCTACTGATATTTTTAGAAATATTAGTAAAAAATCATATATACAGGGTAATTTCATTTTAAAGTGGATACTATTGACGTCTTGGAAACATAAAAGATACAGATTAAACGAAAGTCTCCTATTCAGTGTTCAATTAATCGATGTGAAAATAGAATCAAGTTATCTTGTTTCCTGACAGACTAAAAGACTGAAAAATGCGATTTTATATATTATTCTATAAATTACTTTGAGCTTGTTTTGTCCTCAAGATATAAGCGACATTTTTTTTTCGTATGGATGCCATATTGGATTTTTTGATAATCATGTAACACTTGTAATTCTACGTTCTTGTAAACTGTGATACATTACTACAATAAATTTAAAAATATTTCAAAATGTGAACATATTTTTTTTTAATTTTCATCTCGAGAAAGAAATAAGCTGCGTCATTCCTGGAAATCTGTGCCAGACAAAATATGTATCTGAGTTCCACTAGAAACCGCTTAACATAATAATCTATGAGTTAGTTATACCTATTTTATTATTATACAGAATCTATTAATGTAAAATTGTAATTGAAAATTGTGTAATGCAGAATATATTGTTAGAAGAGCACCATTATTTGAGTTTGTTCTACGAGTTTGAATTGCCTCATTTTTGGATCACCGTTATGTCTTAAACATTATAAGGAATTCATGTTCTATTTTATGGATGAAAAAATGTTCATTTTCCATTTCCAAATAAAAATCAACAGCCAGTTTTTTGAAATATAGAAAATAATTTCAGCAAAAAGTTTTAGGTAAACTTTGGGAAACCTCAATATTAGGTGCAGAAGCCAACCAAACCGAAAATAAATGAAAAATGAATTAGATTATATCCAATAAACATTTTTAGTTGTAATTTGGTCGCGCCAACTTTGTGATTGCATAAAGAATTGGAAATTTTCAATAATTTGATTATCCCGCCTCCTGTATTGTTCCCGTATTTGATTATTATTTTAAAAATATTTTATATACAGTTTATTTTTTTTTTCTTTTTAGTGAGAATTATGATAGGACGAATGGTATCAATTTTACCTTGTATTTACTGTTCAATCACCAAAAAATATAGATCAATTTTTATAAATAAACACTAAAGTGATTTTTTTCTTTTAAAGGGTGTTCCAATAAGACGGATCGATGTTAACAGGAAATAACACAATGCTATTAGCAACAAATAATTTCTTTTTTGAATCATGTTATTTGGTACATGGCAGTTATGTGTGAAAAATAACATCGGTCAAATGTTCGCCAAGGCTTCGGCGGCACACCTCCACTCGACGATCCAAATTTTTTATGACATCTCTACATAATTGCTCATCGATGTCACCAATATGCATTATTATCTCGTCCTTTAGCTGTTAAATTGTTATAGGCTTGCTGGCATAGACCTTACTCTTGAGATAACCCCAAAGGAAGAAGTCCAAGGGCGTTAAATCGCACGATCTTGGTGGCCAATTAACTTCGCTGTTTCGAGAGATGATGCGACCTGGGAACTTCTCATTCAATAAAGCCATTGTTACATTGTCTGTGTGGGATGTGGCGCCATCCTGTTGAAACCACAAATTGTGAATATCGGTAGCATCCAATTTAGGCCAAAAAAATTGGTTATTATGGCATGGTAACGCTCACCATTCACCGTGACAGAATTCCCGGCATCATTTTCAAAAAAAAAAAAAAACGGTCAAATGATTCCGTCAGCAAAAAATGCACACCAAACAGTAATTTTTTTGTGGATGCATCGGCTTTTCAACAATCGTCCTTAGATTTTCATCGGCCCAAATCCGACAATTCTGCTTATTAAAGAAGCCTAAGATGGAAATGGGCTTCATCACTGAAGATGATTTTTTGTGAAAAATCCTCATTGATATGTCTTTGCTCGTGCATCCATTCGGCGAACGTGAGGCGCTTCAAATACATGTTTCAATTCTTGCGTTAATTGAATTTTGTAAACGTGTAGAGATAAATCTTTTCTCAAAATTCGATGTAACATGGTCACGGAGAGGTTGAATTCCTGCGCGCGATGACGAATCGAGGTGCCTGGATTCTCGGCCACATATTCGCGCACTGCAGCAATGTTTTTCGGCTGAACGGCGTACACGAGCACGCAATGGTGCTTTCACATCTACCACCGACCCAGTTTGTTTAAATTTTTTAACAATTTTTCTAATTGCACTCTCGGTTGGTCGATTATGCTGACCAAAAAATCCGAAATGCATTTTTGTTTTAACGCCCATTTTCGTAATCGGCTTCAATAACTTTGTTCTATTGTTAATCTTTCCATGGTTGAAATTGCCAAAGACTGAACTTGTCAAATGTGAAAACAAATGTCAACACTCATTTGACGTTTAAGCCTCATTCACATGTAACTTCGATCTGTCTTATTGGAACACCCAAGAACAAATTTCTACGTATTTTCATAAACATAAAGTTAATTCATTTATTTGTTTTTATGTACTTTTAATATTACAGTTGTTTAACGATTGCTACAAATTTTTCGATACCAAATTTAAAAAAATATATATTTAATAGTATATTCGTACATAGAAACCATTAATTATTTATAGCTGATGCGTATAGAAGAATTGATTTTACTGGTTTAAAAGAAGTCTCGTACTGGCAAACAATAAAATGTTTTTTCGGCGTAACTAACGATCCACTTCCCTAAGGATAAGAATAGGGAAGGAATGTAACTTTTTCTACAAAATCCGGTTCTGAGAGGAAAAAACAATTAAAACTATAGTGTGTAGGGCGTCGTTGAGTAAAAGAATGTAAAAAATATGACTCGTTTGATTTGGTACGGTACATCTGTCAAATGGGGTGTTTTAACTTTTTTAACGGTTGTAATGTTTCAGTGCAATAGGTGTAGCAGGAAAAAATACGTATATGTTTAGTTACAGATATAATGTATGTTTAGCAGGGCGGCTGGTTATTTCCAATATTGGAGCATGGAATACAAACAATATTTTAAAGCACGACTATCAATACTGAATGAAGTTTTGCAGAAAAAAAAATTGAAAAAAATATTAAAAAAAAAAGTTACAAAAATGCGCTGCCGACCCAGACCATTACAAACATTTTTAGGCAAATTTTTTTTTCATAATCAGGAAGAAAATTTATTACCCTGTTTTTTTCTGTTTTCGAAAATTATGATTTTTTTTAAGTTATGACATTTTGAAATATTTAAAAGTTTTTCATTGTGTAAATTTCTAAATGCCATAACTATACAAAATCAAAATTTTTGAAAACCAAAAAAAAACAAGGTGATTTTTTCCTTCTGATTAAAAAAAAAGTTTGCAAATATTTTACTAATAGTCTAGAAGTAATCTGGATCGACAGCGCAATTTTGTAACTGTTTTTCTCAATTTTTTTTAATTTTTTTCTGCAGAACGTCTTAATTCAGTACTGGTAGCTCTGCCTTAAAATATTGCATGAGTTTCATGCTCCAATACTGAGATATGGCATAACCTATATCCACCAGCCGCCACTGATGTTTAGTCATGTTGATAAGATATTTGAGATCCGAGTGTACTTCCGCGTAGCTCCTATTTCCTTAGAGGGACTGTTGCTTAAACGACGTTTCGGCACAGTTAAATCTACCATCTTCATATTATTATTGATAACTGCTTAATGTGGCTTCTCGTTACTCGAACTAAAGAAAATTTTTCAGGTCAAGCATTAGGCCCATCGTTTACCCCACATAGCACCTAGCTTAGTACAAATGACACTATGTCTGGCTATATCTGAGTTTCATCCAATTGATTGTTTTATTCATTTGCTAACAGTTATAAATTTTCAACTGTTTAGTTTTAAAAGGACTTCTTATTTATTGGGGGTGGGGGGGGGGGGGGGATTGTTTTTTTTTTTTTTTTTTTGTTATTTGAGGGGGGGGTAAGCGGGGGGGGGGGGGGGGGGGGGGGGGGGGGAGAAAACCCCCACACCAGGGGGGGGGGGGGACCCCACCCCCGGGGGGGGGGGGGGGCGGGGGGGGGGGGGGGGGGGGGGGGGGGGGGGGGGGGGGGGGAAGAAACCCCCCCGGGGGGTTGGCCCCCCCGTGGGGGGGGGGGGGGGGGGGGCCGGGGGGGGGGGGGGGGTGAAAGGCGAAGACCGGGGGGTGGGGTCCCCCCCAAACCGGAGGGGGCCCCGTAAAAAGGGCCCATTTTGGCCTACTTGCCTAGTGAAATAAGTAGCTACTACTACTACTACTCTCTTGTGAAAGATATAATTATTAGAAGTAAATTCTGGCGAGAAACTGAAATAATTCTGACTGGAAGCCATCTCGCACTATGTTCAATGCTACATTACTGTCGTATTGTCGTATATTGTCTTTAAAGGCTTATGTATGACATTTTGTTAATCAAATCGAATGGGTTTTGGGAATATATATTGAAATATATGCATATGTTAAAATCTTTGGGACATTATGAACGTGTGAAACAAATCACATACTTGAAATTCAAAAATTCAAAACAATTTAAACAATTTTGACCCCAACTCCTCCCTCCAATTTCGGCGCTAGGATTACTAGAAATGTAGAGCACCTATTTACTGAATTTTTAGTTTTGCCAAGTCTACATGAAATTATTAAAAATAAATTACTCTTCACTTCACTTCACCACACACATAGTTGTCACTTTTAATGATAAATTAATGTTTTTAATAAAGAAAAACACCATCTATGTCAAATCAATGCACGAGAAATTCGCAATTTGTAACAGTTAAACACAATTAAAAATCCAAATACAAACCGTTGAATGTATTAACAAGTTAGAGTACAATATTTTCTAATAACACGATTTTACTTAGATACGCACCACATACGCGGCCTAGTAAATACTGACATAGTGAAGTGTAAATCGTATGACAACCAGTTACAAATTAGTCAAGTACCAGTTACGATTTAGTCAAGGGTTTCAAACGGAAGCGGTAACAAATACGACAGGCGTAGGTAATATTGTTCGGTAGTATTCAACATTATTTTTCTTGATTGTTTTTAGATATTTTAAAAAATAAATATTTTTGCGAATATCAGGATAATGTAAATATTTACTGATTTGAATATTGCATGTATTCTCAAAAACACCCTGTATTGAATAAATGACACGATGTTTCGTTCTGTTTTTTTATCTCGAGGTAGATTTTCAGAATTACTTGACACGTCTTATTTTTAATTTTCATCACACATATAATTTTAGCTGGCATCATCTCGTGACCTACCTCTTGTTTGTTTTAGGACTGTATATTCACCTCCTGGTAAAGTTACAGAACAAATAAATTTAAGAATAAAGTTGTTAAACCAGTAAAATAATAGTTAATATTTGTCTATTTTTTGCAGAACAGTTATTCCATATGAGAATATACTACGCTGTAATTAAGTTTTTGCAAAAGTAGAGACGTAATAATTATTAATATAGGTAAATCTATTTGGTAACTAACAGCCACGCTCCCAGAAGGTGGATATACGGGGCCTTAGGATCATAAATATGATCGGACGTAATTAAAAATGATTTTTTTGTTTTTATCATAATGCTCATTTAACAGATCTAAAGCCATATTGACTGTGGGCAAAGTCCATTAAAAGTAGCCAAACTTTAGGACATTTTAAAGAAAAAAACTGAGAACTTAAAATTTGGTTATTTCACTTTGTATATTGTAATGTTATTTAATTTTTTTCTTTGCAGATGACATATTTGTGTTTTAACACGATCTCCTAAGTTTTCGTGACCATATCAGAACTATTTACTAAAAGTATCGATTTCATAAATGCCACTTCTAAGTAGTAGCTGATATGCATTTATTAAAATAAAAAGAAAAATGTATTATATTTCTTACTTGAAACGGAAACTCACTCCTACAGTGTTTCCTAACATGATATTATCGTTAATATTTCCACAATTGCCCTTTGTCAGAACTGTCTTGATTCTTGATAGAAACCATGATTGACATAAACTAGCTACTTTTGACCTGGTACGCCCGTCTCACAAATTCTGATATCTTGTCATTTTCAAACGATAGAAAGATATTCCATTATTAAATTGTTCAGTTGCGTATCCAAACGTCAGATACAATACGATAATATTTCATGATTTGCTCGAAACAAATATCGTTATATAAGTTTATCAATATTTAACTAACTATTTACTGAATATACGGGACATTTATACCAGTCGATTTATTTTTCATACGAGTCAATCATTATTAGTGTTTTATGGGCATTTTCTGTATTTACCTTTATTAGAGTATAATCTTGTTTTGATAGTTATACCCTTTTCCCTAATATCATGAATTCATCAAAAAAAACTTGCGGTCTTTCACAAAAGGAACTCATATTACTATATGTATATAGCGGTACCGGGTTTTATTTGAGTTTATTACAGATCATTAATTCAATTCCATTGTTGCCGCTTTGTTGTATCCACCACGGTGTGAATTGTCCAAATTAAAAGCCGATTCAACTTGAATCCAGTCAAAGCCGTTACTCTATTACTTGCTGCAATTCCCAGATTGATTTGCCACGTAAAAGTGATTTATGAATGTTGTTTAAATACACTAGGCAGTCATTGGCGTAACTTTGAGAGTGATAAGTATTTTATGTACAAAATATATATTACTACTGAAAAGTATTTCATAAAATACTAATAAACAAATCTTCTTAGTAAATTTGCGGTTTAATTCTTGACAAATAATGTGTAAACTGTTTATTTAGGAGTTAAGTATCTATTTCAGTAGTAGATTTGTCCATAAGTAAAACGTAGACGCATGCCACAGGATGCTGTTTGGTTGAACACATTTACCAGAACGAAATCGGCTCGCAACGAATTTCTGCCGATGAATGCTACAAAAAAATCCAAGCCGGCATTCCAGAAAGCTGACTGTTGAGCCGACTTCGCTCGAATAAATGTACGCACGACCATTAAAAAACTGTAATTCTTTCCTTCAGCAATTTTGCTGGCCGGTGCAGGCCGATCTTGCCCGCTGAAGTGTGTTCAAGCTGAAGCTGATGCATCCTGGGAGTCACGAACAAAAATAATAAAAGCAAAAATTCCGGAGCGGAATCGAATAAGTACATTAACACGGTTAAAGTTTAAATGTATTATTATGAAAATCCTCTTTATTATACGGTATTGTAAAATTGAATAAAAAAGTGTCAAATTAAAAATGATGTAATTAATCAACCACAAATTCTAGATTCTTTTTCAGAGGTCAGTTTATTTTTATGCTTTAAGGTTGTTTTCGCTAAATCGACTGTAGTGTGTATACTGTAGATTTATACATAAAACGAAATAGTGGAATTTGACTTGTATCATCGATTTTAACTGAAACAAAACATGATCCGATTACTAGATTGAATCTGTTCAAAGAGATACCATCATTTGGAATGCCTGTAATATTTCAATCAATGACTTATTGTTCACTAACTAACAAGAGTATAAATTCAGTACAATTTTATTCTGTTTGTAGTTTTACATACATTTTCATTTGTTGCATTATTAATTTTAACTCGATAAATTTTAATTACTTTGATGGGATGAATTGTATTATGTTCGGTAGTTTTATTTATTAAAACGATAAAATTGTATAATAATAAAGAATACCGCTGACTGCAAAGCTTATTTTGTAGTAATATAAAATGTTCCCCATTGACGATAATAGTTATTGACTTTTCTAGTAAATGTTAGATAACGTGAATCAAGTTATTTTAAATAATAACTGATAAAAATTGTTGTACTTTTATGTCTAGCGCAACAAAATTGGCGCTACTGGAAGCAGAATTCGAATGGGTAACAACCTTAAAATTTATTTTATGATGATTTAATTGTCAATTTTTTTAAATTTAAAACAGGCAGTGACCTTTTTTATATACATTCAACGTAATCACAAACAATTTAAATAAATCTCCTCATTTTAGTTTTGTTAGTAAAGAATGATCAAACGTGGAAAAGCGCGTAAAATTTGAATTTTCTTCGTCCTCTAAAAAATATCACAACACGCCACTGTTTACATATACATTGTGTCCCAAATTGGGGGTGCATGCATTGCTATTTTGGTTATTATTAGAGATAGAGAAACGGTTAAATCAGAACTTTTTTGAGGAATTCTATTACTGTTTCGATGCCGTACTTAAATTTGGCCTAGCTCTGTCCGTTTTCCAGATATTTTCAAAAAACTGTAAAAGTGCATTTTAAAAAACTTTCCGTATCTGCCTAATTTGATGACTGGTGATATTTTAATAAGTACAATGTACTTAGAACACTTTTTAAGGTGCTTTCGTTAACATTACCAAAAAAATTTCTGTCGTCATTTGTTTTTGAGTTAATGCTACTAACTTTGTTTTTTCATGGGCGCCATATTTGATTTTTTGATAGTTCAATAGTGCTCTTAATTTCCTTTTCAACGATGTATCACAATATCAGGAAAAAATTAGTTACTGGTATTAAATATAAAAAAATTCAGTTTTCTAAGTAGGCCATGAGAAAATTTATTCTAAAATAATCCGATTTTATTAGCATCAACTTAAAACAAACAATTAAAACACATTTAAATGAGTTGTTGAATTAATTTACACCGTCCAAATAAAATAAAATAATCGTATAATTTTTCTAATAGTAGGTGCCATGGATCTTGTTACCATGACAATAGACAAAACAATGTTTAATTGACAGTTCTTGTTGTCATAATTGTTGTTTTTCTTTTTACTAGTGTTTCACTGTGATCTACCATTACTTTGTAATAACTAATTTGGTGTGTTTCTTTTATTAAGTTCTTTTTTTGAATTTATTATGGCTTTGAGATATACAAACGAAGAAAAGTTAGATATGCTAGAGATTTATTTTAAATCAAATAGAAATACTGATGAGACATCAAGAATTTATGGGGATAACTTTTCAGAACGTGTGCAACCGAATGAAAGGTATTTTAGGAATCTTATTATTAATTTATTAAATTATAGACGGTTTAATGGAAAAAGAAATAAGACTTATGAGATAGATAACGAAGAGCGAAATAACGTTGTATTAGAGACAATGCATCTGTAAGACAAATTTCATATCAGGTAGATGTTCCCAAAACAACTATGCATAACATTTTAAAGAAAAGTCTTTATCACCTATATAAACCAACCATCGTTCAAGATTTACAAAAAAATGACTATGAGAGAAGAGTAGCATATTGCGATTGGTTTGTGCAAAAATGTCTACAGAACCCAGACTTTCATTCAAAAGTATTATGGACAGCCGAGACTAGATTCACTGATTGTGGTGTTTTCTATATACATAACACACACTACTGGAGTATCCAGAATCCCCACATACCTAATTAGCCAAAGAAGGTTTCAAACCAAATTTGAATTCAGTGTCTGGTGTGGCATCATAGGTAAACTTGTTTAAATCGTTCATTGATAATAATTCATATAAAAAATACTTTCCAGGTAATCGTATTATTGGACCATTTATTTATCATGATAATTTGAACGGTGCAAATTATTTGCGAATGTTGCAAGAACAAATAATACCAGCTCTTAGACTTGCTGTAGAAGATATTAACCAGATTTGGTTTCATCATGATGGTTGTCCAGCACATAAAGTAGCACAAATCTTAAACGGCGTTTTACACGATGCCATAAATTTTACAATAAATTATTGTGCGATTTATTGTAGCAAGAAATTGTGAACCTGGCAGTTTGACCTTGGGGTTTTTAGACGATGCAATTTATTGCACAATTTTTTTATACTGCCAACTGATAATTCCATTTTCTATTTCTACTAAACAAAACAGAAGACAGAAGTGTATAAACATAACCTAAAAATGGAACACCAGGCGGGAACAGGAGTGAACAAAAATAAATTAAAAACCAATATATTAATCGTTTTGTCCTGTCACTTGCTTTTGTAATTTTGTCTTAAAGCCTCACTGTTGGTACCACTGAAATTGCATAAAAATTGCCAGAAAAATAGAACCTTCTCTAATTTCGCAATTTATTGCACAATTTCTTGCCAACTTAAAATTGCAACAATTTCGGATATTACACGATGCAATAAAATATTGCGCAATTTATTGTGAAATTTATTGCATCGTGTAAAACGGCGTTAAGAGCAACTTTCGATAATAAAATTATTGCAAATAATGGCAACGTTCTATGACCAGCTAGGTCTTCTAATCTCACTCCATTGGGAGCATATAAAAACGAAGTTTATGCATTTGAACCACCAGAAAATATTAAAATTTTAGAAGAACGTGTAAGAAGTACTTTGACAGCTGCTAACAGAAATACGTTGAGAGTGTGTAGTTCAATATTAAAGCGATGTCAAAAGTGCATTAATGGGACAAGGACGACATATTAAACAATTTTTTTAAGTTTTTAATTAATTTGTTGAAATTTTACGTTGTAGCTAATAAAATCGGATTATTTTAAAATAAATTTTCTTCATGGCCTACTGAAAACTGAATTTTTTATATTTTACACCAGTAACTAATTTCTTCCTGATATTATGATACATCGTTGAAAAAAAATTAAGAGCATGAATGAATAAAAAATCCAATATGGCACTCATAAGAAAAAACAAAGTTAGTGGCATTAACTCAAAAACAAATGACGATAGAAATTTTTACTTTCGTGTACCTAATTTAAGGAAGTATAGTAATTGTGATTTTTTTTCGACCTCGAGATTATGATTGATTTATACGTTTTGAACCCTCCTGATCCAGTCTGACTATTTTCCGAATGATGTCTGTCGGTGCGTATGTGTGTGTGTGTGTGTGTGTGTGTGTGTGTGTGTGTGTGTGTGTGTGTGTGTGTGTGTGTGGATATGTGTGTGTGTGTGTGTATGTGTGTATCCGCGATAACTCAAAGAATACTAATGGGAGACCTCCCAAAGTTGGCAGTTAAGATTGTCAACAACATTTTAGATGACACATTAAATTTGGTGAATGTGGTACCACCAGAAGAGACATATTGAATGAAAGAAGAAAAAAAGGTACAATTTCGGGAAGAAAAATAAAAAAATTTTATTGCATTTCTGGACGAATCTCGACGAATTATAATGAAAAAACCTAACTTTATGAAAAAAAAAATCTGCGCATGTTTTTGAGATAAAGCTTTCAAATTTGGTACACTTGTTCTAAAGACCAAAGACAATGAAAAACTCGGTGATGAGCAAAACTGGCCTTCTGAAAGGGGGGTTTATGGGACCCAAACTTTTTGTATTTGACTTCACAAAAAAATTTATTCTTATTGAAAGATTATAAATCATGTCTACTATATCAAGCGAATAAAATATATTTTCCAAGTACTTAAATAAAGCTGATGTAAATTGAAATATTTTACACATTTGGCCTCATAAAATGGGGTTAGGATAAATTTAACAGCTTGACGTTTGAAAGATCTGATTTAGTTACAAAAATGTCAATGTCAATAACAAGAAATTATTAAAATATATGACATGAATAATTATTATTGATAGTATCGAATGACACTGATAATTAATTATTTAAAAATTTTAATGAAACATTTCAAGGTACGCTATTAAGATTTAATTGAGGTAAGTGAAGAATTAAATAGAATGATTTTTTCAGATCAGGATAATATATACTGGTATAAGAAAGTTATGTGCTGGCCACATCAGATATTTTGGTAACGTCAATGAAAACTCTTTAAAAATGTGTACTTATTAAAATATCACCAGTCATCAAATTAGACAGATACGGGAAGTTTTTTAAAATGCACCTTTACAGTTTTTTAAAAATATCTGGAAAACGGACAGAGCTACGCCAAATTTAAAAATGGCATCGAAACGGTCATGAAATTCTTCAAAAAAGTCCCCACCTAATCGTTTCTCTATCTCTAATAATAACCGAGATAGCAATGCATGTACTTCCAGTTTGGGACACAGTATAGATCACTGTGGCATTTAACTTAAAGTACCGGTAGAAAAAACATAGTCTTAAATACATAGGTACCTCTAAAACACAGATTTTCTGGTAACCTGTACACCATATACTATTTCCCATATTCAATAACTACATTAGCCATATTATCTTTCATCTATACCTTGTGGTCCATAAAACTTTTTTATTATATATCCCCAAGTAATTTATTATCCAACTAATTTTCCTTTTTTTTTCCAGGGATCGCGTTTTTAGACTGAACCTGAGCAACATCAACCAATCAAGTTGCGAGGTAAGTTTTCCGAAGAAATTATTATCCTTCTTAGTAATACTCCTGATATTTTATGATCTTATTTGTCGGCATTATGTGCAATATGAGTATACGACTTCCCATAATATAGCAGCAAATATTGCTGAGGTAGATTATAACGCGTGTTACGCACCGGGTCGTGAAACTTCATGAGCGCCAGCCGTCATAATGTGTGATGAAGATAGCAGTTTACTACCTTACCGACATGAAACAAATCCCAACCCAACTATGGTCGTGTGAGGGATTATATGTGCCCCTTGATTATGAGTTATGTGATGCAGTGACACTTTCACTCCCCATTGCATATATCAACGTGGAATAATAAGAAAATCCTATCTCGTTTCATCTCATTCTTTATAATGAAATGAAATGCCTAAAATGTGTCTTGAAATTTTTAACATATCTGTTCAAACCAAAAGCTTAAGATGAAAAACACAGTTTAGCTGATTTGTTTCATAAATTGATTATTTGCAGCACGTGTGGATTCTACCAAAGACCAGTATATTTAATTTATGATTACACCAAATCTAGAAATAAAAAAGGATTAAAAAATATATGTATTTTTGTAGTAATTTCCTGAATCTCTAATAATTATAAAATAAGTGGCTTGTTAAGGGTACTCTGAAGGTATACCAATAGTAGGAGCAATTACAAATTTTAAAGAAATGAAGATATGGTTAATTAAAACAATTTAAAACTGGAACATCAAAGAATCCGCATACTATTGTAGAGCGTGGCAAATCAGACGGTTCTCAATAGCGTCTCATGTCGATAACTACGTTCCCGATAATTATGGCAGATGATAAAATAAGTAGGTAATATTGCATTTCTTTGACGTGTTAACTACCGAAGACAATGGCTGAGATTGCGCATCAACGAACATTCACACAATTCTATGTTTTCTTGACTTGCCGGCGTGTGCCAAAATGTGCCATCTCAAATTTAAAAATAGATATGTCCGAGCGTTTTTGCAAAACCGGGTTGTTCAGATTATATTGAATTTATTCCTTTCATTGTGAACGCACTGTATAACGCTTACTCAGTCGCATACCGGGGTCATCTTTTAGAGCTTGTAATTTATTTTGTACATTATAAATTATACGTAAGGACTCTTCTGATGGCAATGAAGAATTTTTTAATAGTTGAATACTGTCCAATACCACTGTATAATGATTGTTGTGAATCACATGTACTGCTGCTTCTACTTCAGGATTTTTTAAATACCTTTAGGTCTCGGAAATGGCTTTTGATTCACAAGGATTTAACTGTAGAATGAAATCCTTTACTCGTTAAAAATATTCATGATAGTATTCAACTGCTGCTAGCCGCGTCCCCCAACGTGTTAAAATAGGTTGTGGTGGAAGTTGTCTGTCAGGACAAACTAACTTAAAACTTTTAAAACGTTTAGAGGCTTTCACGAGTATATGTTTGGTATTTGTAATTAATGTATCAACTTCAGGACAATTTCGTCAAATTATTTCGGCTACCAAATGACGCGTATGAATAAGGCAAATTACTTGCATTAAATTTGGGTATATATTCTTCAGCAATTGTCCAGCTTTAAACATATATCGTGCTGCATCAGTGACTATCATCCAGAACTGTTAACTATCTATACCCATTATGTCAGGTGTTTGTATTACAAGTTCTTGTACAGTTTCTGCATTGACACTTTGTAATCTTTTAGAGGCAACTAAATATGGTGTCGTGGATACACCATGGTCTAAAGCGCATGGTAATGTATTTGTCACATGATTTTCCTTTAGGTCTGTCGTCTTGTCCATTATTATCCAATTTTTTAATACTTTTTTGTTTTCTATTAAGCTTTTTATATGGTTCAGTTTCAGTTGTTCTTCTTGACGGTGAATCTCAGATCGACACACATTTTTTCTAAAATGCTCTAAATTGTTCTTTCTTCTATATATGTAATGGAATATTACATACACAACACATAAAGTCGCATAAAAATGTTGCATACAAAAACTCGTTTCTTTTTTATTTCGTGTGTGTTGCAGATTTTGCATGTCTTTTCCAGTTAGAAGGGTCTGTTGATATCAGCGTTACATTGCATACCTGACAAGAGATCGATGTGCCATTACACATTAAATTTGATATATGTCTGTATGCTTAAAAATGTAAAACGAAAATCTTAAACGGGGACTCCAGGGCATTGTTATTTTTATCAGTTTATAGGGTCGCGACAAAATACTTACTTGCTGCAGATTGGAATATCGCTCTCAGAGATTTCAATTATATCGGCTGTATATACGCATATAATGTTGCACGTACATACGACCAGTGTTAGATTTGCTACATTCGGAAACGAGATCATAGATGTGGTGTGAGCAACTACTAAATCCAATTTATTATAATTGTGCGTAACACACCAGATTTTTTATAATTATTTAAGAAATGGAATAGGATGAAAATAATCGAAGGCGTTTTAAGTATATATCTAAATATTATCTAGTAATAAGATAACGATGTTGTCCGAAATGTTCTGGCAGAGAGAGAATATTTAAACAGTTGGTTTCCGTTATAGATTAGGTGAAATACCCTGACCTTCCAGAGGTTCAGGTTTAACCCCTCTTGATTTTTCTGTGAATACATTAAGAGATAAGAATGTACCAAAGTCTGATATACAGTGTTCAAGAACTTCAAGATAAAATGATAGCTCAAATCAGTGTTTCAAATAACATCCTAATGTATGTTTACAATTAAATAATATCACTAAATACTTAAAAATGTACACTCTGTGAAACAAAAGTGGAAAAGTCTAAATCGGACTTTTATTCAGAATGATATATTGCGAATTGAGGACTGTCTCAATGATGAAATTCAGGGCCGCTACGGTTTATACTGTTTTTAAATAGTTTCACAAATTAAAGACATTTACTCTCCGTGGATGATACGACCATTTATTTTCCCCTATATCATTTGCAAGATAATGAAATGATAAATAAAATATATTGATACACTTTCTTATTAAATATTCATTATTCGATACTTTAAGACGTGTAGTAATCGGCTGTTAGAGACAGTGTTGCGTTTGAAATGGTTTGTTTTATTAAGCTTAAAAAAAATCTTGTATGCATTATCATTAAAGCTCAGATGGAAGTATCGGTTTTCAGAGACGGCTTTTATGCATACAATGATAAAGAGAATTTTATTTCATTTTAAAATGTTAATACGTAAACCTGTTTTATCGGAAAACGTATGACAAAAAATGTAAAAGTTTTATTTTTACAATAGCCAAATTTGGAGGTGACGTAACACTATGTATTTTCTTATAACACGCTAACGGATGGAGATATCTAATTTCGAGTTCTTATGACTCATGAAGGGAGATCGAATAGATGTTAAATTGAAATATAAACTGGCAAAACCAAATAGTCCTTATAACCCATGAAAGGGTGTGGATATCGAAAATATAAATAAAAAAAATTCCCACATACCTAATGATGGCAGCCTACTATCCTATGCAAAAGTCTCAGTCCCCTTCAGCGAAAAACGTAATATATTGAAAAAAAATCTTTAAAAGATCGAATAAATGTTATATATGACAATACCAAAATGTTCTTATAACTCGTGAAAGGATGTAAGAAATAAATGAAAACACACATGCCCGCTGTCACTTTTGTAGTCTTGTGCAAAATTTTCAGTCCATTTGGACGAAAAACAAAAAGTTTTGAAAAAATATCTTTAAAAGATCGAATAGATTTTTGTTGGTTGGCCACAAGCGCTTTAATTGCTAGTTACGCCCCTAATGTAAAGACATTTGATTGATTCCTTGTTAAGGGCTACTCAGCGGTAGGGATTTCAACATCGTACCTAATGCCCTTCTGGTTGTTTATAGATAGAACAAATCCAGTCTTCTCTGAGTGAATGTTTATAATAAATTGACTTTATCAATTTTGGATATTACGAAATTCTCTAAAAAAATTACATGCATACAACATATTTACGCGTCGACACATGACCTAGAGCCAATCCTGGTTTTGACGTCATCAATACCTAAATTCCGGGCTCTAGTTATTATATTATCAGAATAAATAGAAGAGGCATATTACTTTGCAGAACATCCCCGAAATTGTTTAATAAGTGGTTTGAATAAGATTCTTTAACTTTGGAAAATTGCTGTCTATTTAGAACTTTGAAAAGTAGCTAATAATTTCATCTATTCCATAATGGTTTAACTATTTAATGAATATTGATTTGTTGTTTGAAACTATCTCTGAAAAGTAAATATGGCATAATATGTGTATTTATTATTATTAATATTATTAAACTTGTGACACTCTTAATGGTAGTGCCAATTCACATAACCTTTTTTTTAAACCAGTCTTATTGCTAATTAATAAATTATTGTTGAAAAAATTAAGTTTTGTTCATATATGAGAATTTCATTAAAAGTTCTCAGTAATGGAATGAATGTTACCTGATCTCATCCGTGAGCCACAATAGGCCTGCTGATGGGCGCAGTGGAGGGTCTACTGAGACCCACTCACAACAAACCTAACCTGACTGATCTCATCAGAATTTATTTTTTAGAAATACGTGTTATAACATTTGTTTTAATTTATCAGAAAACGTGCTCTCAAAGAATTTTTTTGATAATATTAATAATAATAAGTCTTTTTATAACTGACGGTTTTGTTTTATCTTTAATAAATTATTTTCTGCAATTAATTTATTTTTGTCAAATTTTGCATATCGTAGTTGAACATTATATAAACTAATTTTCAATCTTTTAGAAATATTCTGATATGCGAGTGTTATTAAAACTGAAGAAAAGATTATTTCAGACATATTTTAAAGCCAGTCCAGTCCTGATATTAAAAAACGATTCGAAAAAATGGAATCCTAAAAATTGAAAATAAGGACAGTTTGTGAAAATATGCTTACAATTTTTAATTTATTCCCGTTCTCTTATTAAGAAAATATTTATTTTGTATAATGAATGAATGAAAGTTACAGAGATAAATTCGAGGATTTCACTTTTCTTCTAATAAATTATTACCTGTCGATTCCTCTGAAATATTCGCAACTCGAGCTAAGATAAAACTGGAAATTACAGTTATCATTGACAATGGCCTGGTAGATAGCAAGGCCTTTTGTACATGGTAGAAAGAGAAAGGTAATAAATTATAGGAAATGCTGTAACCAAAGGTCGTAAATAAATATCAATAATTGCACAATATTGGAAGCAATAATTCTTCGGAAATGCACAATTGCAAAGGAATTCCAATTATTGTACGGAAAATTTGGCCAGAGATGGATTTGCGCAGTTCGTGTTTGATACTTAGGTATGGGAGTAATCTGTTGTTAAAATAATCTTTAGATGCTCCGAACAGAGTTCATAAAACGATTTAGTGAAATAAAAAATTGCAAATTATACAACATTTTCAGGGGAAAGTATTTGTATTATTAAGTAATATATAATTACCCGCATGGGCAAGATTATTGATAAGTATTTTCCGTTTTCTTAAGAATATTTAGAATATAGTGTCAACAGAAGTGACCAAAATGTCTACGGAAGTGATATTATTTAGTTGATTTAATTAATATTTAAGAAAAAAATAGTAAACACATTTTCTTCACTTAAATGTTCATTCATGTCCAATATATATGCAATGTAAAAAACAGCTTGTGGTCCGTGTCTTTTTATTTTGTGATATGTCCACTTCCACAGATGTGACACATTTGATTCGACAGAAGTGATATATGTACCTATTTCAAAGAACAAGAAGCAAATAATTGAGACATAATCAAAATGCCGTGTTAGTAAAAATGCATCGGCTTACAATATAGAATACAAGAGACAACTAAAATAATTATGTAATATCAGAAAGTTCAAAAGAGTATTGCTGTCGATTATTGGCTATGATTGACTCAATATTTTTATCTGAGGCTTCTACAAACACGATGTCATCATTTTCTGGTAAGGCATATTTTTACTATACCAGTAACACGGTTTTCACTTTTTTCTGGGAACCACCCAGTTAACATTTGTATACATTTACATATTAAAAATTTTATAGGTAGAATTGTCCATACATTCAGTGTTGTGTATATTTCTTCAGTGTGGAATTATGAAAATATATTTTTTATGTATTCAAAATGTAGTAGGAGGGATTATTGTTATTTAATGAAGAGCAAAACATTCATTTAAGTCAAGTGATCTAAAACGGAGCTGATTGTATGAAATTAGAAATAGTCACCCTTTCTAACAAAACCAACCATCTACAAATAGCTATTCACTGAGCGGTACACCCATTACGCACGCTGATTTACAAAGTAATCATTTCAGATGAATTCGGTTAAAACTATTTTGAAACTGTGAAACTAAATATAGCTTTTCACATTTTCGAAAAAAAACTATATGTATGAGGTTTGCTGAAAAATGTACGAAAAAACTATAGGGATCTCCTTTCCCATATTTCTCAGCATCAATAAAACAGTATATTAATACAGAAAAAAACGTAAAATAGGTTTTCGAAAAAAAAATTAAAAAAACTTAATTTTGGTTTAAATCTGAAGAACTATATGAGATATCGGAAATAAAAAATTGTTCTGGAAAATTATTTGGAAAATGTGCAATAAGCCATTTTTTAATTAATGTGTAACTGGATGAAATCAGCAGTCCCCAGCAACGTGACACTTTGTATGATAAATAAGATCCGCTAGTAAATAGTACATGACGCAACAACCGGGGCCGACCCAGGACTCCGCGCTGACATGCACATATAATAAAGTAAGTGATTATTACCTTTTAATTGGCGATTTTGTAGTATCTAAAGTAACAGGAGCAATACACGTTTTATTGAACACAGCACTACACACTAGTAATTTCTATAGTTCCAGTAAATTAGTACCATTCTGTTCTAGATGTTCAGGAGTTAACTTTTGATACCGGTTGCTTAAAATACATATACAAATACAAAAAAAGTTTTTTAAAAGATCGCATAGATGTTAAATATGTAAAATATAAACTGACAAATCCAAAAAAATCCTTATAACATGTGAAGAGATGTAGATTTCGACAAAATAAATTAAAAAACACCCCCTTCAACCGGCCAACCGACTTTGGCAGCCAGTAGGATTTTGCACAGAATAGTAATCCTGTGCAAAGGTCTCAGTCTCTTTGGATGAAAAACAATAAAGTATTGAAAAAAATTCTTTAAAGGATCGCATGAATTTTTGTTGGCTAGTTACGGCGCAGCTGATGTATGTTTGTGATTGATAAATTTATTGTATTTGTTGTGAATATATATTTGATAATGTACCTTATTTAGGTTTATAAAATGTAATTAAATGATGAATAAATGTATTAAATTGGAATTGGAATTGTAAAGACATTTGATCGGTTCTTTGTTAAGGGTTACTCTGCGATATATATCTTTTAAACGCACTGCAGATGCATTTATATGGGAAGCTGCGTTGATTACACAAAGTAGCACATGTCCTTTACTGTTCTCCAAGTCGGCATTCTATATATTTTTTTAGAACTAAAAGTAACAAGGACCATTTTGGGGGTTAACTGCGGTTACCACAGTCGTTCTGACGTCCCGTATAGCGAAATGGAGCGCCGCGGTGAAAGAGTTAAATTTGTGCCTCCGCAAAGATACCTATTCTTCACCATGTTGTGTACCTGTGTACGATACGATATGTACATAAACATAAACATAAACATAAACATAAACATAAATATAAACATAAACATAAACACAAAGTCGAAGCTGCACGGGGGGGGGTTGCACTTAAGAAAAAACGCGGACACATAACCATTCCGATCGACATTATCAGTGTCGGTGACGAGATTCGAACCCGCAGGACGATGGAGAGATTATCTAGTCATACTTGCCATCGCGTGCTCTGGCCAATTACTCGACCTAGCCGGTGCGGACTTGGATGTGCTATTTTCTTTAATAATAAACATATGTGTTGATTTATCTGCAACCACCGCCAGACACCGGATTTCAGCAATTCACCTACTGCTTGATGGCGTCATGATGTTTCTTTGTAAGTTACTGGCTTACGCATGTTCTCATTTTGCGAATCAAAGAAATACCTTGCCTCACTGTTTGATTATTCTGCACTAGTGAAAGAGAGTGAGCATAAAAAGTTTATAACAATCTCCAGACATCAGAAAGTGTGTACCTATCAAAAGTAGCTTAAACTATCTATTATATGTGATTTGCTGAAATGGTTATCTACGGTTTTTATTATAAAAAGCACCCTAGATTACTACCTGTAATTCAGCATGGAGAACGCTAATTATATAGCGGCTTGGTCAGTCGCATAGAGCATTTAAAAATAAATATTCACATGAAAATGTGTTTTTGTTCTAGATCTGCATCCATCAATTATATGGAAGCTTATTTTCACTTATTGTATAAACAAAACAAAACAAATCAATAAAACACACCACATAATTAGACATCCCCTAAATTTTGAAGCAGATGCTGTTCGGAAGAAAGTTACACTTAAAAAAAAACGTGGACATACACAAACATTTCCTTCGACATTGCTGCCTGCTGGCGCTAAGATTCGAACTCAGGAGCAAATAGAGTCTAGCTTGTCACATACCACGCTCTAGTCAACTGTACTACTCTGCCCGATTAGCCAAGAACTTACTATTAGAGCGGCGTATGCAGTTGTTAACATTTTTTAAACTTCATGATAATATAAGGTATTCGCCAAATATACGGTATTCAGGTACCACCGATATTTCCACCCTGAAGTGACATTTTATAAAAAGAAAAATGGTATCGCAGGATTCTTTTTTAAATAAATGTAAATAATCTAGAAAATTTAGTGGTCCACTGTAAAAAATTACCAAAATAACTAATAGATTCAAAAAACAAAGCGCCCCCATCCGCCAAGGTCCCACCCATCTTAATAGTAGATAAATTTCATATCAAAGACTCTAAAACATGTTAAAAAAAACCTTACATACTAATTATCACGTAATCCTTTTCTGATCTTGTGATGTACTTCCGCTATACAAAAGAATAGAAGTGTCACTATGAAGCCCAAAGCACCGGCGGAATTATCAGGTGCCGTGATCTCGAGCACCAGTTCCTGTTTAGAGTGCAAAAACACTACTTTACTTTATTGTCGGGCAATTACAGTGAGGAAACAGTAATTCTAGGTTTCAGGGGTCGAGAAATCGGCCTCAAGCAATATAGTTAAATAAAGAAAAGACCAGAATCCAATATACTACATTTATTCTGCAATAGTTATTTTAGTATTTACAGACTATTTACAGGTTGTACTACAGCTAATTACAAAATTACCATAGTTAGGTTACGCAAGCAGTGCTAACTAGTAAGCAAATATAGGGTCGTGTACAAGTGGTGAAACGATAGTTAGTAAAAAAAACGGTCAGAAATTAGTCAGCGGTAAAACAACAAGCAGTAAGAAAACGGTTAGCAAGCAGCCAGCGGTAAAATGGTAAGCAGTAAAAACCGGTAAAACTAGGAAGCAAAAGCAAAACAATTAATAACTATATGATACATTTAGCTGCTACGTAGTTAGAGTCAAGTTAAATATGTCGAGACCAGAATATTACGGTAAATTCCGGAGTAATCTGAAAAAAAGGAAAACATTAAATTATGGCCTGTTGTTGTCACCATCTGCGGCTGATCTGGGGCTGTCGTGGTGGCTGAAAAGGAATTCGTTATTAATAAATGTTGGTACTCCACCAGAGTTTAGCTCTCGCGCTGGTTCAACTAGCATAGAGCAACTCCGGAGTCGCGGTAAGAGAAGGGGGCATTGGTATCTGGGACCGGAATACCTATTCGTACGACTTCAGTGCAGATCCTCGCGCAGGTTGACCTAACTTAGTGCCTGCACCGGAGGAGTCACGTTAGGAATTTACACGGTTACGTGTGACGTCACGCTTCTGTCAAACTCACCCAAGCTGAAATAGAAAAAATAGTAACATACGCTTCACAGAGTACTCTCTCTCTCTCCCGGTGACTGTAACCTAAAATGTAAACAAGCGATATCTAATCTGACACTTACTTTCTAGTATTTGGGGGAACAAACAGTAGCTGCAGGCGGTCTGCTAGGTTGTTGATCGGGCTCGTTGCTGGCTTCGAACTGGAGTGCTGGCGGACGGCTTCTTCAGTTGGACGGATCGACCAATCTTGTCCAGAGAGACAGTATGTATTCACTTCTTGTATCGACGTCTTGGTACCTCGATTCTCGGTGTGTGTACAGTTTTATCCTCGGTACAGCGATTGTTAACATGCTTAAAATTTTACTGAGGCCTGCTTACTATTTAGTTTGTAACAATTATTTTGGGCGAGCGTAGATCTGCCTTAACATTACTCGTATTTCTATAGAAAAAGTTAAGTAACGGTAGTCGTAGTCAATTTGATGATAACTCAAGTGAAACTCGGCCACCTCGTCTCGTCTTCTAGCGGTTTGTATATCAGCGTATACACAGAAGCTATGCAATCTTAGGCGAGAGTTATGTAGGTGATATGCCATCCTTCGGAAGAGATGTAAAGTAATTGGTCCCTTGTCTATTAGATGTTAGGCAAGTAAAGAATCCCTGCTTCTCGACAAAATTTCCAGGTTGAGGGTGGCTCGCCTCCTGGTGTCGTTGGTATGCCCTGATAACGGAAATATTCCGACGTTAAATTAAATTAAAAAAAAAAAGTAGAAAAAAGATAATTATTTCAGCAACAACCTTTATTTGGTCATCCCAGTCGCAAGTGTGTATTCAAATCATTTAATAATGTCTTTAGGATTGTTAAAATTGCACTTCGTTACAATCTGTCCCAAAAAAACAAAAAAACTGTTTTTTTCTTTTTCTTCAGAAAATAACTGACATTATGCACGTCAAAAATTTACGTATGAACTTTTTCTTTTACTTTACATAAGAAAATTTTAATTCAATGAGAAAATCATGAAAGAAATTATAAACACAAACAACACCTTCTAAGTTCATACATATTATTAGCAGTCAAAATCATTCTGAAATTTGCAATAGTTCGTCCAGGAATTATTAGCATCATACCATTTTTATTTAGCTATGTATCTTCAAGGATCTGTAACCTCTTGAAGAAGTATTTCCGAATTAATTGCACCGTAACAACTATGTTTATTATTTTAGGATCATCTCCCAAATTGATACCATGCACTTTTTTAATGCCCTGTATATTACAAGAAATATGGGCTGTAAAACATAAATTACATTTATGGTCGGTTAGGGTCAATTACTAACTCTTAAGGAAATGACGTTTAAAAACAATTTTAAACAGGTGATCTGTTTCATACGCCTGTGTTGTTTATGATTTATGAAATGCAAAATAAAATTAAAAAATACTACCAGTAAAAATACCACAAGAAGCCAACAGCAGAATCAGTTCAGTGTAGTAAAAATGCGTATGTATCATCATAATTGAAATGCAACTGTGATAATTAAGATTCCCCACTTGTTTTTAGTTATAAAGATTTAATAATAAAGTGGTTTATGAACCTCTAACACAGACGATGATTATGACAAGTTTTGCAATTACAGTAATTTTTAAACTCGTCGTACCCACCAAGTCCCGTGGGTTGAAAGTCTAGACAGATGGACCGCTGTTATAATTGGATTAGGAATAATTTAAAAGATACCTTCTTAAAACTCACGGGAATTGGTGTTATAACAACGTTAATCAACTGGTTTAATCATTTAGTAGGTATTAACGGTTTTATTAACGATAAATGTTACCAGACTAAATTACTTGTAAAACCAATTTAGTGTACTGTGGTGGTCAACATGGTGTTGCATTCCCATAGTTGTCATCGTGACAATTTTAATGCTCAACTGTGTCATTTCGTGTTCTCTATTCGACTATTTTGTAATTGCATTTGCAGCCATTTTAATTAACCATGCAATATATCTTCATTACATATATTTTTAATGTCGTTGTTTTAGTGGAGTTTTGCGTTTTCATTTGCATTTTTTAATGTGCGCTGCAATTTAGATACTGCATTTTTATTATTACAGCTAATAAATTATCAGAACCGTTGTAATTTTTTTGTAAACGTGCAAATTGCTCGGTATTACAAGCTACTGTGGGACATAAACTGCCATTTAATTTAAAAAGTGTAACATTTTTGTATGCGGATTAATTTTTCTAATATAAACAGGTTTTTCCTTTTGTCAAAAAGAAATTTAAATTATTAAATAGTCTTAGATTTTCATGTCAAACAAATTCACTTCTTTTACATCTTTGATTTAACATTATTTGAGTAACTAATTATTTGTTATTACGAAGGTAAGTTTCTGTAAATAAATAACTTATAGTTTGCTTACACCTTCTTTCTGTATTAAGTCACAGAACTACTACTCATTCAGAAGATGTTGTCAAATGAAGTTCTGTATCAAAATCATCAAGAGAGATTGGTTTTCTGAAAAAAATGCTTTTGTCTATATAAACATCTCGCACTGAAAAATACACTGCTCACAAAAATATAGATAAAGTTTAGACTGCCTTAACAATTTATAATTCTTGGCGGATTTATAATTGTTTGCATCATGATGTTGCTCACTTTGTTGGATTTCAAAAATGTATAGATATATCCTTGAAATATGACTGGGTTTTAAACAGGCCCATATATGAAGGTGTATTTAATGGCCTTTTTTCATTCACGTATGTGTGTTTTGTAAAAAACATACTATATAATAATGTTATGTCGCTTATACTACATATAGCAGGTATCAACGGGATCATGTACCAGCCCGCCATTTTTTTTTAATTGGAAAAATTTTTTTAAATTAAAACACATGTAGGAAGTAAATGAGCTTATTTTGACGAATATATATTATCAATACCACTTCCGGTTTCACAGAAGGCGTCATCAATTTACAATTTTTAAATGGAACATTCTGATTATGCATGAGATTTTCTATATAATAAATAAAAATTTGTGAAATTACCCTCAAATATGGCGGACTGATTTAAATTTTTTATGAAATTCAAAATTAATAAATGAAATTCTTTGTATAGGTAATGAAAATTTCCCAAGTAGGTATTGGATATCATAATATGATGGTTCATTTTTGATATTTGGCTGCAATATGAAGTGAATATTTTTTTATTACAATGAAATTATCTATTTAAAAAAAAATTAAAATAATTTTGAGCACTGGCGGTTCTTCTATAGGGTCATTTGGTCAATGACCTTCCACATACAAATAAAAAAATAGAGCTATTCATTTTCTGAAGTTTAAAAATATATAATATATATATTTTAAATATTCTTAAAAAATATATTAAAGTTTCTAGTTCATTCTATGCACAATACTATTCAAATATTTAGATCGCAGGATTTCGTATCCCCTCCGAGCACCTCACATTCATATTCATTACATTATTCATTTATAGAATTTAAAAATCTTGGGTCAATCCACAACTTGTCCTCAAAGCTAGCTACGGACGGAATTTACAACGAATTAAAGTGAAATAGACTTATGCGCGAATCGTCAGAAAGCAAAAGAGACAGAAAACACTAGCGAGGACAATGTCCCTGACACATTTTACGCAAACGGTAACGCACTAAGTTCAGTAGAGCAGTCTTAATGCTGACTAGGTACGCGTTGGTCGGTAAATTCTGTCGCGTTGTTTTTAATGTTTTTATTTGTGAACATTTTATTAGTAAATTTCTACTTGTAGTGAAATTAAGTAAAACAGTGTTTTTGGTGTTTACTATTAAATATGAGTGTTGTACAAAATATATTAAAACTGAAAGATGGACATAAGTTGGGTTATTAAGACCGAGTGAAATTCAAAGGTGGTGGCCGTCCAAAACGTAATAAGACGATAAAGCAAACATCTCTTGATAAGAAAAAAGAAGTTAATAATATATTTAATATTTAATAAATTTTGTATCTGAACTAGACGCCATTTTTAAAGACCATTTGCAAAACAGTACTGTGTTTAAGGGCACTTCGAAGGCAATTCAAAATGAACTTTCAGATTCGATACTGGCGATTATTCACAAAGAAATAAAATCTGAAATTAATCAATCTGACTTCATTGCAGTTCAAGTGGATGAAACCACAGATAATCCCAATAAAGTACAAGTAGTTTTTGTGTTTAGATACGTTTTAGACGGTGTTGTATGTGAGAGATTTTGGAAATTTATTTAGCCTCAAGGAACGACATCGCAGCATTTGACAGATGTAATTTTAAAAGAGTTAGAATGTCTGAAAAGTAATGAAAGTCCTGAAAAATTGACAGCACAAAGTTACGATAGAGCATCAGTAATGAGTGGTGCTTTTGGAGGTGTACAAGCCAAAATTAAAACAAGTTATGCTTCAGCTAATTTTATTCATTGTTACGCTCATCAACTAAATTTTACAAAAAGCATCAAGTCAGGATAAAAGCATAAAATTTTTTTTTGCTAATTTACATAGCTTTTCTTCATTCTTTGGAAAATCGCCAAAAAGAACAGCCGTGTTAGATAATGTTGTTAAGGTGAGATTACCTAAAGCGGCTCCAACACGATGGAATTTTAATACAAAGTGCATAGAGACTGTTTGTGTTTATACCTATCGAACAGAATTATCAAATTGTTTAGAAAAAATCATTGATAATGAATCAGAAAACAACACTCTAAACCAAGCTATTGGTTTAAAAAACTACTTACAAAATGAACATTTTCTTTACTGGTTAAATTTTTTTCATTTAATTATGCCTCATTGTGATATATTGTTCAATCAATTACAAAAATGTAATATCGATATCATAACAATAAATAAGTGTGTTGGCGTTTTTAATAGTAAAATTGAAGACATCAGAAATAAAATTTTGAATAACTATTTGGAGGAGACATCCATGCAGTCTGCCCAGAGATGTAAAACGGAAGAATCAAAAAGGAGAACTTCATTAGAAGTTTGTGATGTAATTGCATCTGAGATCAAAAACAGGTTTGGCTTCAGTAATCATTTAGCAGTGTCTCAGTTATTTCACGCAGATCGATATAAAGATTATAAAGAAAGCTTTCCTCAAGATATATTTAAATTAGTTAAAACGGAGTATCCAGTCATAAATCATTTGAAACTTAAAACTGAATTAGAAGTATTATATAGCTGAGAAGATTTTTCCACTAATGAAGGTGCAGTTGCTTTGTTACGGCTTTTTATTAACAATAATTTGTGCAATACTTTTTCTGAAAGTGTCAAACTGTTAAAAATCTTGTGTACTCTCCCTATGACTACCGTCGAAAGTGAACATTGTTTTTCCACCTTAAAAAGAATAAAAACATTTTTAAGAAATACCATGGGTCAGGAAAGGTTATCTTCTTCAGCTATGCTTGCCATAGAAAGGGCATTAATAAAGAAGATAAAAGACTTTAATGAAAAAGTAATTGACCACTTTGCATCTCAAAAAGACCGGAGGATCGACTTGGAATTTAAATCACTTTAAAAGATAGGTAATACAGTAAACTTTTCTAATTGACCTCCCTATCTCTTGACCCACGAACCGCCACTGATTTTGAGAATGAACTTGTGTAGAAGTATACAGAACATTGGTACTAACGGCTAACTGGTTTAAGTCGGGAGGCTTTAGTCGTGGGGTAAGAAAGCTCCTTATGGTGTTACATTAAATCACTCCAGATTATCTGGTCACTAGCAACCGGTTTCTGCGTTGCAAATAGGTTATTAATTATTAAGTGTTACCCATGGGTGCCATCTAGAGTAGGTTATGTTTAAAAACCTCATACCACACAGAATCAAGTTCCTATAAACAAACTCTTTTTATAGAAAACAAATAGAAATACCAATTAAAAGTTAATAAAACATGTATTTAAAAATCTGTTGAAATGGTACTTACACAAAACAAATTTTGAAATTACGGAAAAAAAATTGAATTTAATTTTTAAATCTAAATAAAGCACACAGTATGATAGAGATAAAAGAATTGTACAAAATAAAAACAGAGGAACAAGAAATTTAAATAATGCGAAACAATCGTACGATACGGTCTCACCAAGCCTAGGAAAGTCTCGGGACAGGGAAACCTCTCCGTCTCGGGGTAACTATCCAGCGATATTATCTGGCGACGCTCTCCAGTCCCTGACAAAACCTACTATGTCCTATACACAATCCAGTCCCGTAAGTAGTGTTGAAGTTATTTAGGTAACTGCTAATTCACAGGACCTACTAATCTAAAGTTATTTATACATTAAAAACTAAAGTATAATTGAATAAACTAGGTTATTATAATAAAAACAAATGTGTATCTTAATTTCTAGAGAACGTAGAATTTTGTCAGAGACTGATCCTGACAATAATGTGAATTCTATCAAATATAAAGTTAATTTTAGAATCCCACAAGGTACTATTTTAGGGTCGCTATTATTAATGAGATTTATTAACGATTTACTTAATTTCATCAAAGATGCTTTGACAACTATGTACGCTGACGATATTAGTTGCACAACAGTCGCTGATTCTGCTGAAGAAATAAATTGGAATGCAGAAACTGTACTTGGCAGTGTGAAATGAAGAGAAAGTAGTGGTTGGCCAAAGAAACACACACCTGAATATACTGAAAATGTAAGGAAAATCATAGGAAATATCCCTAGAACTTCTGTGAGTGCTTTGGATCTGATCTCTGGAGTGTCAGTTGGCACATGCCATACTGTTTTGAAGAAAGACTTGTCTATTTCTATATCTCCTTACTTACATCTAATAACTCCATAAAGTCGACTATCCTTCACGTAAAACGGCATTCTGCCAGTGGCTTTTGAACAATTTTGATGATGGAGCCCGAGCACATACAACAACAGCAGTCAACATTTTGCAAGCAATCATACAAGATCGTTTAATTAATCTTAATGCTGTACATGAGTTTTCTCCAAAATCATGTGACATTGCTCCATGCTATTTATTTTTGTGACATTTTTTAAAAATGGTAACTGATAGTTCTTAAATATATCTTGCAAGGAAGAAATAAAATAAAATTCTACACTGTCTCCAACCTGCGAAAATGTCGCCTTTATAGACATATGCATTAAGGGTCACGGTCCAGTGTGATGTATAGGCAACCAGTGTGTTATGACAATAGTACGTAGGTTGCATAATTATCTGACAATCACAACTAATAGAGTCCATTGTAAAATCTGTGTTGCCCGTGTTTTCATTGGCATCAGGTTTTTTGTTCGAAAAGGGATGAATTTATCTGAGTATTATTAGCTTGGCTCAATATTTATTAAATATGATTGAACCGATTTTATAAATGACTATATCATCCTGTTGACTTATATCACACTGGTTTTCAACGCCTCATATCGCACTATATAAAATTCATAAACATGTAATATGGATACATCTATACATCATATAACTGGAAAATTATTATTAAGTTGACGTTGCGGAGAATCACTCAATTTCTGTTTTCAAAACCAATCAAGAATTAGATTTTTAATATTAATGTCAATCTAATGTCATATATTAAATCGAAGGTTTTGTCCTAAAAGAATTCTATAACGTTCCTCGTAGATACATTACATTATTTTCCCTCTGTAGTAATTATGATTAACCATTATAATCGAGTTAACTAACAATTTTAAGTAACTTGGCTGTAACTGTACATATCTGATATTCTAAAATTGAAGCAGGGATTTCAGCTGAATAAAATTTGTCAGAAATCATTTTTGAAGCTTATATTTAAAGCAAAAAATTGCCATTGTTCATTTACTATTACCATTTTCACCTACTATCTAAAATTGTTTTAATTTGAATTTCGTCAATGGCATTACCTAATATATGGTTAGAACACCTTCGAATAATAATGCCCTGCGTTGGGATTTACACAAAAGGTGAAATATGAGCGTTAAAACTAAAAAAATTGTTTCAATTCAAGTTGGCAGTAGTTTTCCCAATGGATTTACGTGATGTGATGTGGGATTGACATTACTGAGAATCGAGAATTAATAACTAGATTGGGGAATTCGAACGAACGGGCTGATAAATTCTAGTTACATAGAACTTTTCAGCTTGTCAATTTCAACAAATCTAATGTTAAAGTTAAACAAAACAAAAAGTATATGCATTTATTGCTTTCTTATCAATGAGATGAAAAACCAGTGACAATTTAATACCAGTATTCAGAAATCTACATATTATAATTAGGCACTAATTTATTTGACGATAAATCAGTTTCACTCTCAATTTGAAAATATAATTAAAAAATATGCAAACGAAACAGCAATTTCAGACAATATGTTTTGTTAAGGTTTTTATCCATTCATTCATCATTAAACATGAAAATATTTTCTGATTTAGAAAAAGTAGTCAGTATAAAGTGGAGGTCCCTACGATATAAAGAAAACTTCTGCCATTTACAATATTTTTCTTATCAATCAAATTTTTTCGATATATCACTTAAATTTGCTTATTGATTTTTGAAAGAAATAATTAATAAAATTATAAATTCTATCGGATCGGCAAAAATTGAGACCAAAAAGAAACTGTAGAGTTTTCCAGTGGACTATTTTAGGGCTGTTTTTATTATTCATATACATAATGCAAGTCACAATATTAATATTGGGTTCTGAACTTATTTGCTGATGAATCATTTGTTTAAACTAATAACAAGAATTTGATACAGACAAACTAGAAACAAAAACAATTAATTATGTGACTATAGGTCGAACAATAATGACAATTGCCTTTTATTCCGAAATCCCGGATTTCATCGCTAGCCGAGGAACTGAGGTTTCTTCGATAGCATACTTGTATGTTGACTGTATATCCGTTGTCTTCAAATGTGTAGCCCCTCCCGCACAAGATTACTTTAGAGATTGTATTACCAATATCGTTTAATCTTCAATGTAAAATGACGATGAATACCTTAATATTGAAATATTTAAGCTCAATATTAGTAAGCCTAAAGTCATAATTTCAACTAAATATAGTTATAATAACGTTTTATATAAAAGACTTATTATTTTCTCAAAACTCTTGTTTATTGGCAACCAGTTTCAACTATTTAAATAGTCATCTTCAGACCAAAAGCTATAAATAATATTGTTGCACATTACATAATAAATAATTAAAAATTTTTGGATACTTACAGTAATAATTATAAATAAATATAGTTATGCACAAAGCAATGCAAATGATATACAGTCAACACTAATACAGTTATGGCGCAGGAAAAATAGGCCTTGACCGTGAAAAATTAGTATAAGCAAGGAATTTCGTAGAGATGTTGCATTTACCTTACTATTGAAAAGTCCCCAAAAATCGAAGCTGTGCTAGGGCCGTCATACGCAAAAATGGTAGCTCATTTTTGATTGTCTACTTATATTAACAATTCATTAACCATTGCATATAGAAAAAAAAGTTTCAAATTTAGATCATAATGAAATAAACAATTTTTGTTATAGTTTTTTTTCTAAACCCAACATTTTTTGAATTATAACCATATAATATCCACTTAGATCTCGGCTGCTCATAAATATGCTTTTTGCACCATATAGTCTGGAGCAGGGGCAGACTATTGCAAATTTTATTTAGCAGTATTACCTCCCCCACTCGTATCGCACATACCTCCAGCAGTGAATAGGTAATAATTTAAAGCCAAACCAGGTTAGGTTTCCCTCAAAGAATATTGGTACAATTATTTGATTCCCCACTATTCCCCACTCAGATACTAACTTTTCCCAGTTTTCCATTAAATAATTCTCGCATCCATGAATATTTTCCCAGGACCAGCATCTGCAATTCTGACGATTTACATGTCCATGAAAAGCAAAAGCTGATTCATCAGAAAATAAGACCTTATCTATAGATAACACAGGCCGAGACACATTTTGATACCTGTGATTTGTTAAGTGTTTCTGGGTAATTTTGGGATGCAAAATTCAAAAATTCCGTCAGATTTACTTTATTGGATCTAGATTCTGATATGCGGTATATCTGCCCTATTTTTTTGAATCAATAAGTAGATAATAAAATCATCTCATAAATAGATAATAAAATTATCTTATCTTTTAACCTATATACATTTCAGGTTATTACTATATACTACAACTGCTTGCTAAAAAAAGTCAGAAAATACGTAGTAAGGTATTTATTTAATAAAATAGACATATACATTGATCAATCATCACTTAAAAGACTTATTTTATAAGACTTCCTTGTATGAGATTTTCCAGAACAATTTCGCTGAAGACTGCAGCAGTAGTAGGCCATCATGTGGATATCTCATCTTCCTTGATATCTTTCTTTCATAGTTTTTATATTCTGGTTGAATTTTCCCCCTCTATTCTTCACTAAAATCATCTAGGTTTCTTGGAAAACGATCTATGCTGCTGTGGAGGTAGTGAACCTTAATGCTCATGTTACAACCAAGCTTATTCAAGTTGAAAAGCATCTGTTCCACTAATTCAACGTAATTTTCTGCCTTATTGTTTCCAAGAAAATGTTTAACTATTTGAACAAACGAACACCAGGCATTAGACTCAACCTCGTTCATTGATTCTGTGAAATGTGGATCTTTTATAAGCTACCTTATCTGAGAACCATAAAAAATTCTGGCTTTCGGTTTTTCCGTGCTAATCCTAAGAAATTTATGTGACAAGTAGCCAAAACAAGTTCCATCTCGATTCAATGCAAATCACCCACTGATGTTTTTCATACTGGATTTTTTTAGAACTAGTGATATTGTCTCATACTCCTGGTAGAATGTCCAATAGGTAGTGAGCCATATTTGTTACCATTGTGTAAAAGGACACATTTCAAACTTCGCTTTGAACTATCAATAAAAAAGACGCCATTCGCCTGGTGTGTATTCTAACAAACCCATTTTCTCTAAGAAGCCATTTATATCATTACAGATTTTCAGGTTATTTTCCTGAGAGAAAAGGGGCAGCAGATCCTTTTCCCTCTTACGGTAAAATGTAATATTAGTACCTGAATAGAGTTGGTAATTTTCATTTAATCTGGAGACAAGTAATTTGGAAGGCTGGTGTCTCTAATGAGATCATACAGCTCTTGTTGAGTGAAACATAGGAGATTTGCTTAAGCTCCTTCAGCATCACTGTCGGTTTCTCCAGATCTATCTTAGACGTTGATGTATCAATGTCTGAGAGCATAGGCAGGTTGCTGAACCATGGAACGTATATTTCCTCAGAACGCTGTAGAGGTCTCCTCGCTGAATTCAGATCAGGATATGTCCATTTGTGCCGATTATTATGATTGATGCCTTTGATATTTACAAGACAAAAATAGCAGTCATCAAAATGGTTTTTTGGTTCCCGCCAAACCATTGGTATTCCAAACTTTAGGCACTTCCACTTTCCATTTGTCCGCTGTCGCAAATGTTCAACGCATGTTTTACATACGAAATGTGGAGTCCAACATTTATCCTGGTTCCCTAACTGGACGCCAAAATAATCCAGATATGCCCTTTTCGCAAAGTCAGAAATAGGTTTTCTGCTTTCTTTCAAAGTGTACTTATCACATATGTAACAAGAAACTCATAATAATTTACACAGTTACGTCTGCTTGTAGAAACTATAGTTTTTATACACCGTATTTCCCCACGAAAACTCAGTACCAAACTGAATACCAAACTGAACTGTAGAATGTCGATGTAGATACCGGCGACTATCGGCCAGCATGAATTATTTAGTGGGGGGCATCATGTGGTTAAGGGTTGGGTTTTATGGTCATGGGGAATACCCAGTAGGGCTATCCCTAATTTTAGGTAAAAAAAATACTATTTTGGTCACTGAGTACACAATTATTTCATTAATTTTGCATTTTATCAGACCAATGTTTGTTATGTATCTCTAAAACTAGAACTCCTACGAAAAAAACCGCGATATTCTTTTCGAATCAGCACATAAAAAATATCTCAAATTAGTTTTCCGGCACCAAGACAAAATTTTTTTTTGTGGACCTGTGGAATTAATTCTGGTTTAATTTTCTTCTTATTTCTTGACAGAATTCAACCCTTCGATCAGAATTGTCTTCACATAACTCCTGTGTTGGATGAGGTTTGCATAAGGGTGCAATTTATTTACTCTAAGCAATTTCATAACGAATATATGACTTACTTAAAGATTATTCCATGCAATTTGCCTTGCAGAAGTCGTAAGATTTTCTTTTACTTCCAACATGCCATTTAATTTTGTGTCTTCATCGACAACAGAATATTCTCTATTAGGTAAATGTATCACATGTCCGAGCTCACGGAGCTCTTTTTCTATCTTACTAACTATTTCTTGTGATATACGAGGTAAATCAGGACACTTCTCAAAACAAAGTAACAACCTATTCTTGTGTTCTAGTTCTGTCTCCATATCCAATCATCATTCTTATGATTCTTATACGATGAGTAATGAGCGTCAGTTAAATAGCATTTTCTGAAATTTTACCACTACCACCTGATACTATCATGATTAGGTATTTTTGTTTATTGAAATTCTGTTTAGGTTGTAGTTATATATATTTTTTATTACCCATCTTATTGTTTTATACCCATGTAAAAGGCAGATACCTAAGATAAACGAGTCACTTTAGGACTTTTTCAATTTCTATAAACCTCCGCTTTAAAGGTGAACGAGAAACACTCTCATGAGAAAAACATAGACGTACAGAATGATTTTTTTACTAAAAATCGATTTTACCCAAAACTGAGGGAATTTTCTGTTATACCTAAATAAAACCTTATCAAACAGTATCTGGTATTAATAATAGACCACAGTTCAAAAAGTTTAAATAAAACTGCCTTCTAGTATGTTACATACTTACGTACTTGTATCTTTTCAAAAAACCCAGTTTTAGAAGATGAGTATTTGTGACTTCAAAGAAATTGATATTTGATTTTACATCATTAAAACGCTCTTGAATAATGATTAACCGAATTAAAAAATTTAAAACCAGTGTATAGAAAATTAAAATATCTTTCAAACAAGGTATAACTCAATCTCTTTTACCATTCAAAATTTTCGAGGGTGAGGTTGAGGGAGGGTATGAAATTTTTATGGAAAAAATTGGCGTGTTGAAAACAAAAATCGACCAATCTGAGTATTTCATCCAAAAAAAATTCTGTTACTGAGATACAGAAGTTATTCTATCATAAAGTTTCCTACTGCATTTACCTCCCAAGTAAAAGAAAGAATCGAACTTAACTCTTTAAATAAAGTAATTTAAAATATGAACTATTAAATAAATCAAATTAACAGAAATCTTTTCATATATAAGAACAAAGCATCTCCGTTTTTATTAGCCAAATGTAATCCTTTAGTAAAAATTCTAATAAATAATAATAATTTTAGAACAAACAAATTGATCGCCTTTGCCAGAGTTAAGAAAACGAGGAAAGTCATTGATCGTAAAGCGTGGAATCAAAATGCGTACATGAAAACTATTTTAACCGATATTGGATCTAAAGTTGCAGACAGGGGGTCTCATGCCTCAAGAGAATTGAAAATACGCTAAAACTTATCATTGGAAAATAGAAAAACACCCCTAACTGGGAATTGTTTGCTGAGGTCACTAAAGATTGATACTCAACGTATACATTTTATATGAGACTCATACCCGGATTATTTAAAAGTTCTAGCGGTGCGTTCGATTTCTATTTATATTTATCTTTTTCCCCTACATGTTCATTTATCATAACATTAGAGACTGTATGATTTCCAATATTTGTTACATTTAAAAGAATTCAATGGGGAAAATGAGTTCTTCAGTGCTACAAAAGTTTCGTATATTCTTATAAATAACTATATTTTTATCATTTATTCAATTTAAATTTATTTCTAAACACAACCGTAATTTAAGAACAAAATTCCTGCTGAAATAAAAATTGCATATACTTAAAAATGGTATAATTTGAGGTATAGTATGAAATTGAATGCAGAGTGTCCCATAATGGAGTAATTTAGTTTTGGCAGATGATAAAATACAAAGAAATAAAGTTATATTTCATAGTATTCTTTTTGTGATTAGTAAACTAGACAAAAAAATTATTTATTACAATTGACCGATTTCAATCGCATGTATTTTGATATTTTATCTTTCATACTTAAGTGTACATAAGTGAGTCTTAGCTTGTTAAGAATATAATGTGAGCTCTGCGAAACACAATAAGTGCTGTATAAGAATTGACAGTGGGCATTGTCCCGGGAGGAGTTTGGACGGTGTTATACCATCTCAAACTGTAATTCTAAGCATGACGTTAGTGCACATAGAGAAATTTAGTTTGATAATTTAATATTATTCGTTTTAGTTTCAAAACTAGCACTACTGTGGATAGTATATGTATTGATTTAGAGAACACTAATCTAGAAAATTTCTATTCTATTTTTGAGAATTAAGAAATTATATTTCATTTATGTAGTTACTATTGTATCATCTACAACATCACGTTTTAATTCTTTATAGATTCAAATTTTTCGACACTCTCTTTTATTCCTTGATTACGTTTGTAAGTAGAACAAAAAACTAAAAACGTGACATCAAAGAATATGTATTTTAATAAACGTGTGCAAAATTTCAAGTTTTAATCTTAAAAAATAAACCGAATACATTATTAATACTATAAGCTCTACGTAAATTATCTAGCGTCTTAAACTTAGATTTTTGCAAATAAATGCGAAACGTCGAAAAACTGAATAAATGAATTTTGGGTAATTTGTTAGTCTTATAGAGATGCATTTTTATTGAAATTTTTCTGCCGATCGGTCTAAAATTATATCGTACATCGTATCGGATTATAAACGAGAAAACCTTTAAATTTTTATAGAGAGTTGGGTATAGGGGTAAAATAGTTTTATAATACTGGTGATATATTTCGGTCTAAATTGGTTCAATTCAAATCGATAGAATTTTTTTCTAATGTTTTATCGGTTTGCATGGGATTAAATAAAAAGGTAATTAACTTTTTAAAAATGAAACAGCTGACAATTTCTTACTATGCATTTAAATAAAAATACAATAGAAGAGACCGCACTAACATTGAAAGACATGTACGTTTGGATTTGATGTGTTGTGTGGTATACTCTGGTCGGACCATGTTCCAGCAACAATGTCCCAATGTACCAATGCGTACATACCCAGCCTATATTGTTCCTCTCAGTTCTGATCTATTATGTATGAAAGTATTTTCACTCTATCGGTGTATAATCCATGTACTGCTGAAAAGTCCGAATATCCTTAAAATACATATTTTCAATTTACGTTGGTAAATTCTTCCGTTCTAAACGACAACAAATTTTAACCGACCACCTACAACAAATATCAAAGAAGATAGTCGAAACATAATCAAATCACTCATAGTGTAAAATTATATTATTTTTACGTTACAATAAATCGGTTTGTGTAGTGGCAGTCGCACATCCTCATGATTCGAGTTCATATCCAAGCCGGATGTGGTAGAGTAGTGGATGATCAGACCTAATCGCATAACCATGATACGAAATGGATGTAAAAAAGATGGGTTCCGTATGTCTGCGATGTACTTACATCGCATACGTTAAAGATTCCCACCTCTCGGCAAACTGGGGGTTCTGATTAACTTTTCTCCTGACATGGGCCATTGGCTTTGGTAAAAATAGGTCAACGTCAAATAAGGGATGAAAAAATTACTAGATAGTCATTTGCATCAGTATACGTTCTTTTTACATTTGAACAGGCTTGCAACTGATGACAGATTTCATTCTCTATACTAAACAATTTTGTAGGTCTATATCAATTTTTTAACTAATCCGAGTTATCTCGTGTCTGTTCATAAAACTCGTACCGATGTTTCTAACCCGAGTTACCTTGTGCAATAGTTACGTTTCATTTTATATTAACCCGATAAATCTCGGGTGGGCAGTAGAAACGTGAAACGTTACCCCTACATCTATGCCAGCTTGGATCGCATCTGCCGGACGCGTGTATGCCTAACTGAAAGTTACTTTAGCATATATTATTGTTCAGACTGCAACGTACCTTTTTTTTTTCGTTCCCTGTTTTAGAGTTTACCACACTAAGCATAATATAATATAACCAGTTGTTTCTAATAGTATTAGCTACCATTTTATGCTCTCTTTTTTGTGATTCACAAGTTAACTTGGGTTAAGGATTACTAGGTTTTTTTCGCAAAAGTAAATATGTGTTTTAGATTTGAGCTTGTATTATTAATTTACTTACATTGTAATAAAATAAACTACAATACGCCTTTTTCCACAACTTTTGGAAAAAAACCAAGTGTTAATTGGTTAAGGTTTAGAGAAATTATCGTGTTTAAAAGATAACAGTCAACAGAGACGAGCGTACCTTACAGACACATAAACAGACATACATGGGGACAACAATTTTTCTTTAATGTCATAGATTTTACTATAAATATTTTCTTCAGTCAATTAATAAAGTATAATGTTTTGGTTGCAATAATTACACAGCCCCACAAAAAAAAATTTTTTTCTGACCTAGCAACGAGACGAGTATATCCATCCGGGGTCAAAAAAAATCATACACCCCCAAAAAAAGAATTTTAGAGCCAAAAAAAACACTCCCTGAATAGGGATATGAGATAACGCTCTGAAAATGATGTTATCATTTTAATCAATCGTTTTGTTTAATATTTTCGGGAAAATTTGAATGTATTACGATAAAAATAAAGGTAAATTACAGCGTTCACCCTATCGGTATGAAGCGCACCCTCATAGAGGGTGAGAACCACCCTCATCTGCCACCAAACCAATTGATAACGACAATGACTGAAAGACATTTAAAAATGTTTAAGTTTCGTTAGGTTTGCAATAAACTGACGTAGAATTCACGTAATACCCCTAAACTACCCCTATATCGTTATGAAAAACAACCATTAACTTCACATGATAGCAGACTACTGTTGGTCTCTGAAAAGAGACACGAAAGAACAACACAAACGACGGTCAGTAAGAAGATCGTTTGAAAATAAAGTTAAAAGATACCATAAAAAAAAAGATTAAAAAAAGAAGAATTAAAAGCTACTAACGTAAGAGTACTTCTCACCCCCTTCAGGGATGCGTTTTATACCCAAATGGTGTTAAGATTGGTGACAAATGACTGCTAATATCCTAGCCATAAGGATCTCTGCAAATAAGAACATCCATATAATGAAATCGTTATCAAATTTTATGTTTTTTCCTTTCTTTTTTCTGTAATTGAAGTTAAGGGTTGTTTTTCATAACGTTATAGGGGTAGTTTTGGGGTATTACGTGAATTCTACGTCAGTTTATTGCAAACCTAACGAAACTTAAACATTTTTAGATGTTTTTCAGTCATTTTCGTTATCAATTGGTTTTATGGCAGATGAGGGTGATTCTCACCCTCTATGGGGGTGCGTTTCATACCGATAGGGTGAACGCTGCAATTCACCTTTATTTTTATCGTAATACATTCAATTTTTCCAGAAAATATTAAACAAAACGATTCAGGTGTTTTTTGGCTCTAAAATTTTTTTTTGGGGGTGTACGACTTTTTTGACCCCGGATTCGGAATCAGCGATCAAAAATACATATGGATATACTCGTCTCGTTGCTAGGTCAGAAAATTTTTTTTTTTGTGGGGCTGTGTTATTAGAGCCGTCATGTTTGTCGAATTCTCAGGACTATATAATACGTCAAAACAATAGGACTATAAAACAGTCAGTTTATTTTTTTATTATTATTTTTTTGGTACGTATATATAGTACTAAATACACTACCAATTGAAAATAGTGTATTAACTAAATTTTTAATATAATGGTATTATGAATATAATAAACTTTTGAATCGTATACGCCCCTCTAGAAGCGATGCGATGGACATGACGGCTCCAATTACCATAATAATAATAATAAAATTTATTAATCTTTCGACAAATACGTATAAGAATAATCAAACTGTTTTAAAATTCGCTGCAAATACCATTGTTATTCCTATAATTTTATGTATTTTTATATATGGTGTCTAGTATAACTGCAACTACAAAACACACGCAAAAGCTATTAAAATAATAACTAAAAATAATAAACTCGTCTGAAACTTTAATTCACGGAATCGAATTCATAGAAAACAAAGCATTAATATAGCATGACTGCACGGACGGATCCTAATTTGGTTGTATTTTATTATGTTAGTAAGGGTGGCCACTCACGAACGGACAAACTGTAAATCAATGGGAAAATTTGAAGGGAAATTTGAAATCATATTACAGTGCATAAATTGTGATTCAAAAATACCACAAAACCGTTCAAGGATAAATTTCTCAAAACGATATAAGAAAAAGTTCTCGTGTACATGAACCTGGTAATACTCTGTCGAGGAAATATTTCAGCTTTTAAAAGGTTGGAAAACAACATCTTAAAATTTAGGATTGTTAGAAGGTAAATTAATCACCTAGTGTGTCGATGTTAACTAAACTTCTACTGACGATATAATTGAAATTCCCAATATCATAATGGGAAAAATATCTTAAGAGATTCGAAAGATGTGTTAAATAATATGGCTAGGTCCAGTCACTTTTGAACCTTTGTATTTGGAACAGAGGTATATATATCGCTCAAATGTCTAAATTTTGTAAGATTATAGGGTTAGCACACGGCATAGCTAAAACGTGATTTAATAGACTTTATTATAAAATATTATTTGAAGTTTAAACAGAGCAATATAAACCATATATTGATTCACATAATAGATCCATTTATAGATCTATGTTTATATTTCATGTAGGTAGAATCAGAGACTTACATAAGTCTCTGGTAGAATGTTTAAAATATGATTTTGGGATATTTAAAATTACTATTAATATTAAAATTAGGATTGTCAGAAGGTAAATTAATTACCTAGTGTGTCGATGTTAACTAAACTTCTACTGACGATATAATCGAAATTCCCAATATCATAATGGGAAAAATATCTTAAGAGATTCGAAAGATGTTTTAAATAATATGGCTATGTCCAGTCACTTTTGAACCTTTGTATTTGCAACAGAGGTATATATATGGCTGAAATGTCTAAATTTTGTAAGATTATATGGTTAGCACACGGTATAGCTCAAACGTTTTTTAATAGACTTTATTATAAAATATTATTTGAAGTTTAAACTATATATTGATTCATATAATAGATCTATTTATAGATATATGTTTATATTTCATGTAGAATGTTTTAAATATGATTTTGGGATATTTAAAATGACTATGAATATTAGTTAGTTAGAACGAGATAATTGACAAATAATAACTAATAAACCTGTTTACATTTGAAAATTAAATTATCTGCCTTTTTTTGTGATTAGTGCTAACAATTTTGTGTCTAAAATCAATCAAGAGATTGACGTGTAATATTGGGACAAACTGTATTTTAATATCTTCCGACATAGTAGAATTGTTACTTTTATTTACCCTATGGAACGCCAGTGAACGCTATCATCTAAAACATAGATCAGTTAAGTTTGACACGCGAGTATTATTCTACGATAACGGCAAAATATTATTTCGTCACGAAAGAGGAAGGGTATAAAAATAAAGGGCAATCAGCAAATGAGAGGTCTTTTATTTATTAGTTGTTCACTCTACGCTATATCCTGTATATTTTCTGGCTGTTTTGTTTAATAAAGTCTTTCATATAGGCGCAATTGAACCGTCATTCGCAGGAGGCCAAGCCAGTCTTCTCTGTGCTTTAATCTGAGCCGTTCAGTTCAAATGACTCGACTATAAATCTCACTTTTATATCACAGGCGGCCGTTGTCGTCGCCACCTATGATCGCTCCACCGTTAGCCTGGTTTTAATTAATGGTCGGTAAAAAATAAAAGCCACCAACTTCAATATCTCGTTCCTTTTATGAGAACGATTTTCAGTTCAGTTTTTCATGAAAAATGCTGATATTAGCTCATTTTTTATTTTCTGCACACTGCACTCTTTTGTGCCATAGAAGGTTTTTTTATTATTTTAAATATTAACATGAAGTTCTGAATATATATCTGAAGTTCGTCATTAGCTTTATACATATATATTTTGCTACCAAAAACTAATTAAATAAAATTTTATGTGTGGCCTCTTTTCTTTCACTTTAATTTTCTCCGTAGTAAAAAAAAATTCAAATAATATAATAGGTACATCGACTCGCGACACGAACAACGAAAATATAAGGCATATACTTAGTACGGGTAAGAAGCATAGTTTTTTTTGTAAAATAATTCCAACATTGATATATTATAATTTCTGTTTTGGTTTTGTGGTCGTTAAATCTGGTTTAAAAATCCCATTTTAGTTATTTTGGAAAAAGAAAATAACACAAAAAGGATACTAAAAATTTATTAAACGGTGATAAATGTGTTACTCTGTAGATTTTTTGTACTAGTTAACAATTCTTAGCGAGGATATAAGTATAAATATCTTCAGTATATCATAATATACTATCTCATGTGTTTATGGAAATATATAGACAAAAAACTCACATTTAATATTTATACAAAAATTAAAATATTGCCAAGATGATTTCTTATTAGTTTTGATAACGGATTCAGATTTAGGTTCCGAAACGTGCATCTTCTAACTTAAAATATGTTTCAGTTAATAATTTCTTGTTCGAGTTTATACAGGGTGAATCATCATAACTAGGTCAATTGGTAATGGGAGACTAGTCTGTCATATAAAACACTACTGTGAAATAACAATGCGATCCAAGCCAACACCTCCTAAAATATAGGAGTTGTTGTCCAAGCTCGTTAATTCTATGTGGCATTAATTCAATGTGGCGCCTATGGAGTAATTGTTTCGACTCGGGGACGATAACTTGACAAGCGCAATCGCTTTGCTATGGCAGTCTGTAGCAGCCTTTACTCCATAGAAATCTTGTGACAATAATCACGTACGGTGGCAGTGAACGAAAATGTAACGCTATTATTAATTCCATAACTTATTTTGTGGTATACTGCAATGTATTTTCGTGATGATAACCGTATCTCATAGCCCAATCAGCACGAAGTTATCTACTGGATATCCTAAAGACGTAAAACTTGGATTATCAAAATATCCTAAAATTTACTTACGATATCGCTAGGATGTACACATGAGACTGTTGCAATTGTCCTGAGAACAACTTTAGAAGACACTTTTATATGTCCTTGAGACGTCTTTAGCTACTGGATACTCAAAACTTGACTAAACTGAAATTGATATAGATCAAGCTGAGTTAGTAAAATATTTGAAAAATGTGTCTATAAGTAGAGGTAAAATTAACTAACTGCGTAAAAATATAATGAAATATAAAATGAATGTGTAATCCTTTGCTGTTCAAGAGCGATTTACTGGATTTGTGCAACACTAACGCTGGTTAAAGGTTAAAGTTTCACCGTCACTACCATAACCCACATGGCACAAAATATGCGTAAAACATATGATTAAAGGATTACGGTCTATTCTTCAAATATACTTTACGTATACTGTGCTCGTTCCTATTTATTTAATATTCTTATGATGTATGAATAAGATATACTATGTGCAAAAACTCAATATATACATTTTATATAAAAAATGGTTCATACGATGTATAATCATTTTAGGTAACAGAGAGTATATGCACTTCTACTACCTGCATACAATTCAGAATATATTTAATATTTGCAGGGAATATAAATGGAACGATCATAGTATATTTTTGTACTATGTGAGTAATAGTCTATGACAGGCATCACTGCGTGTAAATAATAGTTTGAAGTTTGGAATTGACAAATCTACAGGAGTATAATTTAACGGGTGACCACTGACTCCCAGCATTTATAGTAGATATATAAAGTAAAGAAAACATGGCCCGTATCTATCCATATCCTTTGAAAACCGTACGGAACTTATGACTATTCATCCATAAAATTACTATATTTTGGGGCTTTATGGATTAATAGCATCCTCTCGGGACCTCCATAGTTTATCAATTAGGAAAATCCGTAGAATTTTTATATTTAGATATTGTGTATATCTCCTTGTCGAGATATCCATAATTGATTAGATCAGTTATGGATGTCTATAGGATTTCCATCATATGGATAACTACAGGATACTAATGTCCTGTCATGTTTAACATGGAATGGCCCATGGATATATTTATAAGATAATATAAAATCGGGATATACGGGACTATAAGGATATTTTGTGCTGTCTGGAAGACATGGGGGTCCCTCATGTACGTAATTTTTGTTTTATTATCTTCCTTTTTGCATGTTACAGAGATGTAACTGAGAGATGTTACAGACATCTCTCAATGGGGACACCATTTTATTTTGGCCTAATCAAAATTACCCCTGCATATTTTTAGGTGTGACACATGTTTGGTAGACAAAAATATAGATTGAAATCAGTGCAAAAATAATGGTTATATTGTAAAAACATACCAATATAACAAATTAAGTTATGTTTATATATTACATTAATGATAAAGTTGGCAGTGTTAGCAGTGAGGAACATGACAGCTCTCATGATAAATTAGAAATAATGCAATACGATTCTAGTCAGTAGACAATAATGGAAAATTACATATTTTTTTCTAAATTGAACGCAGCAAGCAAATTTGTATTAACCCGATACTAATGATGTAACATCTTTATTCTATTTACAATAACTCCATCTTTGTCTGTCACATAACTGCATTGCATTTGATTAGAGCATTGGTTATTTTCTGACTTGTAATGGCCACAATTTAGTTATAAAAAATGTAGTCAATGTCAAATTAATAACAGTGTGGTGTTATTTATTGCCTTGGTATTATTTTCCTTACTAATGCACTTACTCGTAACGGGCCGACAACAATACTATAATTACGAGGCAAAACATTCACGCATACTAGTACAAATAAGATTAATTGTCTTTTAAATACACCCTGCCACTCATATGTACAATTATATGTCATTCGCTGGTTAATGTTGTATATAAAATGATGTAATTTATCTACAAATAGAGATTTATTTATATATAAAGATGAAGATAAAATGTCTTGATGGCAAAGTCAACATCTTTGGGGACTACTTTCCCCCAAAATTCCCTTTTTAATGCCAGTAGTTTTAATAGGAAAAGCTTGAGATATTATGTAAATCTGGCTCACTAGTAGACTGCATTGCAACAGACATCACTAAAATCGGCTAATTGATTTCGACAAGCATGGTGGCTTGTTCTTTGGGATCGCCATGTCATGTCTCATGTTGAATGATTTCTTTTTGCCAAAAAAATTGCTAAATACCATGAAAGAATGTAAATAGAAAAAAAAAAAGTAATTTTAGCTGTTACAATGCATATTAAAATAGTTACACCCTTTCAAAGATGGGCAGATACGTATATTAAAATTTAGAGAACACTTTTTATTTAGTGTTCTACATTAACTTTTTAAGGTGCTTAGGCGAGGTGCACGTGGGACTTAAGTGGGTGTATTAATACATATTTTTGAATTCGTTAGCTTTATTAAAAATTTGACTTTTCAACCGTTATTACAGACAAGTTATATATCTTTCATATTTTAATAGAATTTGACGTTTTCGTGAAAATCAGCTTCAAAAGTCTGATTGCATAAAGTATAAAGTCGATATTTGCTATATTCACTTTAACAGATTTTTACTTAAATGATGGAAGCTTATTGTACTTATTAATATTAATATTCATTATACAAGAAAAATTCAATCGGAATAATTTTTGTGTAATAATGATTGAGGAATCAATTTATAAGTTAAAACATTTTCAGTAGAGCAAACCAATTCAAATATATGTATCTAACCTAAGCCTATGTGCACCGTCCCTGACTACTTATTTGGAAAGTAAATGTATGACACTGTTAGGATCCTAAATAAAAAGTTATATCTAAATTTTCATATACGTATCTGTTATGGTTTCTAAGTTACAGCTCACACAATACTTTTTTTCCTCCATCTTTTAAATATTGTAAATTTTTTATCTAAGTGTTATTGAGCAAAAGTTTATAATAGTTTTCGTTTTATATTGAACCCATGTACTTACTGTAAGAGTTTGGCTACATAGTTTTGAAACATGCTGTATATGAAATATAGTCTTAATACACTTTGTAGACCTTATATATATTTCTAATAATGATGTTAGCTGCAAAATTCTTGCGACGGAGAATGTTCCATTTGGAAAATTTTACAGAAAGTTTTCCATTTCGAAAAACTTTCAATGATAATTTTCTGAAAGAAAAATTTTTCAGTATTTAAGGTTGTCAAGTTGTGCAAGTACTGCGCCAATTTTTTATAAATATTTTTTCTTTATTACTTTTACATTTTCTTCCAATTTACAAAAACAAGTCTCTTAAAAGCCTTGACGTTTGAAATGAAAAGTGTAACATATACGGCATACAAAATAAAAATACGACCTTGGAATTTATATTACGATAAATGTAGGGCACTGATTTTAATTTAAATTTGTCTACATCAGTGTAGCCGACAAAGTCCGAGTTCAACTTTTATGCGTTTATTGTTTTTGTCCTACGAATTATAAAATTTTGAATTCCAGTGTCCAAATATATGTATCTTATAGAATTATACTAACGTTTCTTCCTTCATTTTTGGCGTAATGTAATATTAAGAATTCATAGATAATTAATTACCTACTGCTTTCATTAAGTAATATAAGATATTATTTTCCAAATTCTGCAGAATCGTGATCACAAGTTAAACTTTTGGTTATTAATTCGATAAATGGGAGGTCAAACTGTTCGTGCACAATAAATTAATTTTGCGAACTATGTATTAAACGAGTAATGTGTATGCAGAGTTAGCTGTCAAGTTTTAGTTGTTAGAAACAATCATTTGGTAAGTTATGAATTCTAGATGAAACCATCGTAAATTGAATGATCATTAATTTAGTAAAACCCCACTGGAACGACTAGGTATGTCGTATATGTGAGATATTGTAGACAAGTGTTAAATGTATCCAATAAAGGCACTCTATGAGTGCCCATTTATTGTCATCTTATCACAGTGCAAATGCGTTGGACGGTCCTGTGAAACCGCACCAGGGACCTTATCGAACCACAGACCCATTCACACAAATCGGACAAATGTAATCAACTGTACATGACAAATGTAGCGCATTAAACGACCATTCACGAGAACTTTGTTAGATGTTGCCTTGTTTGTTTCATTTCAACCGTTAAACCTCTATCACGTTTTACGATTTTTGAGTAAGCAATTCTCATACATAACAGCTATTGTATTTTAAAAATCTATTTCAGATTAAAGTAGGTAACTCAATGGAAGGAAACTGGTAAAGTTAAAGACAAACAGCTCACCACCGGTTAACTAAAGAACATCAGAATTTCTTTCTCTTTGTCACCATATTCTGCCAGTGGCGGATCAATTACTGAGTCAAGGAGGGGCTTGGGCACAGTGCATTGCTGGTAAGTTTTAACCGTCTCAGCGGTAAAAATTCTTTCTGCGGTTGCTTTCGTGACTGTTAATATAATGAAGAGATGCAGTAGTACTGTTATATTTGGAAAAAATAATTGTTGTGGCGCACTATCAGAACTGCAGTATAGAAAATTATATTGGTTTCGTTTTCGCGGATGTTCGACGAGCTTTAGCCTCTACGCCCCCTTCCCTCATGGATCCGCCAGTGCAGTCTGCAATGAGATTGTAGAATTCAGTTTATTTTGTTTAATATCTGATAAGACCCTAACAAACATTTCTAATAATCTGTGACCGATGGTGTCATAGAGGGTATACGAGTGTAACGGGTTGGACTAAATTGTGTTACCATTTTGAAAACATAAAAACTTTTGAACAAATCGAAATATGTATTTAATTCTTGTTACAACTTTATCTACCGTAAATAAATAAAATAAAAGCAGAAAAACGTCAGAGGAAGCGACGAGTCGAAAGGGTCCATCAGCCCGGACCGGAGAAGGGTCTGTAGAGGTGCTCGTATCGTTCGCTTTTTTGGGAGAGCCGGGTGAAGAAACAGGTCTAGCGTCCAACTTTTACGAGGCTTAATCTAAACCTACAGGGTTAAAGAGACTAGTCCTATTCGACTCTCATCATCCAAAATCAACAACGCAGTCACGGATATTGACTCGTCATGTTATCGTGATTGTATGCATCAGGGGTGTCAAAGGAGCCTCAAGTTGGACACGGGCTTCTTTTGTACAACTGGAATGCCACCCAGAATCCAGATTTAAAAACAGTTTTTTAAATAATGGCGGTTCTTTTCATTATCTTACCATATCATAAATTATTTGTCATAATTATTTAAGGCCTCTGGTATTAATTTCTTACAGTCATAGGTCGTCAAAATAGCAAGCATAATTGCTAATAAATATTTTGCAGTAAACAGGATATTTGTGCCTGATATATGATTTTTTTTAATATTACTTCAGCCCACTAATGTAATAAATTAGTAACAAATTACATTTTTTTTAAATGATAAATTTAATTAAAAAAATTAATTGAGAAAGTACATCATTATCATTTATTTGTAAATTTATTTTAAAATAAGTTTAGAGAAATATAATGTTGATACATTAATATGTCCATTTTACAAATAATAAAAAAAAAGGAATATGTATGTAATATATACTTAACAAAAAAGATTTTAGTGGTGTGAAAGAAAACCAATGCTGATGAGTAAGCGTAGGACGGGTTGAGAACATTCGATAAAGTGTCAATATTTGCTGAAAACAAGATCCTTATGGAAGTAAAATGCTTAAAAGCTCTACTAGGAAGGTAAAAGTACAGGATTACAACGTTTTGCGCTAAATTTTAACGAAAATATAAGGTGCGAAATGATTTTACGCTTAAAAAAGCTTTTAACGTACTACAAATGTTATTTTAAACTCACTTTCCGAAAATTAAGTGGTGTTTTCAATATTCATCTCGTTTATGGTTTAAAACAAAGTCTAATTTGATTTCTTTAAGTTGTATTACAGGCGTTCAAAACTCGTATGTGACAAATAATAATATGTTGCCTTTTTTAAACATACATTTGCTATATTTTCCCTATTTCAGGGATTTTATTATAATTTATTTGTTATAAATATTCATTACCATGGTGATTTTCATTTGTTACCTACCAACTGAAGTTAGAAAATAACGTAGAATATTGTCTTAAATAAATTTCTTCTTCATCTGAAATTAATCATTTTAAAGAAGCTAAATTCATAAATGGTTTTACCATCATGTTCTCAGATTGTTTACACATTTACACAATAAATACTATTTTTCAGGGGTGAGAAGATTGCTTTTAACTGTAATTAAAAAAAATATGTTGTATAAAATCAGTGGAAACTACATAAAATTTATTAGATTTACTAGATTCTTGGTGAACTATTAGAAATATTGTATATAAAAGAAGTCGATTCACTTTACGAAGATATCTTTAATCTAGGATTTGTTATCTGAAAGAATATTTACCGAACCAATAAAATCACAAAAGATATTACTAATAATGAATGTTTCTATGATCTCCCCCAAGGCCCCTAAGGGGGAAATGGGGCGCAACTATAATGTCCCTTCGGCAAATAGTGCCGAACAGAGGAGTTGCTCCGTAATCAGGCTTCCACAAACATTGACATTGGCCCATCTACTTCTCAAAGAATGAAGTATTTGTCGATATTCAATTTAATAACCTTATGCCGACTTCTAAATCCTTCAAGTAAATACGAGATACCTAACAGGAAGGGTTAAAAAGTTTGTAATTAAAGCAAGTGAAAAATGACTTAAACGAAACATGAAATTACCAACTCTATATGGCCTGATACTTTCAAGACAGTACATTTACTTTTGGGGTTGCTTCAGATTCTTTATCTACGTCAATCTATCGGAAATAAATTTTAGTCACTAGCTTGATTAGAATAGACAGTAAAGCTCTTAGGTATACAATGATTAATTTTGAAATATACTTTTATGAAGTTTAGAATAAATTTATATATGTACATAAATATATGAAATTTATAAATGTACAAAGATATATACATAGTGGTTCTGCTTTACTTTTCCCAACCTTATCTTAGAGATACTGACTTATTTCAATCAGAGAAAAGTTGTGTCTCTTTTTATAAAATATTTGGTAGCATGTTAACAATATAAATATAATGGTAAGATGTACTGGTGATCCAATAACTACAGTGAAAGAGACGTATTTTAAACTATCGATATTTCAATAATTTTGTCATTAACAGGCCACTAGGCTTAATGAATTATAAAATGTTATAAAATATAAAAAAAAACAATAACCTATATGTATTACTAACTCTTTCACTATACCACAGGTAAAACATGATGAGAAAATAATTTTAATCGTTTTCTAGAGTGAAAGTGATATAAATAGGTAGACTTCACCAAAAAAAAAAAAAAAAAAAAAAAGAAAATCCCCCCCTCCCACTATATTTTTTACATGTCTCTGGAGGGATAAACATAGTGGGCCATAGAGAAAATTAAAATACATTTCAAAATGAAACTTTTTTGGCGAAAATTAAAGAAGCAAATTAGTAAATGTTCATATTCCCCATTACATTGTGAATTACCACGAATTTTCTTACCTTCCCGATTGTAGTTGACGAGAATCAACTTATACCTTTTTGGACGGCATTGATGATATTCATCATTTTTACAAATACGTGATCAGAAATATGTCTACGAAAAAAATATACAAGCGGTGGTAAGTAGTCAACAACTGGTAAAGGATGTTGGCGATACCATTTGATATTCTTTGTTTCAAACTGCATAGTGCAAACTATTCATGCAGTTGATATTTCCTTTCTCAGTGAGACCATATGTTTCAAAAACAAATCTTTCATCTCTTTTATTTTTTACTTCTTTTTTTTTTTTTCTTCACTGTTTCTTTCTTGCCTCGATACTCTTAACTTCAGTTATGTTATTCTCCTCGTCATTTTCGTATTCAATGATCGTATTATCCCTATCTTCATTTTCGTCATGTATTTCTTCTTATCCACATTATTTTCACGCTCGTTTTCTTTATCTGTCTCCTCCATGAACTCCAATAATTTATTCATTTCTGCTTTCTATCTTTCTGAATGAAGATTCAGATATATAGCTATAATGTTCAGTATTGCTAAATATTTAAAGTACCTAACTAATATATGTGGAATAAGCTTAACGAATAAATTTACCAAATTAAATATCAATTGGAAGGAAAGCAGTATAAATATTAATAATCATTCAAATGAAAAACTTAAATATGGTAGACGTTGTTCACTAGTTTATTTACTCAGGTAAAGCCAGATAACTAGTAATGGTAGAAAGGCTATCCATTTAATAAGAAGGTTCATTATAAAATCCCTTTGCCCTACACGGCCACCCCCACAAAAAATTCAAATGGCAAGGGGGGTCGAGTGATACATCTTTTGAAAGGTCTTTCAACTCCCTACATAACTGTATTTTGTTTTTAACTTTTATCGATTTGTTCTTAAGGAAAATAATTTTATTTTTGATGATTACACACAATCGAAATCGTTCAAAAAATCTAAAATACACGGCACTGGGTATTGAAATTTATAAAAAAAAACTACATTTTTTAGTGTTCTCAAATCAGCACGAGTTTTTTTCGACAAAAAACACTTTCCTTGACCGTTTAGTTTTAGAATTTGTTCACAACCAATTTTAAATCGAGATACATTTTACCAGAGTGAGTTCTCAAAATGGTTTATACCCTTCAGGAGAGAATAGAAATTGTCAGCATTTATTTTAAAAACGATAATTGTGCTAGAGCTACGGAGCGCATATTCAATAGAAATCACCCAGATAGAAGGGTTGGTTCTCAGCATGTTTTACAATTATTGACAAAATTTATGGAAACAGGTTCTGTAGGAAACAAAATGCATGAACCTCAGCGACCGATTAGGAATGAAGCAGTCGAAGTGGCACTGCTGGGTCATTTGCAGATGGATAATACTCAATTCATCGGGAAAGTAGCTGAGGCTTCCGGTGTATCACGAAGGGAGGTAAACAGGCACAATTGTAGGTATTGAAGTGAATCCAATCCACATTTGTTCATGGAAACTCATACCCAAAGGCCTCAGAAGTTAAATGTTTGGGCTGGCATCTTAGGGGATCACAATGTCGGGCCGTTTTTTATTCCTGACAATTTAAAAGGTGAAAGGTACCTCGATCTGTTAGAAAATAACATCGACCCGGTGATTACCCAAATCCTCGAAGAAGACGATAATCTTTTAGAGGGCGAACGGTTTTTTCACCAGGATGGGGCACCCACACATTTTGCTATAGTAGTCCGTCAATGTTTGGATAATCGGTTTCCTGAGCGATGGATTGGAAGAAGAGGGCCTGCGGAGTGGCCCGCTAGGTCACCCAATGTAACTCCCTTGGATTTCTTTCTATGGGGACATTTGAAATCGAAGGTATTTGCAACAAAACCCGCATCTCTGGAAGAGTTACGTGAATGAATTGTTCTAGAATGCCGTTTATTGACTCCAGATGTGTTCAGAAATGTTCGTACAAAATTTCGAGACAGATTATACTACTGTATGGAAGTCGGTGGGGGTCATTTTGAACAATACGTACGATAATTTAAACTGCTTCTTTTATTTTTATTTCCCGAACCTAAAATAATGAAACAATTATTTCTCGGGAAGAAATCGATAAAAGTTTTAAAAAAATACACATTTATGTAGAGAATTGAAAGACCTTTCAAGAGATGTATCACTCGACCCCTTTTGCCATTTGAATTTTTTGAGGGGGTGGCCGTGTAGGGTAGAGGGATGATGATAGGATACAAGTATTACATTAAAATATGTCCCCCTTGGAAACAAGGTCGACGTGTTTCACTAACTTTTCAAAAAAATTTTATCCGAATTTATTCAGGATGCCTACTTTTGGTTGGGACACCCTGTATGTAAGTATCTATGGATATTACATAAACAAATAATATATGTCAAGTTTGACGTTTGACATATTCTAAAAAAAGATAAATAACTTTGAAAAAGAAAACAGATTCCTTTTCCGAAACGTTAGAGAATTATAGTATTATTTTTGTGTCTCATATTAATTGTCAAAAAAACATTCTCTGACTAATCTTTTGACGTAAAGTCACAAGCGCAGTGGTTTATTTTCCCAGTAACATACTGGGTAACTAACTATATTTTTTAGATAACGAAGAATTATTCATGTGGTAGTAACTCCCAAAAAAGAAAAAGAAAAATTTAGAGAATGCCACAAATAACGTTCAGACAATATCGTTATAACATGTGGTAGTAAATCCCAAAAAGAGAAAAAAAAATGCACAATTGATAGTGTAACTGCTGTATTAAAAGCGGCCTCAAAATACCGGGGGAAGGTAAACACATCTCGGATCAAGAGACGGGGAGCTATTGAGTGGCCACCAATATTATCAGATCTGACACCATTACTTGAAAAATAATATTTACCAGAACAAGTCTGTCTGATAGTAAGCAGCATTTTGCATTAAAATCCATTACTAATGTCCTTGGCAATATCATAATTCAAAAGGAAAATAAATAATGCAATTAATTTTAGATTTCTCACTGGATATCAGTTGAACAAAACCGAACGGTGTATTCGGACATTTCATTATTATTTTAATTGTTTCAAATTTATTGATTTTTTTGTAACTTCCAACCATTTTCCTTAACTTTATTCTTATGTAAATTATCGAAAATGTTACTATACCAGAAAGGGATTTTTTGAAAAATGAGAAACATATAGTTAATTTCCGTTTAATTTTTATCGTGCACATCATAATTGTTTCTTAATATCATTGAAGAATTATGAAAATTGTCTCAAAAGTGTGTTTTAATTAAAATTACTAGACGGATATGAGCAATTTTCAAAAAAAAAAAAAACTAGTATAACCAATTTTATTGAATTTATTACATAGGTACCTTACGACCTGTATATATTATGATACACATTTAATTGTAGGTTGGTAGGTTTGATGCTATTTTAACATCATGTTGTAAATATTTATTTAAAAGTTCTTGTAGCAGAAACCATTTTAGTGCCAATAAGTTTTATTATTGATGGTCCTTTGGTAATATTTCAGCACCGAAATTTGTTTTTAAATGAAAATTCCTCTCGCTAAGGTATTTTCAATTGAAAAACATGACTTTAACCATCGGCAACATTCTGAAATAAATTTATGTTGTAGACACTTGTCTGCAGGTCAGGTCACAGTTAAGATGTTACGTTGAGGATGAAATCACATGAGATTGGCTAATAAAAGTGCTGCAACAATGACCGTATAAGCTCCTGCTGCTTGCGTGTTGCCTGCAAGACGCGATAGCAGCGCCTCTGGCGGTGTGATTGATACCCCCCTGACACGTGTTAACTGCCTCATCCTTGTACTCCTTATTGCCCCATTTCTCAAACCTACACTTTTGTCAACAGACACAAAAATTGCACCGCACAATAAATGTACTTTTGTATTCATAGAATGTTTACATGCAACGTTAGAAATGCCCTGAGGTAAGACCTACTTCAGATTTTCTATCAGGGATATTACACAGAAACGACATTTACGATATTATTTTTTCTCACAAACAAATATAAAGTTGTATTATTTGACTGAATGGGATGTATTTTACCTATTCAAGAAAATGGTTTTAGAAGATCAGAGATAAATAAAACCATTTTAAAAAAATTCTATAATCATACTTCTTTTAGTTAATAAACATAAACGGAGCGTACAGATTTAAACAAATACATGGACGAATATAAGTTGAGTTGGACAGAAATTATTTGGAAAATAAAAAAATAATTAAATCAGTTCTCAAAGGATACCAATCAATCAATCAAAACAATATATTTAAATATTATATACAAAACAATAATTTCGACATCTACGTCCAGAGCCAGCCAAACATCCACAGTGAGGTGCGCCATCATGGAGTCGATTTGATATCTAAAAATTAAACTTAAAATACTAACACCTATCCTAAATTAAAAAGGATATAATTAATACATGTAATTAAAAACTTATGCCTAGGTTAAAAAATAACAAAATAGCATTAAAAATAATTGAAAAAAAATGGTTAAAAAAGACTATGATTAAGAAGATACTTCGCTAATAATTTTTGTTTATCAAGGAAGGGAAAATTCCAATCTCAAGAACCCGTCTTAAGATAATTTGTCTGTTGCGGCTATGTCACACCGCTTAATTTTTGATTTTTTTAACAATTTCTAATTTGATCCAAAAGTTATATTTACTTACAAGATATAATAGAATTTTCAATAAATAATTATTAACAAATTTTGACGAAAAAAAATTAACAAAAAAAAAGAAGAAAACGAAGTATAATTTGGAATTTTGGTGGGGTTGGCCTACAAGGGTTGCCGAAAGATAGGCAATGACTGGTATGGTAATTTGTGTTTTATTTTAAAGGGTGCGTTATACTCCCTAATTTGTGTGATGTTGTTTAATAACGGACTATTTGACAATTGATATTTATAAAATTATTGTGAAATGTGTTTAGTATAATCCGTTATGAATACAATGTCGTTACAACGGTCACGTAGATCTCTGATGGAGGTGTATCTATTCAAATTTGATATGAGAAGGAAATATTTATTTTCTAAAGCCGAAAGTTTCTTTAATGTCGTCACACACGCGCTGCACCACGCAGGCGCCGCATATGTTAGGGCCGGCCTCAATATGCATGTGTATATTCATTTTTTATTTGTCCTATTCAGTTTTGGCCATTATAAGGAACCAAAAGGGGAGTCCGCTAATACGGCCATCCTGCAATCGGAGCGTCTCGACTGCAGTATATATCTGAAAATAAAGAAGCAGATACGAGGCAGAACCCTTATTGTCACAAGCATTTGTTTATTCGTGATTTATTTATTTAATAATGATCCTCTCCTTTTACACCAGGTGGTACTGCCAACTTCTAGGCATAGTGGTACTTCCACTATCCTATTTTTTTATTTTATAGCAGATGATATTGCCACCTCTTTTAGGCGTAGTGGTATTGCTACTATCTTCCTATTTTTTTATTTTATACCAGGTGGTATTGCCACATCTTTTAGGCATAGTGGTATTGCCACTATCCTTTCGCTTTTTTTTATATTATTTTATACCAGGTGGTATTGCCACCTCTTTTAGGCATAGTGGGGTTGTCACTATCCTTTCTTCTTATACCAACAATTTTCTCCTTGTGCCCCATCTTTTTTGTAATGAGTGCAAATTCATGTTTATTGTTAAAAACCTTTGAAGATTGAAATTATTTGTCGACGTTTATATATTTTGGGTATATTGACGACCCTAATCATGAAGCCCGTAATGTCACAATAACAAAGATGGCCTCTGCTTTTCAATGCTTCCCCAGCTTTCGCTAGCATCAGGACGAACATCGTGTGGGCGATGTTCCCACATGACGTTCATCCTTGAGTTTTGTGGTTACATAAAATCATTTCTCTGTCACATAGCTGATGGTATTCGGATTAAAATCTGCCAAGCGGAATAATGTAGCCGCTGACGTTGATGCTTGCGCAGTCGCGTTATCTCCTACGGATGAAGCTCTACTACGAGGCGTTACCGCAATTGCCATGTTGGACTGGTGAGATAACAATGCTAACTGCTCTTACATCATCGCCATTAAGGATAGTAACGTTTCCTGCTACTGCACTTTTATTCGTTTAGGAGCTGAACCAGACAATGTCTTATGTTCCCCCTAATCTTCTATAATTTCGACAGTAAGATCGTCAGACTGAATCTGCTGTTCCGCCGCCATCTTGTCGCCTCTAAGCACAAATGGATAATTGTTCACTATTTTCACTTTTTCAACCGGAGTTAGTGGTGACATCATCCCACTTCTGATGTTAAATCAAGGGGTTGTTTAACCATAAATAAAAGTCAAAATTTAACCACACTTGGTTTATTGACCTTAATTACACGTTTAGGTTTCACCAGGTTCTCGGCCATCGATATACTACTGACTGCCGCTTCGCTCTCGCGCATGCTCTACTTGGAAACCACCTGACTCGGCTGTCCTGTAACGAACACGTCACGGCCTTGGCCATTATGAGAAGTCCACTAATATAAATATGTATACGTTTAAATAAAAAATAAATAGTTATAGAAAACAATTTTCCCCGCTAAGTTTGAATTCGGTACTTTCAATCATCACTGTGTAATTAAAACTCCATATTAAACAGTTCTATAAACAGTACGAGTATACACTATCGTGACAAATAGCTGAGAGAATTATTTAAAAAGAATCTATTTAATAATTTCTTGTGATAGAGGATATAGTATTTTACTGTTTTATATAATAATTACTTGTTAACCTACTTTGCTTTTTAGTTGCATTGTCTAACATATATTTGTGAATTCATATTTTTAGGTTTCAATAAATGTATTAAAAATTAATACATACTTGGAATGAAAATTCTAATTTATACTTGGATACGAATTTTAAAAATCATGAACCTCTACAGTACATTTTCAATGATACACAATATGAAATGACGTAATTAAATAATTTACCATTAAGAATATTAATTGCATTTATTTTTACATTTTTTCGAATAACTGTTCATGTCGAAAAACAGAAATTTTGTTCAATTTAGATTAAAAAGTTGAGAGCAAACTAGATCGTTGTCTGCAGGAACAAATAGATGTAGAGAAAATACGTTTTTAGAGCAAAGTACTAGTTCCAGGTAAATATATTTTATCTTGTGTTATATTTTTGTAAAACAAATTAAAACATAAATCCTAATAAGTTTATATAATTATCATGTATATTTAAAGTTGAGTAAAAAAGTAGCACTGCGAAAGGTATAAAAATGGGCAACAAGAGACTAGTTATACTTTTGTTTAAAATTTTATTTCTTAGTTGTATTCAGTTGCCTGCCATTACCAGGAATCCTCACAGGGCATTAATGTTCCTCCTTCATAATTTTAATTTTGCTGCTTGGGGATCATATCTTAGACATAAGTAAACACGATTCATATTACAGTTAACCGACTTCAAAGAAGCTGTGTACAAATAGAAAATGTAATACCAGAATACATCTATGTCAACAATAATCAAAACTGAAATTGAAATTGCAGGTATTTTTGCTTGAGTTACTACGATATGGAGAGCTTGTAGCTCACTAAAGAGGTGTGTCTTCTTTTTCATTTGTCGCTTGTCTGTATTTAATATCATCTTATTTCCTGCTATGAAATATTCGCCAACTGAACAATTACACCCCGAATGAAACTAGGAAATTATGAAATTTATTCGTCGTTGTAAACTGCTACGATAAAATATTGAAATTTTACTACTAAATGCACTAGCTAGAATGGACATATTTAACAGTCCTTAAGAATATGCGACAATTTTAGCTGCACAAGAAATACTCACTGCTTTCAACTATTGGGTATTTACATAATAATATGGAAACTGTCTTTGTTACGCTTCTCTATTCAAACATTTAAAAACAAAACAAAAATTTACTGGAGCATTCGGTACGAATGTTCGTAAATAAATAAAGATTTTCTTACATATTAGTTTTATTGTTATTACATTTACTACCATAAAATTGCAGGGTTCTAACTGACCCTATTTTGTAAAAATAATATTTTTACATTAAACATGGTTTCAACTTCTTTAGCTTGTTTATCAACGAAGAAAGAGAAAGTAATATTTTGTATACCAAAAATACATTGTTTTGTATATAGGTATCCGGTATCAGTTTTTCCTATAACTGAATAAAGCTTATTTTCTTTTAAGGTATAAAAGGGTATGATCATAATAGAAAAAAAGGTAAGAGACCATAAATATTTTATTAACAAAATTATATCTATCCAGATAGAACCTATTTCAAATGTGTTGTTTTCCTTTTGCTGAATATATTTCTATCTGGAACTTGATATTTAAGTACATATTACATATATCTACACAATCTGCATTGTTAAAAAGAAACTTTGTACAATTTGTCCATGCTTAATGTATACTATACCTTAAAGTATTTTGCCGTGCTAAGCTAAAAGGTCCTAACTGACAAAATTATGATTTTTATCCTAATTGTATTTTCTAGTACTAAATTGCATTTTCTCTCTGATTTCCAAGGCAGAAAAGTCTTGTACTCGTTGTGGCCATATTGTAATAGACATTTGTCCTATCTTCCGTGTGCAAGCTGGATATTAAGAAAAATCGTACAATTCAAAGCAAATATTGTCCTATCCGAACCATATAGGACAAATTATTTGTACAACTCAATCTGAAATGACACTATTATTCCAAAGTAGAAAGTCCTATCTGGCAGTTAGGAGATGGCAAGTTGAAAAGAGTTAAATGGCCGGCCATATCTCTAAATTTACTTTTTGTCAGTTAGGACCTTTGAGCTTAGCACGGCAGTATTTGAAGGATACATTTTACTTAAGATAAATTTTCACTTTGTAAAGCTTTACCTTTAAATTATGCAATTGTCATTAATAATCTTCTAATTCTAAGGTAGCGATTTGTCACAGAACAGTAATGTTTTATTTTAAAAATATTTCCGCCACCAGGGCCAATCACCGGTGTCAGGAGACGAGCTACCCCCAACCTAGAAATTTTGCTGAACCTCTTCTCTATCGAAGAGTAGGAGTTTTTTACTTTCCTGACATCTAATAGACAAGGAATCAACTGCCTTCTATCCCCTCCGAAAGATGATATATCATCTACACAATCCTCGTCTAAAATTACATAGCTTCTGGATATACGCTGATATACTATAATCTTCTCTGTATCGTTCCAATTTTAGTATATATACCGCCGAACAAGCTGCTAGAAGACGTGACAAAGTCGCTGAGTTTCACTTGAGTTATCATCCAAATTACTGACTACGACTACCGTTGCTTAACTTTTCGTATCGAAATACGAATATGTTACGTCGGATCTACACTCGCCAAAATAAAATATCTAAATAAAAGTTTACATTACATGACAATTATTTCACCACACAGTGGTTTCTTCAGATGTCGAGTACAAAATCAAATTATTCCATGGAAAACATGGATATTTATTGTATGATCTAGATATTGATTTGAAATTTAAAAAATGGTACATCATTTGTTTTAAGTTTTGAATATACTTGTACAGTATTTTACATGTTATGTTCACCCCCCCCCCAAGGGCGCGGCGGCGGGGGGGGGGGGGGGAGGGGGGAGGGGGAGGGGGGGGGGGAAAGGGGGGGGGGGGAGAAAAGAGCAAAACAAAAAAAAAAAAAAACAGAGAAGAAAAAAGGAAAAAAAAAGAAAAAAAAAAAAAAAAAAAAAAAAGGGGGGGAAAAAAAAAAAGAAAAAAAAAGGGGGAAAAAAAAAAAAAGGGGAAAAAAAAAGAGGGGGGGGCAAACACGGGGGGGGGGGGGGAAAGGGAAGGGAAAAAAAAAACACACGGGGGGGGGGGGGGGGGGAAAAAACACACAACCAGGGGGCAAAAAAAAAAACGGGGGAAAGAGGGAGGGGGGGGGGGGGGGGGGGAGAAAAAAAAAAAAAGGGGGAAGGGAGGAGGAAAGGGGAAGAGGGGAGAAAAAGGAGGGGGAAAAAAAAAGAAAAAAAAGGGGAAAAGGGAAAAAGAAAAAAAAAAGGAAGAGGAAGGGGGGGGAGAAAAAAAAAAAAGGGAAAAAAAAAAAAAAAGGGGGGGGAAAAAAAAAAAAAAAAAAAGAGGAAAAAGGAAAAAAAAAAAAAAAAAAAAAAAAAGGAAAAAAAAAGAAGGGGGGGAAAAAAAAAAGAAGGGGGGGGGGGGGGGGGGGGGGGAAAGAGAGGGGGGAAGGGAGGGGAAAGGGGAAAAAAAGGGAAAAAAAAAAAAGGAAAGGGGAAAGGGGGGAAAAAAAAAAAAAAAGAAAAAAAAAAAAATATGTTAATATAAAGCTTTTTTATTTTTTATTTTTTTTATTTTTTAATTATTATTTTCTTTTTGTAAATCTAATTGATTTGAAAGGAAAGTTGATGTGCTTACCGAAAGAAAAATTTTTTTTGTAAAATAAAATCTTTTTTTCATCAAATCATGTGACGCATTTCAGTATGCCTATTTATCTAAGCAAATACAATAAATTTAAATTTTCAGGAATCTAATATTTACCATAATATAATGGCATATGTTTTAGAAATGTCAGACTATTAATTTGATTGCAATTAGATAAAATAATTAATGAAGAGCCCAACAGTTTATTTGAAAAACTAAAGTTTTACTTGCATTTTTACATGTTATTTAATTTAACTCTAAATACCACCCAGGTACGAGGAAAATTAATAATTTACTCAAATACCTAAATCGTAATTTACTTTATACAGCAACAATATGTAATGGCAGAATGCATTTCTTAGACCAAAAGTTCTTTGTAAAAGTCGTATCTTGAAAATAGTTAAAATGTGCAAAGCACGTTCGTACCTCAATGATTAGACGAACTAAGGGAATTCAAACGCCAAACTGATTGGGAATTCGGGTAGCGTACAACTTCGAAACTGATTTCAAAAACAAACTGACTGTCCAATAGTTGAAATGGAAACTAAAACACTGAAAGTACTTTCTTTACCAATTTCATCATGAACTTGTGACCAATGTTTAGTTTCAGGCGGTAGTTTCAATTCGTTCATTGTTTTTAACACAATTTAGATTAAAGTGATAAATAAACATTTTGTCACAAGAAAAAATTGTTTGATATTATATCAGTTTTTACTGTAATATATATATTGTGAAAAATAATTTAAATTTGTTTCTTAAAATATAAAATTATGTAAATATCAATAAAATATTGTCATGCCATATCTGAAGATGCAATGTAAACATCAAACGTATCCCACTCATACATGACAGCTGTCTACTAGAGACTTGGGCATTTGGGTAGTAAAAATGGAATATTACACTATTCTACAATGCGTACGTATCGTGCAAATTTACGAAAATAAGCGATCAGTCACAAAAATGAAACGAAAACTTTGTGGAATTTTCAACCGAAATTATTTCCCATCTGATAATACTATTCATAATCTGATCAAACAAGTCGAAGATAGTGGTTCGATTAGTGATAAACCTATGCCTGCGCGTGTTCGTAGCGATCGTTCAGTGGAAAATATTGCTGCAGTAAGTGGAAACGTCAATGCAGATCCAAACATCTCAATTCGATGTCGTTCACGGCAGTTGAACATTTCAAGCGCCACTATGTATCGAATTTTAACGAAGAATCTGTATTTAGATGCTTACAAAATGTAATTATTACAAGAGCTGAAGCTAGCTGATCATTTAAGGGCCTTTTACGCGGTAAGTTCAGTTATCTATTCTTAGTTAAATGATAAGGAAAACTGGTGTTAATGTTGAACTGAAGGATGAAATAATCATATTTCAACTGATCATTAAGAGCCTTTTACATGGTCAGTTCAGTTATCAGTTTCTTTCCCTTTCAGTTATTTCAATTAAATGATCACTTAAAATATGATTATTTATTTAATCGGTGAGTTCATCATTTACACATCAGTTTTTCTATCATTTAACTGAGAACTGATAACTGAACTTACCGTGTAAAAGGCCCTTTAACTAAAATAACTGAAACGGGAACGGAACTGATAAGTGACTGATCGTGTAAAAGGGCGTATTACAGAGACATACATTCACCAATCGGAATTTAGAAAAAACAAGCAGTCGACCTTGATTTTTGGAAGAAAATCATATTAAGATATGACGCCTATTTCCATCATAATGGTTGGATTAGCAAACACAATTGTCGAGTCAGATATGAAGAAAATCTACATTGCTTAACAACCACTGCATACATTTCTAGCCACAGTTTTGGGCTGAGGGCATTATTGGGCCATACTTCTTTAAAATAATTGTCAGCAACGAGTTACAGTGAATAGTGAATGTTATCATAACATGATTTTGTACTTATTGAATTAAATAGTGTAGTATAAACTTAAGTAACATGTGGTTTTAAAAAGATGACGCCACCTGTCATGCAGCGAATGAAACAAACGTTTTCTTGTACTCAAAGTTTCCCGATCAAGTTTATATCTTATACAATCCTCAAACAATTGAAGAGCTTAAAACCAATATTCGGCGTGTTACCAATAATACGCCGATTATTGGTTTTAACTTTCACCAATGAAATAGAGCCACAAGTATGTGAAAATATAAAGGAAAACTTCACTCAAAGAATAGTCGCTTGTCTAAGGAGTAACGGAAGCCATTTGCAAGATAGTATTCCATACATAATTCCCACATATGTACATTCTATTGACATAAAAAAACCTGATTCCTGCAGCTTTTACCGGAACATACATTATATGAGAATCTGAGAAAATCTGTACAAAAATTCACTCGTTTAAACATTTTCAATAAATTACTTTTTTTTTCTATTTTTAATCATAATACATAACAACAATATCTAAAATTTGAAGCTGTAACAAGAAGAATCAGCAAACAGATAAACTAAACCATTTTGCTAGCGATTATGTATTTATGGGTAATAGATATATAACCGCTAGCAAAATGGTTGTATATCTGTTGGTCATCAGAGCTCTGACAACTAAAAGGCTGCAAAAGGCATACTGACCTAGTAATGTATACCATGTGTAAAATGGCTAATGTGGCTAAATGTTAACAAAGACCGATTAAACAAGCGAAACTGATGTAACAGTGTCAGTGTATTGTAGGTAGCTGGTGGGGTACAGACTGAGCCTGTTCTTATGTTCGCTATATATCTTATTCCATCTCATTTCATCCAAGTTCGCAGCCATCGCTCGTAGTATTTTTCTAACTGGCCAGACTGGCGCTATACATCGGATATATAAAATCAAACAAACGTTCAGATCGCTGAAAATTAGCTTTACTAACATTTTTCATTATATTTCTATGGTCAAATCCAACTATAGGCCACATTTTTTTAATAAATCTCAAACCTTCTTATTATGTTAGCTTTTGATTCGTGAATTTTTACTCCTTGAGAGCACTATTTTAATATATTTTGCTCACTATACAAAAAAAAAGTAGTTGCGTTTTTCTTCATATAATTATTAACTGACACACACTATTATTTGATTGACATATAATATGGTCTCCTGAAATTAATATAATTGCCTTAATTACCCCGTCATCTGCATAACTAATATAACTACTATGTTGAATAGTTTACTACACGAGAGACGTGTAATTTATTGCTACCACTCATAAAACGTACTTACGTGACAAATTCTTAAATTGAATTTCAGATTACTGCATGGTGCGAATTTTCAGCAATTTACAAATATCCCCAGGAGGCAGTAATCCAACAGGTTGCTGATGCAAGTCGTAAATATTTTTAAGTACAATTCAAATAACTGACGAATCCGTCCATAACAATAGCGTACAAATTAATCAGGCATTAGTATGCCCTAAAGCAGCTGAAATCACATGTTATTGTTACATGCGTTCCAAATGGAAATTTGGTACCCTTGGGGTTTTTCATTGTTTATTCGATAATTAACTGAACAAATCGGACGAATTTAGCCAAATCGCTAATGCAGGGGAATTTGAATACTTCCAAATACGTACGATGGCTTAGGAGGATTTGTGATCTATCTGGACTTGATAGATAGTTTGCATTTTTTTGTCTCTTGAGATAAGAATTAAATTTACTTTAGTTAAATAGTTTCGTCATCAAATATTCATCCAAGAATTATTTATACAAGAAGTTTCCATTTTAAACTATATAACTTGTACAACTTGTAGAAAAAATTGTGTGTTTTATGATTCGTTTCGTAGAACGAGGGCGTTGAAAATGTTTTTTAAAAACATTTTTTGCCGTCGATCATGATCAGTCTAAGATATTAATTTTAAATCTGGAATATTTTACTAACGGTCAATATCTTATAACTGTTTGTTTGTGATATTTGAAATCCTCCAAAAACGGGAAATCACCATGATACTGATAGAGATAAGTAATCATAATTTATTGTCTACTTTTACAAAATAAAAGATTTCTCAAATGAAGCTCAAAATGATGTGTACAACGATTAAACATTCGCTACTAATATTTCAGTCCTGTTCTTTCATTTTCTTTTTATATTAACTTTTTTGGTCGTCACATTACGGATAATCTAATCGGGAAAGTTTAAGCGCACTACCCAGAAAGATGGATCATATATGGAAGACCATTTACTTGTACGCCTTGTTCACCGGATGTGGCACTCTTTGATTTTTTTGTTTTATTTATCTAAGAGATAGTGTTTTACATAATTTTTCTATTCGTAAATATATTGAAGTTTACTAGACTCGTTATATTTGGAGTGAAACGTATCGGCATTTTAATATGACTACACATATAACGGTATTAATTTATTTTATTTTAATGAAAAAATAATGACGTATTCTATATCAACTTAACTCTGAAAACTGTCAGCTGATTAGGTAGCACAACAGTTTTTTAACACGATGTCTTTACGTCTTTATTGGTTTGTTTTTCTTTGGTTTTCGATAATTCTTATTTATACAATGGAACATATGCAGACCATGGGTAAAATGAAAACGTAGGGTTTATATTCCTTTATTTTCCTCAAACTATGAGGAAATTTTGGTTTTAGAACCCCTTATACATTAAAAGAAACTTATTACACTTTTAACTTCGACAAATCTAGTAAAAAAATTATACATAGCACATTTTGAAGGAAACGTCAATGATAAATATCATTGTGGCTTCCATGTGGTCTCCATTTTCTTAAATGACTGCCATCATACGAAAATTTTAAATGAAAGAGTATAGTATTTGACCTCTAAAGTATTGCTTTTTGTAAAAGGGGGAGGGTCCTCGATCCATCCTGATACAGTTTTACAGAATTCTGGTACAAAAGTTATAGTATTTCCAAAGTCAGTTGGAACACTATAAAAACGCCGACAGAGGAATTTATTCATTAAATGTGTAAACCCCTTTGTCGGGCATTTAAATTCCCTTTATTGGCATTTTTATAGCGTTTCAACTGATTTTGGAAATACTGTACCACTGTAGTTGAGTTCTGTTATAAGGATCTGGAGGTAGTGATAAATGACGTCAATTTCAGGGATGACGCTAGCTGATGCATATATGACATAATATCTTACCTTCTGGTTATTTTGGTGAGTTTGGTAACATCCAAAGTTAATACAAAGTGGGCTAAAAGATTGGTGAATGCAACACTAACACATACAACCACACACGTATTTTTAACTAGCGGATACAAGAGCAAAAGTATATTACTAATATCAATGCATCCACTACATTTGGCACCTTTCAGCCGCAAGCATTAGTGGTTTCATCCACGCTAATCCAGGCGTATTTGTCATTCAGTTTAGAATAATTTTTAGTTTCTTATACCTAATATAAGGAAGTATAAGTAATCGTGATATTTTCTATCTCGAGATTTTGATTGAACCTATTCCGACTCTTTTTTGAATGATGTCTGATGAGCAAAATTGGCCAGCTGAAAGGGGACCCAAACTTTTTTGTGTTTGACTTTACAAAAAAAATATATTGTTGATGAAAGATTATAAATCATGTCTACTATATCAAGCAAATGAAATATATTTTCCAAGTACTTAAATAAAGCTGATGTAAACTGAAATATTTTACACATTTGGCCTCATAAAATGGGGTTAGGATAAATTTAACAGTTTGACGTTTGAAAGGTCTGATTTTAGTTACAAAAATGTCAATGTCAATAACAAAAAATTATTAAAATATATGACATGAATTATTATTGACAGTATAGAATGACGCTGATAATTAATTATTTAAAAATTTTAATGAAACATTTCATGGTACGCTATTAAAATTTAATTGAGGTAAGTGAAGAATTAAATAGAATGATTTTTTTAGATCAGGATGATATATACTGGTATAATAAAGTTATGTGCTGGCCACATTAGATATTTTTGTTTAATACTGTCATCTCTGTGATAAATATTTTTTTCTTGGTGTTGTTTCCGGTGACTCCTATACTGCTCACTAATAATAACTTTTGTAAAAATTATATAAATAGTGGATTATCTAGTTTCGTCAACAATACGTCTAAGTTAAAATTAAATTTGTCTACCTATCACTATTAATAATCTCGTACTTCTCATACCTCTTCCCATACTTTTCATACATCATTTGACACATTTTCTATGACTGTCTGAGGATATATGTCTCATAATGTTTGCTTTGAAGTTGCACGAAATCATTTTTTTACAGCTTGGGCAATATAATCCTGTGGCGTTAAATTGCAACTCCGGGAAATTACTATTCCGCAAATTCTTTGTATCCTCTAAAAAAAATTGAAGAAGCCATTTAAAAAAAATAACCTCCATTGTTTTTATTTTCGCACTGTTCACGTATCTACGTGTTATTCACATAGACGTTTTATAAATATTAAGTATTTAAAGTATTTTCAAAATGGGGCAGTGGGCGTAAACGAGAAGACCAAGTGACACGATCCGCCTATCTATCTATGCATTCGCATAACTATTGGACATTCGACAATAATGAGTATTTCCCCCTCAAGATGAGGATCAATAAGTAATTGTTTTTTATAGCTGTATGCCGTCTAGTTATTAATTACCTGATAAAAACCTTTATTTTTTGTTACCATTTTTATAAAGCAACCAGATTTATTATTTGGGAATGTTCCATTAGGTGTTCACAATATAATAGTATATCTACGTAAAAGTCGTGCCTAGAACTTATCGCTAGTTTCCGATCTCTACTTATATGTTAAAAATAATAAGGCATGTATAGCAATCCTTAACGAACATATTTAATTGTCCGCTCTATCTTTGTTTTTAAACACCTAAAATGTCTCATAAAAAATTCTAAATGTTTTAGATTTACTGGAAAATTCCTTAATTTAGATTTAATTCAACTAAATATATCATCACAGCCAGCAGCGGGTAGTAACGTGTTTAATCACCTCTGGATAAGAAATAATATTTTGGTTTATAATTTGTGTAGTACCGATTGGACCAAAGCAATATGTATGTAAATTACATATGGATGTACAGAGTAATCAATCACAATACTGACAATCACTGATTTTGATCACGAATTTTAAATCATTTTATATGTGTAGGAAATAAAACAAATAATTTATTAGAAAGTATTAGCCGGATTTAAAACAAAAATATTTATGAGAGCTGTCTACATGTAGAGGTTTTTAATTTAATGTTATAAATTGCATGCCTCGGTAATATTGATTGGAATTGCCTTAAAATATGATATTTGTACCTAATCAAGAATAGATTTTCTCACGGAACAAATCTGACATGCATTAATAAATGATTATTTTCGTTGATGCTTATGTACAATTTTCGTAAATCGATTAACATGTATCTAAAATTTCATATAGAGGATATAACACAGGTTTCCTTTCCTGGTAGCATGTACAGGTGATCATAAAAATAAACCTATAAGAAAATGGTGAGTAAAATTTCCCAGACTAAGGATGTTTTTTGAAATACATACATATATCCAAATCGGTATATATTCACATTATCCTGATATTCGGAAAGATACCTATTTTTTTGAAATGTCCAAAAGCAGTCAAGAAAAATAATATTGAATACTATCGTACAGTATTACCTACGCCTATGGCATTTGTCATCGCTTCCATTTGAAGCCCTTGACTAATTTGTAACTGGTACGGGTCTTTGCCATATGATTTACATTTTGATATGTCAATATTTACTAAGCCCCATAAGTGGTGCGTATCTAAGTAAAATCATGTTATTTTTGGCAAATTTTATAGTGCAATCAACGGTTTGTGTATTTTGATTTTAATTGTGTTTATCTGTTACAAATGGCGAATCCTTCGAACATTCATTTGACAAACATGGTGCTTCTTTTATTAAAAACATTAATTTATTATTTAAAGTACCAACTTTTTATGTGTTGAAGTGAAGTAAAGAGTTTAAATTATTATTTATGATTTCATGCAGATATGACAACACTGGGAATTCAGTAAATACACGCTCTACATTTCTACCAATCCTAGAGCCGAGATTTCAATTTTTTTGAATTTTTGAAAATCAAGTGTGGGTTTATTTCACATTTTCATAAGGACATACAGATTTTAATATACACATGTATTTCAAAAATACCCTATGTCATGCGTGGTGTGCTTTTCGATACCACTTTATATTATTTTTGATTACTGAAACATTTCACGTTTCAGTATGCTCAATTCTAAATAATTTCATATTATACACTTATAACTTACAATCAATGTTTACCGAGATATTCTTTCTTAATATTGATACACTATTTCGAATAGCTCAAAAAAAATTTGAAGATTCAAAATGTTGTAACCACTGTTCAGAATGGAGGACCATTAGAGCATATTTCATACTGTATCGATGTGCCACTCTTCACTGACATCTCGTTTTTACCTCATTTCATACATTGCCAGCCCAAAACAGGAAGAAACAGGTCAAAAATGGACAAATCAAACTTTGTTTTTTTAGTCTTTAATCAGTTTTCATGTATTAAATTGCATTTTTTGTATTACACCAATTGAAGCTATTCAGTCAAGAAAACCAGGTTGAATATTTGTAGTTAAGTTGTTATCAAGCCTTAAGAGCTAGCATCCTGAGCTCTTGCGAAAAATCGTGTGTCCCATTGCTTGTTTGCCTCAGACGTACAGGAAGTTCGCTTTAAATTTGACCTCCCCTCCTTATTAATTTTAGCATGTATGAGTGTTGTATATTTTACACAATTAAATAAATTTGAGAAGTCCAACAAAATAAAGGGTCTTGCCTCATATATATCCAGATCTTTTATTATATCATCTGAACTGTTGAGTAGAACAGTAAATGGTGTTCTGAACCAGAATGATTTTTTATACAATTTTTAGAAGAAAAATAATAAATCAAAATATGTTATGCGATAATACATATATAATTAGAGCATACATTTTTACTACATGACCCAACATTTACCAACCGTATTGTACATAAAATAGGGATAAACATGTAATATTGCATGATTATTCAATATAAATTATATGATCACAAGTTACGATTAATTTGAGGCCATAATAATTTACATATATTTTTATTCTCAGGTTATTATTCATAAAGAGGAATAGATATCTATAAAATCTTTACCACTTTAATTTGTATTTTATTTTATATGCGTTGGTAGTTTTCATTCCTGTTAAATTTAAGGTTTATAATGTCAATAAACAGTTTTAATTGTCATTTATTTTAACGCTGTATGCACACGTATCGATGAAATAATGGCTAAATTTCGCTGATATATCACTCTGAACCAACGCTGGGCTTTGCTTACATGTAAACAAACCAATAACGGTATATTAACAATTACCACTGATATAGTTTAATGCTTAATTTGCAATTTTATGGGAAAGTCAGTATATTACGGTCGAATTTTATATTACAGTGGAATTTTGGTATTATAAAACAAGGGTTATAGTCTAGTAAACGCGAAATTAAACTGAAAACAATAAAAAGTTGTATTTTATAAGGTAATAACAATAAGAGTTTTCGGTTCCCTTATTACTAAATATGCAGAACTGAAAACCGGTGCAATAAGTAAGCATTCTCATATTATAAGCGTAATATTGGATTCCTGTTTGAAGACACCTTACACTAGCTTAATGAAACTAGGGACACTAGGGAATAGGTATAAAGATTATTACGCGAAAAGGAGCCCTCATTTCATCCATTAAAATAGTTAAGGAAGTCCTGAGAGCATCAAATTTTTATATTCCACTATTAATTTGACTTATACGAAACTTGCTAATTTGGAGTTTGCCCTGATAAAAATGGTTTAATCATTTCTGCTGAACAAAACAAATAAATTGAAATATTCGTGCCTAGCTTTTCGTTGCTCTATTTAACTTATGTTTTGCACTAGAAATAATGCTTTATCTTTAGTAATAATTTACTCGTTATATCAATTATCCCGTCTAACATTTTTTAATGCGGGTCGCTAGAATTTATTTCTAATATATTTTTTTGTTTGGTTTTGAGGAAGTAAAAAAGCAAATTCTCTTTTAAAAACTGAACAAATACCAATTTTTTAACTACATGCAATTAAATAAAAACAAAAACTGTTGCACAAATAATTAATTAAAAAAGGCAATATGCCAAGTTTAGATCGACCGTGTAAAGTTTATTTCAAACTTATTTACAACATAAAAACAGTCGGCTTCTTTGATGACGGTAAAGATATAGAAAAAGCCGACGTTTTTCGTGTTGCAAATAAGTTTGAAAACAAATCAAGTCTCGTCACTTAAGTGATCTCGAAGAGACAACGTGTACCTTGATGTACTATGGTCGTCCCTTAGACATGTTTCATAGCAACGAAAATATACAAAATAGAAAACTAAAATTACGAAAAAATTATACACAAAGTTGAGCACAAACAATGGTCTAACAACAACGCTAAAATTAACAGACTATTATTACTAAAAATAGTCACTACTCAAAAAATTTGACGACAAAAGCCACACCAGTACTGAACACAAGAACAAGAGAACAAGAGAAATCGATACATATTACGTATATTGTTTATTTTCGCTGTCAAAAATATATGTCATAATGCGCATGCTCTCTTCCAGATTTTCTTTCTTGTACATTAAGTGTAACGTTTATCACTTCCAGTTCTTTAATTCTCTAATCTCAACTTGTACACTGCATTACCGATTGGGTGAATTGTTTTCTTTATCATACAATGCAAAGTTACGATGACATTTATTTGTTATTGATTATTACATGAGGACCGTGGTGTCCGAGCCTAACGCGTTTTCCCCAGCAGAAAATATACGATTTTTTCACAATTATAATGCGTATTCCATTCGTTTGTAGATAGAGCTAGCTAGAGAGGACGAAATGTGATCGAAATTACACATGATGAATGAAATAGATTCGGAACTAGGACAAAGGATTATTTTTATATATAAACATATAACAGTTTTGTCCGCTTTGTCAGATATTTTATCATATATACGTCATATTCCAATAGACATGTTCATAGAATATTTCACATCATAAAAACATGTGCCTTCCAACGATCATATCGACTTGGCCTCAAACAAAGTATATCAGTCACGATCTAAGTTTCTTCATTCTCGGCACTCTAATTAATAGAATTCACCCTGTGTACAAACAAGCGGGGTCCAAACATTTAGTTCGTTTACCAATACAAGTGGGTACTACAAATCATCCCTTATTTATCTTCTAACTCACAACCACCCCAGTAGTTAAAACTAACCTGTAACTCATTATTCACGAACAGGGATGGCTTTTTTAATTAAAAGTCATAGTAACGGTGTTGTGCTAACTGTACAGTTGTCTACACAAGATTTTTACTCAAAGAAATATCCCCAAGACAAAATTTAAATTCAAAGTTGAACGGTAACCCTTCATTTACGACCAATAAAAAAGTACAAGCGCAGAAGCGGTGTATTTTTAAATAGATTCGGAAAATAAAAAAGTGCTGTAAAAGTTTTATTGCCTGGAAGAGCCTTCCGTATTATACGTAATCATTATATTTACAGACAGCTTTGTATTAATATACTTAATCAAATTAATCATATAATACATTTATTCGTCTAAAATCGAAGCGTATGTAAAATAAAAATTATATAATAAACAAGGAATAATTAAAATGGGATGTTGCCAGATGCGAGTTTATATTTTACATTAATCTGATATAGCATAAATCAAATTATAATGTTTTCACTTAGACCTTACATTACAGTTTTGTATACGATATGTGTATTAAAGTATTAGACACAATAAATCGAAGCAAAAATAAAATTTGGCATCGTATCGCGCGATATTCTTAAATTTGTACTGTTGACTACAGCTAGATGGAAAATGAATTCGCTGACGCTGACCAACGATGGGTTATCTGCCTCTGGTTTTTGCATTACAAAGTTCTTATTTAAGAGCCCCATGTCTAATAATTCAACACACAGTACACAATATAGTCGTACTTTTGCATGTGTCACAAAAACCTGTGTAACATGTTTTCCAATGTAATAAATAAGCCTGGCCAAGGCCATTAATCCTACAGAGACGTACTGGGTATGCATCATATCATAATACTTGAATAAGTACAATAATAAAAACAAAAATATTTTATATATTGTGATGTATGTTTTTGTACTATTTCGTTCGCTTTAAATTCTTTTTTATGTATTTCCTTATATTTTGTAAGCATAGTGCTGCACATTATTATTAAACTGTTAAATGACGTTCACACATGCACATTGTATATCTAAGTGATAACTAATAATAAATAAATAAATAAATAAAATAAATGGAAATAAATTTTATTAATACTGGTTCACTTTATAAAAATATGTACAAAACTCACCTTCTTAAGCAGATTTATGAAGTAGCTTGGTTGTCGTTATCACAAACTGGAGCACTTCTATAATAACTGTGTGGCATCAGATATGTTTCTACAGTTGTCTCAGTAAGCGTTGTTCGCTATGGTGAAAAAATATGTTTGTATTTTGAAAAAGACCGTTCGACATCTACGGAAGTAATACAGGCATAAGTAAAACACTCTGTGAACTCACAACGCAGCTGTAGATGCACCATCACAAATTTGTCTTAATTTGGTAAAATCAGGATCTTTCCGTAACACACTCTCTAATTTTTCAATAACGGCTTTATTTTTTTGCGTCATTTATAGTCTGTAGCTGTGTATTTACGTCGTCCACTATTTGCAGCGATTCTACTAACGACAACGAAGTATTTTGCAATTTTTCTATTGCGTCGTGTAGTCCTCTATAATTGTTATAAATAGTTTTTAAATCAGTTTCAAGGGAAACATGTTGAAAGCTTGTCTGGCTTTCCTTAATAGGTGCAGCCTCGTTAGGTTTGAACGGTAGTATCACAGCTTTTATTTGTTGAAAATATTCAGCATAATAAAAAGCTGCCTTCAACCACGTTCCCCAACGTGTAAGAGTCGGCTCTAGTGGTTCCGGAATACCAGGACTCAGTGTGTGAAATGCTCGAAGTCGTTTAGGAGATTTGTGAAGTACTTTTTTTTGTATTTGCTATTAATGCATCTACCTCTAGCATCTACCTCTAGAAAACATTTTCGAATCATTTCTGCTACAAGATGGAACGCGTACACTTTACACGTAACATGTAAAAACCTATAATCGTCTCTTTGAAGAAAACGGCTCACCAAACGCAGCACCGTCGGTCACAAACATCAACACTTGATTTGTCGACAATTCAAATTTTTCGAAAGTCTCCAACACCACCCACGTAATTGTTTCGCCAGTACACGCAGTTAGTCTTTTGCTAGCTAGTAAAAGTGGAAATATTGGTTTAACAGGGTCGAGTATACGTATTATAACATTTAAAATAGAATTTTTTTTTACAATCTGTCGTCTCGTCAACACATAACCACAGCCATGTAGTTTTTAATGCACATTTAATCCTATTTACAATGTCTTCACGAACATTTGGTACATATCTATGTAACGATGAACGACTTGGTCAATTCACCTGGGGATTGTATTTATTCCAGAACTCCCGAAATGCTGGTTTATCCAATATGCGCAGGTGAACATCACAGGCAATCAGCATTAACAGTAAACCAAACATAAACTGAAGTTCCAAAGAAGTCACGTCATTTTTTTATTTTTATGCCAGTTACTATTGACATGAATTTTGCAGCCGTATTTATTCCAGCACATTAAGTCTTGATCACAAACTTTACAAATTATTTTACATCCATCATAGAATAAATCCGGAAATTCACCGTTAAATTTTTTCACTTTATCAGCGGACGGTTGTTTTCTACTCTCAACATTATTTATTATTTATTAGTACTCTATGCATCGACCGACAGATAACAACTGAAGTGTGTCGTGTCATCGTTATCGTAAACAAACGCGCGATGGCATTGGCATTGCGCCCTACCCTGAATCTACCATCACTTGGCCAGGCTTAGTAATAAATCTAATGGTAGCCGAGTAGGTAAAGCGCTTATAGCTATTTACTTGGTGCTGAATATCGATGGTTCAAATCCATCCCGGAGCAAGTTAGAAATTTTATTTGTAATTTGTTTCGGATTAAGACGGAGGAGGGAACTGTCAATGCCCTAGAGTGGTTTGGACTCCACGATAAACTGTAGGGCCTCGTCTCTCTTTACCCTAGGATTTTCTTGGAGTTATTTTGATGACTTGAGAGGCGGTTAAGAAAGCATTTAAAACAAAAGTTTACACGTGTCTAGTCAACATGTTTTATGGTACATATGACATAACTACAACAAGGATGATTCTTAAATAAGTTTAACTAATAACCCCACTAATATTTTCAAGTAATTGTACATCAGAGTTTACGTAAAATTTAACAGAACTTTAGAAAACACGGTGTATAGCACGAAACATAATTAAACGGAGCAAAGTCAGTTATGAATTTTACTACAAATTATTTGTCTAACTTGTTACTATACCTACAAGAAACGCTTGACTGATGTACATACATGCACATGCATATCATAGAGGCACGCATACATACATGCAGATAAAATTATTTTTCTACTCCCTACATAGAATATACTATTTTGCTCCCTCATTTCAGGAAGCAAAGTAGTACTTTTCCTCCCTCGGGAGGAAAATACTTTGCTTCCCTAGGGAGGAAAATACTTTGGGTCCCTCTGGAAGCAAACAAGTAAAAACTTCAAATAGCTGTAATAGTAGTGTATAGACTTCTGTTATTGATACACAAACTTCCTGAAAATGAATGCTTTTCTTTGAAACAGATTTTTTATTACTTATTTTTATTTATAAAAATTGAAAGCAGTTTAAATCGAGGTTTAAATTAACATCAGTAACTAAATATTGTTAAAATTTATGGTACAATTAGTTAAATTACTAATGGAGATTGCCCCTGAAGAAATATTGGCTCTGCTGGTGGAGATCAGTTCCTGTTTGTTGTTTTCCAAAGTCTTGGTCGCTGATGAAGTACTTGTAGAAACAAAATTTTCAAAAACAAGACGTTTTTTGGTACTTGAAGTAATACTTTCTCCCGTAATTATTTGGCTGACTACCTCACATTTTTTAGAAATACAATCATCTAAGTACCCTTCTGCTACTGCGTTTGTTCGCCATCCCCCATGTCTTTTTAGAGTGAGAATGTCACTTCCAGCATTGACTAATAACGTAGCTGAAGTACGGCAGAAACTGTGTCCAGTATAGCCTTTCGAATCATCCAAATTTAAAAACATTGCTATTCTGTATGGAATTTTGGCAATTGTGTTTTTGCCAATTACCTGGTTTGTACATTTCCCTTTAGCATAAGTTAAAAAAAATCTAGAATGACATATTTTAGGGGACCTACAGTCCAGATATTTGCACCACCAAAATATCGCCTTTATCACTGATATCCTCAAGTACCATTTTAACTAATTCATCGCTACGGCATGCCCCAGCAATTCCAAATATAAGCACAACCTGAAAAAGAAAAAATGCACTTATGATAACTGCCTAAAATGTCACTTAATTGTCAAATATATACTTTCTAATGAAAAATGCTGCGTTACGTTTTTATTTATTATTCAACAATAACGATCAATCTTACCTTCATATGTAAGTAAGTTTCATCTGGAGCTTCTGCAATAAACTTGTTGATATCCTTCCTTGAAAAAGTATTGGCTTTCTTGGCTCTATATCCAGCAGATTTCCTTTTTAAAAAAGCTACTAATTTAGGAAACTTAATGTCGATATTGTCTTTAATTTGGAGTGTAGATCGCAACATGCTGTATTTGCTCCATAACGTTGAAGGCTTCAAATCGGCGCATTTTTTGGAAAAGTAAAATAGGACCACTTCTTCACATATTTTTCTTATTTGCCTAGTCTCCATCCAACAATTAAATAGCTGGTACTCTTTTTCATATTTTTCACGAGACTTTAACGGTAATAGATTTAACGAAACCACGTTTGCTTCTTCCAGAATATCTTGAGGAACTTCATCTTCAAATTCGGAATACATTGTTATAAACTTTGTGGAAGTTTGTTTATTTTGAAAACAAGAAGCAACCTTAGCAACGTTCCATGTACTTTGATTTTTAACAATATTTACTTATCTAAATACCTATTATGACATTTTGACATATTTGGTTTTTTGATTGTCATGCATAAGAAAATATAATAAAATATATGTAAAACCAATGTAAAACACTGTAAATGGTCGTAGAAAAAAATCATATGTATTGCACAGGAGCAAAGTGCCATTTCCTCCCTTGAATATTGATGAACAAACTATCCGCGGGAGGAAATTATGCACTTTTCTCCTTTGTCATACAAATAGCTATTACATTATATGAGTTCAGAATGTTGTAAAATGATTTTCAGTGTAACATTTTTCTCAAGTGTTTTATAACAGTTTCAGCAAAATAACTGAACAGTTGAAGCCGATATTTCTGAAACTGATAGGTGGCAACCCTATCTTCCAAAAATATTATATCATACGAGTGATAAACTAAAAAAAGTGTACGAGAAGATACTACTTTTTATTTATTTACTTTTATTATAAAAGCAAGTAAAAAAATGCATGTATTCATGTGTATAAATAATGGCATTAAAAGGGATATTCAGATTTTAAAAAATCTACATAGAACTGTTCGTTGCTCCATTTACGCAGGTAAATAGTTGTGATGCCTATTCAATATTTACAATACTTGTTGAAAAGCAAAGTGAAAAGCTTTATATTTACATTTTTGTTTTGTTACGTTTATCACTCTATTTGAACTTGATGTTTTATACGTTCATGAAATGAAAACCATTAAAATGTATTTTATATTCAATTTCAGTGTCAACATACTTATGAAAATGGTTTTGTTGGCTAAATAAAGTTAACACGAAAGACACTATTGATTGTTACCGTAAATTACACAAAAAGCATTTCTTCTCTAAATAAGTATAATAACTATTTAATACAAGAATAAATGACTCATTTTCATTATGCCAGGTGGCAAATCATTCAGAGTGAGTTTTCGTAAATCATGGCAACTTGCTATCAAGAAAAAATTGTCGTGGCAAAAAAATTGCTGAAGAATTTCCAGGGAAGAGATGACCACCACGTTGTAGCATGAATCGTACTATTAGGCGACTGATAGAAACTAGCTACATTTTCAGAAAACCTGGGAGTGGAACCCTGTAACAGTTACAAATTCAGAAATGGTACATGAACTGTTTTTGTCACAAGAAAATCAACTGGGAACTCATTTATCACAACATAAAATAGCAAACAGATTAAAAATCAGTTGCGGGTCTATATAAATTATTCAACAACGATTAGGCATTAAATGCTTCAAAGGTTGCAATGTCCGGCTATTTCACTAAATACGTCGATCATTATGAGCCTTGCGGCTTTATAGAAAGTTTTCTAATGCAGTATACGACGTTTGGTTTTTCAAGATGAAAAAGATTTAACAGAGTTTATTTAACTACAAGAAATTCTTAACCTGAACGTCAATACCACAAATACAGGTTTTCTATGAATCTCATGGTATCCTCCGTAATATCCTGGAAAGGCAAAAGTCACTTATTTTTTACTAATCCGTAGTTAATGAAAACCAATACAGATAACTATATTCACCATTTGCGAGAGAATCTAATACCTGAAATGCGCTGGTTTTACCCTAACAATGATTATGGTTTATTCAAAATGGTGACGTTGCCCGTCACACAAGGCTCTATGAACACAACATTTCTTAGCAGAAAGCACGTCATTTTGTATTTAAGCAAATCAGTAGCCATCGAATTCTCCTGATTGTAATCCATTGAATATTCGGTGTGACCAGAAATGTCCATAAATTTAATCACAAAGTCTATTTTACAATTTAAACCTAGGCTAAAATAGTAAATTTGCAGAATGGAGGTCCAATACAACATATTTTTAAACAGTAGTATTATCAAAATATCAATTTCAATTTTGAGATTACGTATAATTTGTTTTTTTTTTAACTGAAAGTATAAAATCGTTAGTCGCCTGTCTTTCAAAATAAGTGTTTGAAATTTGCTAGGAACAACCTTTTGTCTATAAGAGATAAAAATTTCAAATCGATATCTCAATGTAGTCCGGAGCTATGGAGTTTTAAACAGGATTCGTTTTTTTAATAGTCACCCGGTATATATGTACTTGTGGTTTAAAATCATATTTAAGCATAACAATAAACAAGTAAACAGTTATTATTATTTTGGACAAAATTTACTTTTCTGAATAATCGATGTAACACCAAGATTTATTCTCGAGTGTGCAAATAAAATTTAGCGATCCCTAAACTATTTAAAAGCAATATTTCTTTTTTTTCATTGACCCATTCCTACAATGGTATACTGTAAAATTTTCGCGAAAATTCTAGCAAAACTTTATGATCAACAGACTTACACACAGATAGACAACACTCATATAATGGGTATTTATTTATTTATTTATTTAGAAATATACCATCCAACAGCACAAGTACCTATTACAGGATGAGGAAAAAGGTAATACAATACACAAAAAAAAGAGACATGAAATATAACACATGAAATACGGTGTATTGAGTAAAACAAAAAGAGCAGTCAATAAAAATAAAGTTCGAAAGTATAATGTGGTGCCAAACAATAAAAATTATGTATAAATCAAATCAAGTGCAAAAAATGTCAATGTTTAGTTACAAACATTTAAATTTTAATTTTTTTATTGTTTTCTATATTTCTATAAAATATATCCTGTCATGCAGGTAGTTATAGGTATTACAAATAAAATAAAGATGAGAAAATTATAAGAGATTTGTCCTATCTGTGGTAAGATAGAAGGTGTTGGCATGTCTAAACTGAATACGTGATAGAGAAAAAGGCAGTTTTTCAAGTAGAAGTCGATAAATTACTACATTATGTAGTAATTTAAATTAAAAAAATAGCAATGCTTGTTTATTTCTACACGTTTCAAGACTTCTACAGCAAATCTTGTGAGAAGTATTTGTTGTGGAATCCTTACTTCAGGGTAAACTCCATCTATCACATAAGACATAAACTTTAAAAAATGCCTTGAAACATTTTCTAGCGAATCTACATAGACTAAATAACCGAGATTCCAGATCAGAGATGCGTAGTCCAATTTTGACCCCACGAAGGTATTCAAAACCAGTAGAAGTACGGAAATATCTGTAAAACCTTCAGTATTTCTTATAACAAAACTCAAGTTTCTAAACGAAGACTGTACGGTTTGCTCAATATGGTTTTTAAATGTTAATTTGTCATCGAATGTGACACCGAGATCTTTAATAAACTCAGGTCGGCTAGCGAAACATTATCCAATTCATATTCATAGAGGATTGGTTTATTTTTTCTTGTTATACGACATAACATTACATTCTTCTACATTAAATGGAAGGTTACTTTCATCACATCATTTTTTAATAGTAAAGAGGTTATTTTGCAACTTTTCTCAATCTGTTACCGATTCTGTGGAGGTAAAAATCTTTGCATCATCAGCATACAGTAAGATGCCAACATTCAAGTCACTCACCATATAATTAATGAACAAACGAACAGAAAGGGGCCCAGGATGGAGCCTTGATACACCCCTTCCGTCAGACTTGATACCACACTATTCTACGTATTGTGTATTCCAATAGAAGCCATAGAACTTTATAAACATAACGCGGTCATACGTTATTTGCTGACCTGTCAATTTTATGACAGTTGTGTTCAGTAAGATTTGATAAATCATCATGGAGCATTATACATCGCAACAATCCATCGAAATAATTAGTATTTATTAACAAAATGTCATTTCTGTTTGAACAACGTTCGGTGCTCTATGTGAAATTTATGGACTGCATCATCGAGCTACAGAAGACACAATTCGTCGAATTGTCAGGAAATTTGAAACAACTGGTTTAGTGGTGGATAAGCCAACACCTATATATCGTCGAAACGTTCGTTGGGATGAAAATATTGCCACTATTCAAGAGAGTGTGAAGAACCAAATCTCTCCATTCCTTGTCGTCCATAAGAACTTAGACTCTCAAACCTCAACTTGCCGAATTTTGCGTAAAAACTTAAATCTTTTTTCTTACAAGATTCAACTGACCTAAGAACTTAAGCCAAATGACCATTTTTAGCGTCGAAAATTTGCTAATTGAGCCCTAGAGCAGTTAGAAATTAATCCCAATTTTACCAAAAATATCATCTTTAGCGGCGAGTTCCATTTTTGTTTAAATGGCTTCGGATATAAACATAATTGTCGCAACACACGAGAGACTCAACAGCGTTCTTTACACTCCGAAAAAGTTACTGTTTGGTATGGATTTTGGTCTGGTGGCATCTGTTAGGACACCTTTAATAAAATTCACAAATCTCTTAGAAAACATGTTTAAGAGGACACATGGTTACGATTTCTAATTGACATAGACGCAAACAAATTGCTTGCGTGAAGCAAATCACAATTATTTTCTTTTATCAGCTTATGATTATTTAATTATACAGTTATGTTATTCATTTCGTTTTTTTAATTATTGTTAATGAACATAATCAAGTTCTTCGAGCACATCACTAATTATCATAAAGAAAAAAACAAACAAAACCACAAAGTAATACAAAAAGTGGTACATCAGTACGCCCGTGTATAGATGGTCCTTCGAACCAGATTACAGAAAAAAACATCTAAGAGGAGTCACCCCGGTTATTATTAAAACACTGCAATAATAGACTGACCCTTTTAGGTAGCTGTCCCAGACATGTCTGACATTTCAAAGTGTTTATGATATTTTCAAGGAAATTGGAATAGCATGAGGTGCACTTGAGAAAATTGCAATGTATGACAATTATAAATCGTAACCATGTGTCCTCTTAAACTTTTTCCTAAAAATATTCATAAATTTTATTAAAAGCGTCCTAACAGTATCATTGGACCTTATTACTTTCAAAATTATGCTGGAGATGGTGTCACTGTCAACGGTGAGAGGTGTAGGTCTATGATAACAAATTTCTTTTAGCCCAGCTTGAATGATATGGACATAATCAACATGTGGTTCCAGTAAGACGGTGCTATTTGTCACACAACGCACTGATACAGGCAACTGATTGAAGGAAAAGTATGACGGGTTCATTATTTCGCGAAATATGGACATCAACAATCCATCAAGATCGTGCGATTTAACGTTTAGAGATTTTTTTTTTTTGTGGGGCTATGTTAAGTTTCTTGTTTATGCTGATAAACCACGAACAGTTTCATGCTTAAAGGATAACATGATCCGCGTTATTCGTGACATAGAGCCCCAATTATGGGAGAAAGTCGTTGTAAATGAGTTATCCGTACGCACGCTACACAACAAAGCCATAGTGGCCATTTGAGGATTACGGTTTTTCATAAATAAAGTCATTGAATGTACTTTCATATGAAATAAAAATTTCTACATTATTTCATATACACTTTATTTTATTTCTATTTAAATATCTACTGCCCTTAGTAGAAAACCTTTACAACTAAAATTTGTTTCGGGCTTTGTGTTCAAGTCGTCGAATTTATGAAATAGGTTTTCTTCCATCAAATTTCAATTAAGAGCAAACAAGAAATGTAGTGCTGATAAAATAAAAAAAAGTTCTATTTGGAAAAATACAAATTTTGTTGAACATTTTCATTAGGTACCTGTGATTTAAAGATAGAAATTTTATTCTAGAAGTTGCAGATGTAAAATCAAATACTCAAGCGTTTAAAAGCAATAATACTAAAGTAAGCCGAATCTCATCACAAAATTCCTGACAACTTCGTGCTGTCCTTCGGAGAAACAATATTCACTTTAACGAGCCTTGTCAAACTCTGTTATAAATTAGTGGCAGGGTTTTCGTTTTCCACCAAACTGCTCCTTAAAGAAATAAATTCTCAAAGGTTAAAACAGAGAAGATTGTTATTGGAGCAATTCTAGCTGCTAGCAATCGGCAATTGTACAACGAATGACAGCCAACGTACGTAAATTCAACGTGTCTCAAACTAATTAAAGTAGTTAATTCCCTTTCCGGAACAAATGGCGGCCATTATTCGTCTCCTTCTGGTCCTCGAGAGGCCTCGAAAACGAGACAGTCCCACGGGCTTCCACATTTTACTGCTTACGTTCTTTCTATATAATTTGAAAAATGCATTGCCGGATGTAATATAAAAACAAAATTTTTATTTCTGTTGTAAAACAACATAAATTTCACATTTGTTGTGTTATATATTACCTTATGAATAGAATTTGGGAGTTTGGATGTCATCCCAGAGACGAATTTTTAACAGTGTACTTTCATATTAATTAAATTAATTACTTAACTTTTGCATGTAAAACTGGCACGCACTGACGCATTTGGTGAGGGGTGGCAGGAGGCCCAAACCCCCTTCAAAATGTTTGTTTTTCGTAAAAATTGATGCAAAGAAAATGTTCAATATAAAAAACATTTCGATATTGTTTGTTAGTCTGACAACGTTGCATTATATAAGGTTCAAAACAAACATGAGCACGTAAAGATATGACTATGTCGGAGCTAATAAGTCACAGTGTTAATGAAAATTATATTAAATGCATAAGTAGCTTTTCCGTTCTATTCATACTTATTTTAAAGTGATAATCAAACAGTTAATGTACTATATGTGAAACTTCCTAGCAAGTCAGTTTATTTCACATTTACAACAGAAATATATGGTAAATTTAAAATAAAATGGAAAAACATACCACGTAACAGAACAGTTTTTAGACTGGCTTATTAATAGTTGGACATTTTTTGTTGGGTAGGGGTCCTTATTCTGAGAAAAACTACTTTTTTCATCTTGCCGACTTTTCGGTAAATTTTATTACCATCTTCAGGGCAATTAATTATGAATTTTTTCCTGGTCACCATAATATATATATATAAAACAGGAAACAAACAGATAAAATTGCTGGGTACTAAGAAGTATTTTTTGGACAGTAGCAATCAGACCATATGAGAAGTTTCATACCTCTCACCACTATATGTATATATATATATATATATATATATATATATATATATATATATATATATATATATATATATATATATATATATATATATATATATATATATATATATATATATATATATATATATATATATATATATATATATATATATATATATATATATATATATATATATATATATATATATATTCATCCTCCCTAACTTTATTGCGACCTTTTAAAGTCCATCTTTCTTGCGTCCACACGAAAGCGTGGGGATAAATCAAATTAAGCCGTGTATACTGGTTGGTAAAAAGAATTCCCTATTGAGCGCCCTCTTTTAGAATGACGAAATCCTATTTCAGAATAAACATTTTTTTTACATATTCAGACTGTGTTGCGTCCTTTCATATTTAAGACAATTTCAGCCCCGCTGGGAAGTATATTGTACATTATTGCGTCAAGCGTTGTCCAATTTTATTAGGGTTACAAAATTTATATATTTGTTAATTTTTTTAACTTTAGAGAGGGAGGTTTTTGAAGAGTAGATAGTTTAAATTTAAATAACCAAAGTGTAGATAACGAAAATCCATTTTGAGTGACTTAGTATCACTGACTTCTCTCCATTTAACATTTGTAATTATACTCCAGTAAATTGGTTAGAGAAAAAGGGCTTATGAAACATAGGGAGCGATTTTTGTTAGAATCTGTTAGCGCCCAATGGTGAGTATAAAACTCAGTTCTCGGGATAAAACTCCCCCCCCATTTGGCAGCCATCTTGAAAATTAAAGTATTATCAGTTTTGATAAATCTCCATAACTGTGAGTCTCTCCAAAAATTTGCAAATAGCAATTTTGTAGATAGTACATTCCTTACAACTTGTCTTAATAACTTTTTTCAACTTAGCATTAATCATAAAAATATTGCAAGTCTCAAAAGGTGTAAAATTTAGGCATGAAAAACTTTGAGACGAAATAACTTTTATTTTTAATTCTACAATAAAAACGCACCTTAGATTTTTTTGTAGAGAACTCAAAAATGAACACTTTCCCGTATTTACTTTTTTATTAGGTTCATTTTTATTGATTTTATTGCGCCCTGAAGAGAGCAAAGTCGAAGGTGGATGAGGTACATGAGTAGAGAGAACATTCAAAAACTTCTGTTTTTTTTAGAGAAATTTGTTGAATTTAGTGGGTAGGAGTGAAGATAGTAAGATTTTCTACAATTTATCTTAATAACTTTTTTGCGTAGTATTAATAATAAAAAAAAAAGTCTTAAAAGATACAAAACAAAGGGATGAAAAATTTTGAGGCGAAATAACTTTTTATTTTTGAATTCTATAATAAAAATACATCTTAGCTTTTTTGTAGAGCATTCAGAAACGAACAATTTTCCGTATTTACTTCTTTTTATTAGGTTAATTATTTCCATATCCACGTACTGGAATAGTAAATTTAGTATTTACAAAAAAACTGCTGAATAACGAATCACTACTTCCACATCCAAATTACTCATCCAAATCACTTTAACGGAAACTTCTTAACACTATAGGTACACGCCAGTATCTGGGATTTTATTTTGTTAACCCGTTTAATATTGGACTGGTGCTGGTGAAGGGGGGTGAAAAAAATGTTATAAAAAAATTGAGACTTTTGTTTCTATATACACCATATCACAAGTTTCTCGACTCTTACTAGCTTGCTTTACTTATTTTCCCCCATTTAATCACACTTAGCCTCCAACCTTTCAACGAAATCGTCTCCAAAAATTATCTAGTTCTATGCATCGGTGGTTATAATACATACGTGTACCTACCTTTTAAGTGAACATCTCAATTTTATTTTTATTAACCCCTTTAATAATGGAATGAGGGTGGTCGTGGGGGTGGGAAATGTTATAAAAAATTTATGGCCTTGGCTTCTAGTATATACACCAGATCCCAAGTTTCTGGACTCTTACTAGTTTGCTTTACTTATTTTCCCATATTTGCCCCCAACCTTTTTCCGGAGTAAGCTCAAAATGTAACCTAGTTCCAGATCTTGTTATAACGTGTACCAAATTTCAAGTCAATTTTTAAGCCGTTTCAGAGAAAACGTGCTCACAAAAAAAGTTACAGACAGATCAACAGACAGACAAAAAACTTTTTTCGTTCAAATTTAAAATTTCGACGTTTCGTGACATTCGAAACCTATTTCAACAAAAAGAAAATCTGAATTTTTAACGATTACTACCCATCCACCACGTGGATGTGGAAATAACGCATTCGCTGCCGGCACCGCGTCAGGCGCGCTGATAGTCTACACGCCTGGCGCAGTGCCGGCAGCGAATGCGATAATTATGTGTAAAACATAATTACTTCCACATCCACGTAGTGGAGTGAAAGTATTGTAATCGTAAAAAAAACTTTAAAATTTTTTATTTTTGAAATAGGTTTAGAATGTCATGAAACGTCAAGGTTTTAAATTTGAGCGAAAAAATAATTTTCTGTCTATCGGTCTGTCTGTCTGTAACTTTTTGTGCGTGTGTTTTCTCTGGAACGGTTTAAGATATTGACATGAAATTTGGTACACGTATGTATTATAATGAAAGCTGGGTTTTGAGCTTAGTCCGGTTAAGGGTTGGGGGTAAATAGGGGTTGAGATTCGAAGTATATACTAGAAAACCAAGGCCTCATATGTTTTTATTTGCCACCCCTAGCCACCGCCCCCGCTCCATTATTAAAGAGGTTAATAAAATAAAATTGAGATATTCACTTGAAATTTGGTACAAAATGTATTATAACGACATAAGGAACTAGATTATATTTTCAAATGATTCCGGTGAAGGGTTGGGGTAAATAAGGGTAAATTGGGGAAATAAATAAAGTAACCTGGCAAGAGTCCAGAAACAGGAGAGTCAATGTAAATACTGGAAACCAAGGCCACACATTTTTTTATAACATTTATCACTTTGCACATCTCAATCATTTTAGCACCACGCGATTTTCCAGACATTTTTAGAGGTCGCAATAAAATACGAAAACCACACACACAGATATACGCCTAACGGCTAAACATGTACTAAATAAACTGATTTGAATCAGAAATGTCTAGATTCCAAGGTCAAATAGCCTGCGACGTTGCCACGTGTAGGTCGCAATAAAATTAGGAAAAGAAAATTATAATATACGCGTAAACGTATATTGTTTCGCGCCTCTGCCGGAATTTGACAGAACTAAATTTATACATTTTCATACAAAATGTTAATATTGCTGCGTCCGATAAACTTTTAAAAATCTATATATATCTCAACAATCCTAACAGATGGCGGAAAATCTAAACAGCCATGAAAATAGTATTGGCGGAAGATTTAAAATAACAACTTAGTATTTTTTAAAACAGCGGGACCTTTCAAAAAAATAAAGAAAAACTTTACTGCGACCGGTATACGGTCGCAATAAAACGATGCTCGCAACAGTGAATGTAAAGTGTCAATGTATGGACGCAATAATGTTAGGAAAACAAATATATATATATATATATATATATATATATATATATATATATATATATATATATATATATATATATATAGTGGTGAGAGGTATGAAACTTCTCATATGGTCTGAATGCTACTGTCCGACCGAAGTCCTAGATGTCTCTGTGGCGGATAGCGACTTGCATCACAGCAAGTACCGAGAGCGGCGACCCCTAGCCCAGGTGGACTAAACTAATGTTATTAAATATGATTTGAAGGAAACAACTACTCAGCGGGCAAATACCCCGACCTGCATTGAATTACACCTTCAAATCATGATAGATAGAAAGCCAATATCATTTGTCAATTCCTAACCAGACATAGATCGATTTCGAACTTATTTGTTCTCTTCAGTATGCCATAGGTTATGGAACAGACAAATGATAGTGGCCAACCTGCTAGTTATATACTAACTAAGGTGAAGTGAATAGTGGTGAGAGGTATGAAACTTCTGATATGGTCTGAATGCTACTGTCCGACCGACATCCTAGATGTCTCTGTGGCGGATAGCGACTTGCATCACAGCAAGTACCGAGAGCGGCGACCCCTAGCCCAGGTGGACTAAACTAATGTTATTAAATATGATTTGAAGGAAACAACTACTCAGCGGGCAAATACCCCGACCTGCATTGAATTACACCTTCAAATCATGATAGATGGAAAGCCAATATCATATATATATATATATATATATATATATATATATATATATATATATATATATATATATATATATATATATATATATATATATATATATATATATATATATATATATATATATATATATATATATACCACTAAACCAGTTGTTTCAAGTTTCCTGACAATTCGACGAATTGTGTCTTCTGTAGCTCGATGATGACAGTCCATAAATTTCACATAGAGCGCCGACCATTATTCACACAGAAATGATATTTTGTTAATAAATACTAATTATTTAGATGCGTTGTTGCGATGTAGAATGCTCCATGATGAGTTGTCAAATCTTAGTGAACACAACTGTCATAAAATTGACAGGTCAGCAAATAACATATGACAGCGTTGTGTTTTTAAAGTTCTATGGCTTCTATTGGAATACACAATACGTAGAATACTGTGGTATCAAGTCTGATGGAATTCATGCGGGGTGTCTCAGGGTTCCATCCTGGGCCCCTTTCTGTTAGTTTGTTCATTAACGATATGGTGAGTGACTTGAATGTTGTCATCTTACAGTATGCTGATGATGCAAAGATTTTTACCTCCACAGAATCGGTAACAGATTGTGAAAAGTTGCAAAATAATCTCTTTACAATTAAAAAATGATGTGATGAAACTAACCTTCTATTTAATGTAGAAAAATGTAATGTTATGTCTTATAACAGAAAAAAATGATCCAATCCTCTATGAATATGAATTGGATAATATTCCGCTGACCCGACCTTAAGAAGTATTTTATGTTATGTACTTATGTAACATACAATATATATATATATATATATATATATATATATATATATATATATATATATATATATATATATATATATATATATATATATATATATTTTTTTTTATATATATATATATATATATGTATATTGAAAAACTTATAATTAATTGCCCTGAAGATGGTAATAAAATTTACCGAAACGTCGGCAAGTTAATAAAGTAGTTTTTTCTCAAAATAAGGACCCTTACCCAACAAAATTTTTCCAAATATAACGTAACATTTGCTATTTTATTATTAATATATAGTACCTTTATTTACAACAGAAGAACCTAGTATTTTGAACTTAGTATTTAGTATTTTGTTGTTGATTTACTAGCTTTAGACAGTAAAATAAAATGTTGGACATCCATACTTGTGTAGTCTAGTCAGTTTACAAGGTTTATACAATGTAAAAATATATTTTTAACAAAAAATGTTTCAAGTAAGTCGCACAATTTCCAAAATATACAATTTTATTAAAACGTAAGATTTTAAGATATGGACACAAATAATTCGTAATGATCATTACAATTTTCTTCCTAAGGTTTTCCGCAACTTTACCTTTTTGAGTTATTATAGTTTACGATATACTAGACTACCTTGGCACTTGTGTTTGGACGGGCAGTGAAGGAGGATTAAAATAGCGCGAGTTTATTAAATATTCTGCTGCAAGAAATAATTAAACAAATAAAAAATACAACAAATACAAAAATACATTACTCATGTTATTAAATTCAACTAAGAATTAAACCCCAAATTTTAGAAATTATCGAGTTGTAAAAAATGACAATATTCTTTCCTTAAAGTTGGTAAAACTTGGTAAAATATCGAAACTACAATACAATAATTAGATATTCTTTTACTACTTTACTAGAAAAAACCGTGTGAGTGAAAATCATAAAAAAATGTAATCAGGTTCCTATTAAACTAAAAAAGTTTGTATTTAATAAACAAACTTTACTCATTTACGCATAGCTATTTTGCGTTTTTAATTTTTAATGAGTAGTTTCTGTACACCTTTCTCCATTGCGTCATACATAAAGTTTTTTTATGTTCGTTGTAAAAAATTGATATAAAATTATGAAGCAGGCTGGCAGCCATAAAAATCCCCTATGTTATAAAAACTACATGAATAATCCACAAATCCATTACAAGAAAAGTTTGTGCATATGCAAAAGAAGATGACTCAACCCCAAATGATTAGCAATAAAACGCTTTCTTAACAAATAGTGTAATTTTTCTAAGTTTAAGTACGTGTCTAAAAAATTGAACGTTAAGGGGAATGTCAGCCAGTCGCAGTAATTTGTTTTTCGGTCTGATTTTCCGCTGGGAAAGGAATTCTTTTCCATTACAGTTGATATACATCACGCGTACCCTTGCATTATTTAGTAACCGACGTAAACTTTCACCCCAAAAGTGCGAAACATTGGTGTAATGGCCTTTGCCAACACACAAATTTGTACCAAGTTTTACAATTACTAACAAAACTTTTGTAGTTAGCGTTAAGCAAACGCTTTATTAACCTTACAAGAAACAAGCTCGTTTAGACAATGAGCTTTTAAAGTATGTTTTTCAACTCTCAACTCATTTTTTCGTATGCAAACAGGTCGGTTTATTACTGCGATTTGCAGATGTTTAAGGGTTTCTTACAACTTGCACAATAAAACTAAATTTGTAAATTTAAAAAATTATCTTTGACAAATGCCTCAGCATTATAATGTGGAAAAAGTGCATACTTATCTCATCTTTACTCAAAATACTGTTATCAAGCAACAAATACATACAATTCTTCTCAGTATCACGAAAATTAATTAATAGTTTATAAATATACACAACACAATACTCGAAAGTATCAGCTATCGTCGAAACGTATATTAGTAGCCAACGCATTTTTGCCAAAAAATATGTCGTTTAATCAAAAAAGTCCCTGGTTATCCGTTATATGCACAATTTTTTATGGTGCATAAGAGGGTTAAAAAAGTGTATTTTCGCGAATATCTCCGAATATTTCCTTTAATTTTACGAATATGAATGTTAATATAAGTTCGAAAGACTCGGAAATTATAGACAAAATATGTTCTTACTCGTCTTATCATACGAGTTATAATGTTCGAGAAAACTTGATGTAAAAGTTATTATTCAAGCAAATACTTCGATTTTACTCTATTCTATGCTGAATAAGTTTATAAATTAGATCCTATATTTATATTATATTATATATTATAAAGAAAACAAGCAATTTTTGATGAAAAAGGTTTTATGTGATTTAGTAATGAAATCAGTCATGATTGCTTTATTCAGTGATGGCAGTATGTCAGAGCTATGAATATTCAAAGTATAATCATGTTATCAAGAACTGATATTTATCTTTCTTCAACTTTTTCGCTTTCTCATTTTCCTTCTTTTTCGCCTCCCTCTCCATATTTCTTGTTCTTCTTCTTCCTATTCTTCTTCTCTTTCGTACCTTTCTTCTCATTCGTCTCTTCTACATTTTCGTCTTCTCCTTCTTTTATATTTTTCTTCGATTTCATCATGATCATTTACACAAGATAGCTCATGACAAAGCCGCAAAGAGAAGAGCAATAAAATCCCAACTTTCGGCAGCCATACAATTGTCCGCAACTTTTTGCGCAATTGTAAAAAATTATATTCAAAGGATAATCCGAAGCAGGAGGTACTGATGACTTCTTTGGCTCCAAAAAATTGTATTTTAATACCCATCCCAATTCTTGGAGGTTCAACTCAGCGCCCAACCACTTCTGCACCTGAAACAGTGCTCTTCAAGCTGCTTTCACTGTAGGTGATAATGAATGTAACTTGATAGATTTATTTTTACTCACTAATTTATAGAAGCACAATTAACAAAAGTTATTTAAGTCATTTTCTTTGATTGTAGCACCATATATGGACAAGAAAAATCACATTACATTGGAAGAAATTGCTTCTCGAGAAGCATTACTTCAATTGAAAACTTTAACTACATCTTTCAAAGTCGGTCGTTTGTCTAATATCTTCAGCAGAGCTGCTATTTTACTTCTATGAAAAAGAGCAGATGTTATATAACATCCGGAGAATGCATTTAGAAATAATATTCTTGTTGCCTGTATGTTTGTCAAAATGTTTGTTCCACTGTTCCCTTGCTAGGTTTTTAAAAACTATATTTCTTCATCAACAGGCGACACACGAATTGTCTATTTTATATTCTTAAATTGCAAAATACGTCTACAAATGCCGGAAAACTAAGCAAAACTGTATGGTTTTTCAGCAAAAATGTGGTGAACTGGTATACACCCAAAACATAAATACTCCGAAATAAAAGAAGGGAAGGTGCTTATTTCTATTCAGGGTCACTTACTAATTATTATTATATACGAATAATAGTATCTATTACTTCTATCATCCCTTTGTAAGTTTTAACGTGCTCACCTAAATTTATTTTCAAAATATAATTTTACAATATCAGTGAGCAGTAAAATCGAATAATTTGCTTGAGTGTTAACTTTTACATCAAGTTTTCTCAAAAATTCGTATAACAAAACAAGTAAGGATCTTTTTTTGTAGATAACTTTATAATTAGTATTCCAATTATTATTACATTGCGGTTGACACTGGCAGATGGAGTTACCATTGACTCATTGATACTCTACTTTCACGTAAAGACTATGATTCCAAACTACTTTTTGTTGGCGTTGCGTATACCTGCTTCGCACTGAAGAAGGCAAAAACCAGAAACAGGTCCGCGAATGATATACACGGCGGCCTCAGGAAGGACTTCCATTTATTTGGTCAATATCTTTTATTAGTGGGCAGTCGCAGTTAAAGCTTAATTACTTCTCTTTGTCTGATACAAATTTATAAATCATCAGTAATCGTGTGTGGCAACGTCATTTAATCTTCAATTAAATAAAGTGAGGGGATTGGAATACGACGTTGGTGCCTTGTATTTAGGTACTACTTTGCATTGTATTATTTATAATTCATTCAAATTTTTGAGTCAAACTATCAAACTATTGACAGTTTCATACATGCAAGACACATTTTGTCCTTTTTTAACACGCTTTTGTTAGCTTCACTTGTATGTTTGTTTGTTTGTTTGTTTGTTTGTTTGTTTGTTTGTAACCGACTTTTTGGACTCGATTTTGACCCACTTTAAACGGACAGATTTAATTGAAACTTTGTACACTTACGAAGAACCGGTAACAATACAATAATTTGATAAGTTTATATCATTATCCTGATCAGAATCGCCAGTCCTTTCCTCACGTATCCTCTGCGTGAGATCAAGAAGCTTAATATTGTAAGTATATTCCGTGATTCTCAGTTCGGTCGTTAGCCGAGCGGGCAAGTCTTAGTCGACGCGAAACGACGGACTCCTCGGACGTGAGTTCAAATCCCATGGCTAAAATAAAAAAAGTATTTTTTTTTTCAGAAATATCTGTTGGATCGTAATATGTTATAATATCAGCATCAATAAGCAATATAAATATAGTTTAAAAAAACTAAAAAAACACGCTTTTAAAGCACATCAAACTAAAAAGTGAAAAATAATTATTAATATGAACTGAAAACAATAATGAACGAAAAATACTAGTATTATTGTGAAAAAAGCGTGAGGCGTTTTGTGCCATATTTTTCGTATATCGAGCAACCCACGCATTTTTCACAATAATACTAGTATTTTTCGTTCATTATTGTTTTCAGTTTATATTAATAATTATTTTTCACTTTTTAGTTTGATGTGCTTTTAAAGCGTGTTTTTTAGTTTTTTTTAAACTATATTTATTTCTCTAGTATGTCCTTATTAAAATTCTAAAGAAATAAAGAAATTGTGGACAATATATAAAGAAATGAAATTAAAATAAAACGATTTCAGTTTGTTTGCAGTTAATTAAATTCTAATAATTTTTATTATAGAAAATACTACCTACTAGCATGAACATTCTGGGGCAATCCTATTTATTTTTAGAGTTCTATGACAAATGTAGGATTAGATATTGTATATGTATATAATATTTCATGTCTATGTACTTATTTATTTATTAGATCTAGAATTATTTATTTAATTTATTGATTTTTGTAGTGCAGAGGTTTATTTAATAATGTCCTTTGAATAAATTGTAAAACGGTGGCTTAAAACACAAATAACACGCGAGAGAATGATATATATTTAATAATCCTCTTTATTTAAGTTTATCCCATTCATAATTTATTCTACACCGAGCCATACAAATTAGAGAAAATTAGATTTTATTTTTGTGCAGTATTTTCGTCCTGTAGAATTAACAATGTATTCCAAGAACTTATCTGCAACTTATTAAGATGCCTTAAAACGAGTTTTTAATGGTAAAATTTGGCTTAACGTCCCCTAATTAAACCATTTTATTGTTTTAATATGGCAGAGTATAATAAAATCAATTTGAAAATGAACTAAGTATAATTTACATTTTAAGGACGGCGCCGAAGTTGCTATAAAGTAGCTTTAATTTATTTGTAAAGCTCAGCAGTTGAAATAGCGACCAATTGATACTTGAGATATACATTCATCCGAATATAACTTTCATTGTGGGAATTAAATTATAATTGCCAATAAATTTTGCGCTAATTATACCTAAAAATATTGTAATGATACAGAGACCTGAGAAATTGGAAATGGGTACTTTATAACTAATCACTTAACAGGTGGCCGGAGAGCAAATTTTAGTATAACTTAATGTGGAACCAATAGAGATGATAAATAACATTTCCAACCAAGGCAAGAACTGGAAACTAATTCTTCTTTAATAAATTAAATTGAAATACTGTAAAACGACATTTATTAGAACATTTTATGTAATAGCTACAACTCGATAATAATACTATAATAGGTTTTTAAATATACAATTATTATAACATTCCTAACTTATAATTAAGGAGAGCGAGTAAATTGTACATGACGTAAAAACCAGGGGCTGATCCAAGACACCATGCTGGCATACACGTGTAAAGATATGATAAATATGTTACCTTTTTTATTGGTGATTATGTAGTATCAAAATAACCGGAGCAATAAACAGTTCACTGAACACACACCACTGCACACTAGTAATTTCTAGAGTTCCAGTAAATTAGCAGCATCTGCTCTAGATGTTCATGAGTTAACGTATGACACCTGTCGCTCAAAATCCTTTCATACGAGGAAAACAACCTTTCAACGTATACAGAGGCAACAGGAACACATTTAAACTACATAAAGTGTTTCAAGGAAGGCACGTTTATATTGGGTTGAGAAAAGTTTACTTCTTTACTTACAAGCTGGGCTACAATACCACGCAGTGTACAAAACCCGGGATTGTTTGTAAAATTTATTTTTCACACGTTCAGAAGAGTCTTTTGATAACTGAAAAGTTAACTGACGGGAAACAGATATATACACAAGAATTGTCTGGGGTTCAATTGGGAGAACTGACTCTATCTAATGTGTAATACGTGCAACCAGTCATACATATATTTTTTTGTAAGGTTGAAGTTAATTAAGATTTCGTTTTCTTTGGTTGGACGAATACGTCACCCAATCAACTGTTTACGAAATGATCCTAATGCTTATTGCATACAGTGTTTTTTTACAGAAAATGGCTAAGTTTAACCGTCAGAAATAGAATTGGTTATCTGAGGACGAATTATATAACATCTTAATGAATAGTGATAACGAAGATTTGAAGTAAATAAATTAGTTATGAAAATGACGAATCAGATGATGGCTCCAGTTCTAATGACGAACATATTGAAAATATTCAGAATATTGTTAATTTTCAACCGGTTGATGTAGATGTTTCACTAAACCAAAAATTTTCATTTTTAATAGTATTTTTTTTATTTTTGTATTTAAAATAAAGTTGCACTTAATGTAAACTGTTTTTATTTATTCTGGTAAATACAATCTTAATCCTGGACTAACAAAAAAATTACGAAATGTAACAAGCGTTTTGAAGGTTAATCGCAGAAGTTCTCTCGACCCGTATAGCAAAATCGAGCGCCGCAGTAAAAAAATTAAAATTGTTCTTCTACAAAAATGTCCCTTTTTCACTATGTATACCTATGTATGATACTATATGTACGGACCTGGAATGTACGATTTACCCGCGAACTTTACATATAATACTTGTAAGCCTCAAAATAATAATTGAAAACATAAATGTAAAACAGATATATCTAGTGTTTTATTGAAAACGTGTGATTGCTTGGTGGACATTGGTAGAGTTTGTGAAAAAGTTAATTGCCTTTATTCATCGTTTCATTTATTGTTATCTTTGTATTAGAAACCAATAATCATAGTAGGCCAAGGTTTGTAAATATTTATATATTTATATTTCTTTTTGTTACAGAGAGATGCGTTAAATTTGGAACCAACCAACATTGCAAGCTGTGTTTCCAAAGGAAAGTCAGAGGTATGTAGAATATATTTTTTATACTATTGTTTCGTAACACCTTTCTTATTTATCTAAAGGATATATCATAAAAATACTAATGCATTTTATTCATCTCTTTTCTTCTGATGTTGGTTAAAGTTATTAAACCGAAACGTTGGAAAAATGGTTTAATTTGATTAGAACCGGTCTGTCTCAGATCCAATAAATCGGTAAATCATTTAAAACCCTACTAATAGGATATAATTATGAACTAAATACAGCATATGTGATGTTTACAAAATATATTAGAAGCGTAGGTATATGTTTACACTGTAAACTTTGTGTTTCTAGTTTTTGGCGTAATTCTTATTTATATTTACCTACCTAGGTGTAGCATTTTCAGGATATATATTTTATAGCGCGAAATAGAAAATTTGTCCTAATATATGTAGGTCTGCAATTGCATCTACTAGGAGTTGTACTTCTCCAAGGGCTTCTTCCGTCGTTACTTTATTTGCCCTGTCTTTGAACTATTACTTCGTTCTGGTGTAAATTTGTCACATGCATATTGCATCTGCATCTGCATCTTTATTTACGTCATTTCTGCAATAATTTTTTAAATATTTTGTCTGTAAAATTCTGTGAAGGATTAGAATGTAAATAGTGTATCATTATTTGAATAAATAAAATTTAAATTTTCAAGATTATAGTATATCTCCTTACTTCAAAGAAAGCGTTTTAAAAGAACAGGTTTTTTAGCAGGGTCGAATTTTTTAATTTACAGAAAAATTGACAGTACCATATGAATTCAAATTTTTAATCACTGTATATATTGATTTTTTTTAAAATAAAGAAGTCTTTCGCTTGTTAATTATTTTACTATATCAAAGAATTTTAATACTATGTCATATTAATTTCTTTAATGATTATTATTTGTATCATAGAGGACATGGTAACCGAGTGCGTAAAGTGCTTATAGCTATTTACTAGGTGCCGAAAGTTAATGGTTCAATTTGACAAGGAATTGTCGATGCCCTAGATGTGGTTCGGACCCCACAATAAGCTGTACGCCCTTGTCTCTTTACCTAACACAAAATCCTAGGATTATCAGGAGCTTACTTCTGTAGTTAAGAAAACATGTACCTATTCACTTTTTTTTCTAATATAAGCAAGGTTTCATAAAAAAGGATGTTAAATTTTCTCAAAAATTAATATCATTTGCAGTATATTAATTTGTTCAAAATCAGACATTACAATTTAGTATGAAATTCTTAATAAATTCTTAAATAATTCTTAAAATAAGGGAGTGTGTAATGACCTTGATCAAGGACCTCTCAAAAAGTAAAAGCAGTTATTTATCCAATTTATCAACAAAAAACAGTTCATTACATCGGAGACCTGTACAAGTAACCGTATATTTCAATGTAATAAACCAATGCCTCTTCTGACAACAATGTAAATGATACAACACACTCAAGTAAACGGTCTTGGCTAAATGTCTTAGGCTTTGTCAGTGTATGCATGAATATCATACGTGCATGACTTACAGGACTATTTGCAATGACTACTTCAGTACGGTAACAAATTCTTTACTTTTATACATCACGTTCCATGTAAGAAATTGCATTTTAAATTATGACAACGCTCTCCAAGACGTTTCTAGTAGTTCCACACGTTCATGTCCATGGTCGGGATTTAGAATCCAAAAAACGGAAATGTTTATCTCAATTTTCTATAAATATGTAAATGGCGTTGAATTTGCATGCTTTTTGCTAAATGAAATTTTACATTACCCTTTAAAATATGTAAGTTCATGCAATCGTAGGGAGATTTTTTAAGATGTCATATACAATGGGGAACATTTACTATGTAGCTTGAGACTAAACATGATATATTTGAAAGAGAAAAACGGAAACGTGCTTATCGTACACATATGAAATTATGCGTTAATAATTCAAAATGCCTAGCATTACAATAAAGCTGCTTTAAAGAATTAATAAACAAATATTATTATTATAATTGCTGTATATCATAATTCGCTATAATTGGTGTATCGAAAATGCACTGAAAAAAATTGCATCTAATAATAAAAATGGCGCATATTTGGACTATATTTATCACTAACATATTAAATTATTATTAATAACGTTAATATTTTTTTCAAATAATATTTTTTTTAAAAATTATGTATTTATCACGAATCAATTATACAGGGTGTTCATTAAATATGTACAATAAATTTAACATACGATTATTTGAGTGATTTTAAGACAAAAAATTCATATAAACATGTGTCCGCAAATGCTTCGTATTCAAGATAGGGCGTTAAACTTATTTAAAACATTTGGTTTTTCGTAAATATCTTAAATATCCGTTACCCAAATTTGTTGTAATTTGGCAATGTTATTTGTAGTGTTAAGGGGCTAATTAAGCACTAACTTGATAAAATTTATTAAGTCCAGTGGCGTCCCGAGCGGCACCTTAACGAATATTTTTGACAAAAAAATGTACGCCACTGACTATTTTGTAATTTTTATATTATTTTTTAGGTTAAGATATTAAAAATACAACTTTTATGTCTCTTGAATTTTCTTCGGATCTTACTTAGTTTTTGAGACAAGAAAATTAAATTCAATTAATTGCATATCCCTGGACCACACAAGAAACATGGGGAAACGTATCTTTTGGAAATTATCATTTTTTTATAATTTTTTATTAATAATATGTAACAACAACAAATAAATACTATATTAAATACATGTCTTAACATCTAAACTAACGAATTTTACTAAAGTAATTGTTCGAAATGGCCCCCTTCGACTTCAATACAACTGTCTAGCCGCCTCTTCATTGATTTACGCACTCTCCTGAAAATACCTGGCGTATTTTTTATTGTGTCCTATAATGATTCTATTTGTAGATCCTCTTCACTTACAATAGGAGTTTTGTATACTAACGCTTTAAGTTGTCCCCAGAGGAAATAATCTAGGGATTCATATCGGGCGAGCGAGGAGGCCATGGTTGTGGGCCTGCTCTCCCAATCCAACGGTTATAGTAATTTTCATCCAAAAAATGCCGCTCCAATAGACTAATGTGCGGTGGAGCCCCGTCGTGCATATACCAAATACGGAATCTTTCCATGGCTGGAACTTCTTCTAAAAATCCAGGTAAAACAAATTTAAAAAATCTTCGGTATTCTTTCCCATTAAGTCTAGGTGGAAGAAAATGAGGCCCAATGAGATGGTCACCGACAATTCCAACCCAAATATTAAAAGAAAACTGTTCTTGAAAATTATTTTCTATTAAGGCGTGTGGATTGTTTTCGGCCCATATGTAATTGTTATGGAAATTAATAATTGAATTGCGAGAAGAACAAGCTTCATCTGTAAACAATATTCGTCTTAGAGAACCTGAATTTCTTATTATTTTACTGCGTAACCAATCACAAAAAGTTATTCTTAAAGGCAAATCTCTGAGCAATAGAGCTTGCACACGTTGCATATGGTAGGGATATAGCTGCTGGTCTCTTAAAATCTGTCACACTGTGACATGGGTAATGTTCAGTTCTTCAGCTATTTTCCGGGTACTGGTATAAGGATTTGCTTCAATTTCATTTAAAACAACTTCTTCCATTTGAATTGTTCGTACCGTTACAGGCCTCCCGATGACAACCGTCGATCTTTTAAAACTGCCTGTTTCAGAAAGTCTTGCATGGAGACGTACAAAAGTTAGGCACCACACGCCGAGGAAATCTTTCATGATAAATGCGTCTTGCAGCATTAGAGTTTCCATAAGCCATTCCATAACAGAAATGCATATCTGCCATTTCACTGTTAGTAATCTGGACCATGTTGGACAAAAAATAACTCGAAAAATAATCACCAAAAAATACTTTTTACAAAAATTACAATTTAATAGCTTAATAAATTGACAACAGCTGTCATTTAGTTTGCCAATTGCTACAATCGTTTTCCAAGGCAACCCTTGATTATTTCCTACGTTTCCCCATGTTTCTTGTGTGGTCCAGGGATATGCAATTAAGTGAATTTAATTTTTTGTCTCGAAAACTAAGCAAGATCCGAAGAAAATTCAAGAGACATAAAAGTTGTATTTTTAGTTTCTTAATCCAAAAAACAATATAAAAATTACAAAATAGTCAGTGGCGTACATTTTCTTGTCAAAAATATTCGTTCAGGTGCCGCTCAGGACGCCACTGGACTTAATAAATTTTATCAAGTTAGTGCTTAATTAGCCCCTTAACACTACAAATAACATTGCCAAATTACAACAAATTTGGGTAACGGATATTTAAGATATTTACGAAAAACCAAATTTTTTAAATAAGTTTAACGCCCTGTATCTTGAATACGAAGCATTTGCGGACAAATAAAATAGCATATTTCTAAATAATAGTATTTAATTAAAAAACTGAAGTATTATGCCAATTAGTAACTATAAGAACAAACATATTTATCATTAATAAATACTATAGTTTATAATTAAATTATCTCATTAAGAAGTCATGTAAGCAATAGTTTTTAGTAGTCATCTCGTTTTTTTAAGAGAAATGTACTAATTAAAATGAAAAGAAATACTTGTTAATTATTAAAAAATACATATTAATAAAAACGATACCACAAACTACGTAACAAATTTAGCTGCCTACCAGCACACTCTCGCTACGCAGTTGCTACGCGTGTCGCATTGCATGTATATAACTTTGACACTAATAAGTTTTATAGTCGAAGGTGTATAATGTGAACAAAACGTCGCATACAAAAATCGCACGTGATTCTCGTAAACAGTATAATACCCTTATATGCGTAGGAACAACAGCGAAATAACGACAGTTATCCAAAGCAACATCAAGGTCTAGCAGAACTTATCCGGTGCTAAAACTTAAGTAATATATAGTTTTACATTTAAATATTATTTTCACAGGGTGCTTGTCTCAATTACAAATATCTAGATATATACCTACAGATTTTTTTTAAAACCTATATTTTTATATAAAGGACATGGCACCCCAACAAGAGGGATCCTGGGTTTCAGTAGATTTTTCTAAAATTTTCTATACATTATGATCCAGGATGACACTTGTATATGCGGGACATTTTTGTGAGTCTACAGAATACACCAGAAATCAGGTCCGAAGATTCCTTTTTTTGCAAAGTAAAAATATTATTTTTCTCTTTAGATATGAATATCCTTTAAAAAATCGATTAGTATAAGGATTTTGAAGTATACATATATTTATTTAACGAAGTGTCCTATAATCAAAGTATACGAAGTGCTATGATTTTTAATGATAAATACTAAATTTTAAAGTTTTAAAAAATGTATTTTAGATGCAAGCTATTGATAAAAATATTGAGAGAATAAAAATAATGATGATAACAATAATAATTCAATTGTTAATAATACAAATAATAATAATAATAATAGTAAAATGTTTGAGTGTACGCATGGCAGAGTAGTTCTGAGTATGGCATGTAACATCCTCAGGAGCTCAGATCCCCTCTTGCGGTTCGTAAAACATCACGAAACTGTAGGAGTGGGAGCAGGATTGTTCAAGGCAGCAAAAAGAGCCGCAGATGAACTCGGTCTCACATTTGACATCGGGCGAGGAGGCCGGCGAGGCGCTGATGTTGAGCCAGTCACCGAACTTCAGCCAAATCGTCTGAAAGCCCGAATCAGAGCTGCCGAAACGGAAAATCTGTTTCGGCAGCACGTCGATAAACCCCAACATGGTGTCTTCTATAAGAACATAGAAACACTGGGTTTATCGACCAGGCTGACCTTCGCCTTTCTAAGGTCAGCAGGGCTTAAGTCGGAGACCGAGGGATTCATTATGGCTTGCCAAGATGGTGTTATCAACACCTTGGTCTATCGTAGCCGCGTGTGGCGTGTAGAGGTTCCTGATATCAACTGCAGGACCTGCCATCAGGCGCCGGAATCGCTCATGCACTTACTTTCTGCATGCCCCATATATGCGATTTCGGTCTACATCCACCGACATAACGCGGCGTTACGAGTGCTATACTACCATCTAAGGCACTCGTACGGGGTAGACCAGACACCAGTGCTGCCTTACGTCCCCGGAGATATTGAGTCCGTTGTCGAGAACGAGAAATGCCGGATTTACTGGAACTACTCGTTCCCGACTGTCAGGCTAATCCAAGCCAACAAGCCTGACATAGTCCTCCTCGACCATCAACTCAAGGTGATGTATGTCATCGAATTCTCGGCACCTGCGGAGAAAAACATCACCTTGAAGGAGGAGGAGAAACGGACCAAATATCGCGATCTCCGGTACGAGCTCCAAGTGCTGTACCCAGGCTACTCGGTCAAAATGGTCGTCCTTATTATCGGTGTACTCGGAGGGATAAAGCCTACGCTGCTCTCGGAACTGAAGATCATACCGGCCTGCCAAAAACCAGCTGAGTGGCTGGCAGGTCAAATGCAGAAGGTGGTCATTCTGGGTTCTCTCCGTCTGCTTAGGGCACACGATTCTGGTATCTACAGTCACTAACCCTGCGGGATGTGGGGAGTGGCTGTAGTTGATGCGCGGGCGCGACTCCCGTGAGGCGTCGGAGGCCACGGGAGGACTGACCGGCATCGGGAAACCGAAAAAAAAAAAAAAAACATGTTTTTATTGAAATATTTTTAAGGAGATTGCAATAAAAAATTCAGGAGTAAAGTTAAACGTAGAACTGTTCTAACAGGTAATCATTAAAATTCATTATTATCATCCGATAATTAATCATTTATCCCAGGATCTCTCTTGTTGGGGTGCCATGTCCTTTGAAAGATTGACAATCTTTTGCAGTTTTATAAATTATAATTATAACAAAGAATCTCGTACTCTTGCAATTTTTCTCTTCTAAAACAGTTCTGAACGCAACGATTATTAATAATTAATAATCATACAAAAAAGATACCAATATTTAATATATTTGAACGTTAATGTTGCGATGGCTTTTTAACGCGAGTTTTTAGTAATTTTTATAAAAATTAGCTGAAAAACATTCAACACAATGATGGCAGAAGAGGGAGGTAGTAATTTACTTGCTCAGTAGGAAAATTATTGTACTTATCAGAAATGTCTTATGTCATTAAAGTTAGGTTATATCAAGAATGAGTATGATGAAAACAACGAAATGTATATGATTATTACTCACGATTTTCTGTAGTAGACTCCTTTGGTAACGCATAAACGTCAGAATTAAAATATTTCTTAATAACACACGAATGTTTCGAAGGAGTAAAGTTGTTTCTATCAACCACTGTTTTAGGCGAATTCTGTCTCTCGGAATCATATGTCCGCCTTTTGCTTCTGAACAAAATGGAACTGCACAACACTGAGGCACAATTAACAAGGTTTTTTATTTGCTGGTGTACGAAATAATTATAATAAAACACTATAAACTTTTCCTGCGCCTAACAATAACTTTTGACATGACCTTACTCGTCCAATGGCGCCAGCTGGTGAGCCTGAAAACGTTAGCCCTCATTGGTTCACAACTGATATATATTTCATTTTATAAATCGGCCGTTCGTCGTAAACTGTATTTTTAAAATTACGTCACAAGAGAAACTCAAATGAGTGAAATCAGTTGATGGAGCATGCTGAGTGGTCGGTTTATTCCAACTTCTATCCAAAAATTATGTCTAAATAACTTGAAATATCACTTTTAAGATTCCTGTCATCGAAAAATTTTCTCCACTTCGCAACGCTCATCCGTAATCATCAACGACCTTGTTTGAACATTAATATGTAGTCGCTATAGGTATCTATTGCAGTCGCTATGGGTATCTATTCACTGGCGTTTATAAAAATTCAATGTTCTTTTCGGTTTCCTAGTATCACCTGGGAAATTTTAGTTGAAACACACTGTGTATTATTTTTTGTTGTTAATATAGATGGTTGAAAATATTTGCAAGTTGTTTAATACCTGTAAAAAATGTTTTCTTTAAAATGAGGTACATTTCATTCAAACATATTCTTCCCACTCTGTAATATTGTTTTGACCGTTTTCAGCATTACCCCATTTAATTCATATTAGTAAATCGAACTTACTAATAACCATATCAATTCAAATTGGCTTTAACAAATCCGGATACCCTACCATTTAGTTCTAAGTGTGTTGGTTGTTTTATCCTGCTTCCTCCATTCCACATGTATAAGGAGTATAGTTGAACTATTTCTGCAAAATGTTCCCATTTCGTAGAGATCCGGTCTAAAACACATGGCTGCTCATCGTCGGAAAGCATTGTTCTATTGGATTCTGAGAGCCCACATTTGAATTACAAATAAGGTCAGAGGAGCGGAGTTAAAATTAATTTCAATTTCATGTCAGCAAAGCGCACCATTTCGAGAGACTGATTGAGGCTTTAATTAGCAAATAACAATATTTCCTGACGATATTTATATGTTAATTCGTTTAATTAAAATTGTTAAAATTATTGAAACTAAGTAAATAATTATTATCACAACTTTCAATAAGATTTGTACCGAGAGATTATTTTCTGCCTAAATTTAGATTCCTAAAATATTATACAGGGTGATTTCATTTTAAATACAGAAACTTGGGGAATCAATAGATTGTTGAAAAAAAATTGTTTTACATCTTTTGAACATTTTTTTCAAAAATGCTCATTTTCTAAGATTTAAAATAATCTACACCTGTTAAAAAACTTATGACGTTTTGAATTCCTCCAAATTTTGATAGAAGAAAACATTATCTTGTACATTTTTTATATGTTTTGTAGTCGACTAAATTGAGAGGTTTCTTTGCCATTGCAAGAATTTTCTCGTATTGGTCTATTCTTGTATTTGCACTAAATTTACTCGAATACGTTAAATAGTATCAAACATTTACAAGATTCACTTTTTGGTAAGAAAATTTTCTGAAATTCATAAATAAATAATATTGCAATATTTTTTGTACAATTTTATAGTCTTTAACCAAATACAAATCCCAGATGTGGAACACGTCCTTGCAATTTTATGTAAACATTTACTAACAAAAATATTTATCGCCCTGTATCTCATAAACTGAGCTTGTTTTAGAAAAAGTTTATAAGACCATACTTATTTTCAATAATCCATTGCCTTCCCAAATTTTTTACTTAAAGTAAAATCACCCTATGTATACCGAATAAGAAAGAATAAACCAAATTTGAATTAAAAAAATAAACAATTTAAATTTGTCTAATTGTAAAATTTAAAATAGGAAAAAAGTTTTTCAAATAATACAGTGCTGGAAATTTTAAGTGACATTTTAAATTAATGCGCTGCCTAAACGGGTTAACCAAGTTAAATAATTTATTTTTTTGCGTTTCTTCCTCTATAAAATGTTTTTTTGAAAATCCAAGCTATCTCTTGTACTTTTGGAGGTATAAACTCTTTTGGTAAATTGTTTTTTTGGCGATTTTGTTTCAATAATAATTAAACCAAAATTGTGTTGACCTTTTTTAATTTTTATTTCTTAGAATGCATTGATATCAGTATTTTTCTTTATTTTTTAAATAGTTTTAATTAATTTTTTCCAAAAAATTTAACGTTTTAAATTCATGTAATGCGACGCAATCTTCCGCTCTTCACACGAACGGAAGTGTCACTTTTGACGCCCAACACTACGGCGGTGCTCACGGTACGGATATCTCGGGCGCCAGTTTCTGTGCAGAAACACCACTTTACTCTATCGGCGGGACGATAGAGGCCGGGCAACTACAGTGAAGAAACGGATAAGCCAGGGGTCGGGAAAAGGTAACTTACACACTACAGTTAATGAAACGACTCTTATTCAATATATTTACATTTTATTCTACACACTAACTATTATTTACACTATATATACATCTTAGTAATTACAACTTATACTACAAACGGTCTTAATTACAGGCGAGCGGGGACAGTAAGCGGGCGTACAAGCGGTGCGACACGGTAATACGATGATTAAGCAGTGAAAAAAGTGACCAGAAATAATGAATCAGCCATAAGCAGACGACGGACGGATACCAGGAGGGGAAGCAAGCGATAATACAAGCTATGACTATGATTATGACTTACTATGGCTTTTATTTACTATGGCTTGGCTAATGGATGATTCTGGACTGATGATATGCCGAATCTAGTACCTCCAAGTCACCCTGCAGAATATGACGTGCTCAGGCAGCCTGGAGGACATGCGGTATAGCGCGGTTACGATTCCAACCTTCAGCCGCTCTCCCGTTCTACACTCGGACGGAAGTGTATGAGGTGGATCCGGCTTTACGCTTGCGGACTCCACGGATGGGTTGGTCACGTTTTACAAACTCTAAACTGTGTCCGGACAATACACACGAGCCAAGTATTACTTTCTATTTACCAAACCTTAATACCTACTTCCGTATCCTGGGCTGCTTCCTCTCTGGAGCGGTCGGTGTCGGCACGTCTGGTAGGTACTAGCGGTAGTAACGGACTATCCTGGACGCTCTGAAAAATCCTCAAGCTACTAAGCTCTGCCAAAAGTAGAAGTAGGAGGAGACACGGTAGTCATGCGCGGAATATGGCAACTACGTCACCTTTTACGGACTTAGAAAAATTCTGAATTAAATTTAAATACCTATATATCTCTATACTCACAACGAGATTACTTACTATGATGGTCGGCGTGGTTCTTCGGTCAGCGGCCAGACGGAAACTAACTTTTTTGTTTTCAATCTCGGGGTCCTTCCCTTTGCGCGGGCACGGGAGTGCCGGGGACAATATGCGCGATTCGCGAATCACGTACTGTCTGCAGCTCGGCATATTTGAAATGTTTATACAAGCAGATTACTACTACCTATCTTACAAATAATAATTATACTATTATTAATGAGCAACTGACAATACCACTATTAAGGGCGCGGTACTACAATGTTTAAAATATCTTTTGAATCAGACAAATAGCACCTAGTTACATATTTTAATTCTATAAAATAATCACTTCGTTACAGTAGGATTTACTAAGAAAAGAGTAACAAATAAAAATAACAGAATAATATTCAGTATCCAATCCAATAAATAGACTTTCCTCTTAATCTCATCCTCACTGCCAAACACCATCTAAACATACTCTCACATAACACGTGGTCGATACATTCTGTGTCACTTTTCCCGGATAGCATTAACTAGTTTCTCAACGGCTATTGACGGAGGAATATGGGCAGGTAATCTTTTCTTTATATATTCAATAGGATTATAATCTGGTGAGCGAGCAAGTCACACCATTCTTTTAATCCCGTCGTTTAACTGCCTCGATGTGTTCAAGCGTAAATAAATTTCTTTTCAATAATATCAGCAAAAGGCAGTACGTTATTTTCTAGGGTGGTTAGATGTTGGAATCGTTTACTGTCTGGTTGGTGAAAATGGTTATCTCCATTCACCTATCTCTTCAAAAGTCACCCTAGATAGTTACAGAACCTCCACCATATGGTATACAGTCTCCAAATACAATTCCTATTATTATCTGGATATAAGGAAATACGAGATTTGTCGGCAAATAGACAACGCGCCTTATTTTTATGTTCTACCATGGAGAGTGAAAAGAAAAGGAATTATAAATATTGTATTATATCTAAATGTACAAATACAACAGTAAAAACCTAGGAAACTTAATTTTGTGCCTCTAAAATTAGAAATGAATGGTGCATTGCTATGAAACTGGATGACCGAATCGTGAAATTATCGAAATCTATACGATTATATTGCTGCCAAGATCATTTTAATGTAAATTTTCTCATTAAAACCAATGATTTGATATAAAGTAAGAAGTAATAATAACCCAGTAAACAACACACATATATATGATATGTAACATATGAAGCTCAATGATATTTTGTTCGTTATGTAACAATTTTATGTAATTGATTCATAACATACTCGTTTATTTCAAATATAACATTTATGTATCGTAGATATATATATATATATATATATATATATATATATATATATATATATATATATATATATATATATATTATCATCACTAAAATAACGAACGTGTGCGAATCGTGTTGCTATTTTGTATTGATTTAATCTCTAAATTTCAAAATATTCAATAGAAATTGTTGGCGCAATTTGAAGTATTTAGTGTGCGCGATTTTTGGTGTGTTGCGTCCGTTTTGATGAAAAATGAAAAAGAAAACAGCATAAAATGGACATAACCTCTAAGGAATACCTACGTAGCTACATTTTGACAAGCAAATTTTTATTAATTTATCCAAATGTGGCAGAGACGATTGGATGTTTGAAATTATATGATTCACAATATCCAAAATGACGTGTCCACGAACCTTGCGTCGAGTCGACACCCTCTGGTGTAAGCGTATTCTGTGTGTTCTGTGGTAGAACAAATATTTTGTGCAAAATCCATGTACACACCTGCGGGCATAAATAGAGAGTCGTTGAGCATCCAAAATAACGTAACGTTATAAAGATACGATAACTTTATTTCAATACATATCTACAAATAACGTGCTTCCAAAAAGAGACTTGTTGAACAGTTACTTAAAGAGCAATCGTTATTCGTTATCTTTGACAGCCTAACCTAACCCTACTTTTGTATTTTCATTGTTTGGGTTAGTGCGCATAAAACTTATATAGTGAATATTACACCTATGTATTATTATATATTACAATATGGATAATGCTATTCAGATTATTATCAATCGTAGGGATCCACAACAGAACGATGTGTATAATGATAACGTTAAGGTACATATACTACGTCTACTTTATCTCTCCGAAATTAACGCAGACCGTTACTGTTATTAACGTTACCGCTTTTCCTAATTGAAATGGCGCACGCGTAGATGTCAAAATAATGTTACGGTATTTCACAATTGGCTGCTCAACAACTATTGTCTTTCTTCAATATTCAGTATTTGCGTTGACAGCATCTCTGGTTTAGTACACTAATACAGCTACAGTTGTATTTAGATGTTCTGTGGCTACAATTCTGTCATGTCACCTGTGTCGCAGTGTCATGACTCTTGACTGTCTTAAGGGCCCCATTCACATTGAGATCTGTATCGATACATGTATCGATACAAATCTCATTGAGATGTGTATCTAGTATCAAGTACCACATACACACTGAGACGGAATCATGATATACACACTGAAATGGAATCATGAGACTCCATTTCAATTTCAAAGGCGAAACCGAAATGTTAACTCAACCAGTGATGGTGGTAGTTGCAGTAGCACTATCGGAAGCTTTAAAGGAAAAAGGCGTAGAAAGAGAATATGGACCAAGCAATGGTTACGCAGCTGTCTATTTGAGTATTCCTTCGATGCAGAATTCCACAAACACAGATACAATTTGTAAATATTTAAAAAAGTCTTCCCAAAAGTCTCTGTCTGCCGACATCGTTACCTATTTCACTTTCTATTATTATTAGAATAATAATATATTGATGTATGCTAGCGCGATACAAGAGACAGACAGATACACGTTACGACAAGTAGATATTCGTATCAGCTGCACTCGCGCGGTATCGAAGTTTCTCGACAGTGAAACAGGCGGCGATACCAGCTGATACCGATACACCGATACTGAGTCAATCAAATACATATAGAGATTTGTATCGCGATACCGATACTTGTAACATGTATCGATACAGATCTCAATGTGAATGGGGTCCTTTAGTCACAGAACAGATGTCTTAGTGTCTTGTTGGTGTTTTATGTGGTTTAATAGTTGTAGTAGTGTATAATTTGATTAAAAAGTGCGGTTCTAGAAAGTGTTTGTAATTTGTAACAACCAGGGAAACCGTTTGTTCAACATGTATGTATAATACTACCGTAATTAATATCCAATTTTCCAAAGAAATTTTCGCGGTAAAATCTTAACCTAACTTTGCTGACAATCTGTCATTATTACGTTTTATCAACATTCTTCTTTTTAAAATAGACGTTTTACGACAAAAATTTCGCTCTAAGAAATGAAAAAGTGCAGAAAGGAATTTTCTTGTTTGTCTGTGCGACAGAAGCGAAGGGTGGTGTTGGAAGCTACTGCAGCATGCAGTGTAAGTGCAAAACCAAATGTAGTAAATGTTTATGGAGTAGATTACGTTGGAAATATTTCTATGCATAATAACGATGAGAATTATCGTAGTTTTGGGAAGAATGGTTAAGAAAATAAAGGTAGTACCGTAGCTTTCGCGATCACGTGGTTTTGCTTGCATAAAGCTTTAAATTTTAAATTGAATTATTTGCGAAACAAAATTTAAAAAAAAATTGTTTTCGCTATATTTTATCTTATATAAATACATTTAGTAAAAATAAAATAAATTACTGCATTTCTAAAATGCATGATCTTGCCTATTAAAATACCTACCTCGACTATCTTGTCATTTCATGAAATCTCCTGTACTGTCTTCATGCACTGATATAAATTGCAAGGCATGAGCTAGACAAGTTCCATGAATCATATTGGGGTACGTAGATTGTATAAGCCTGACAGCTTTATACATACACTGTGTCCCAGGATAGATGTAACAAAAGGTGTAATGGACAACAAATTGTTGAATTTTGGAATGACACTTGTGATTTAGTCCTGCTTGGTGTAAAACTAAGATATCAAAAGTAAGTTGATCGGTGTTACACAGGGTATTTTATAAGTCAATTTATAAAAATTGTTACTAATAAACTACCTCTATTTTTCAAGATATGAAAAAAATTCCATTAAGAAAGTTGTTTAAAATGAAGTGAGTACCTTATTACTAAATTTAAAAAAATTTTTTGGAGCTGTCTATTTTTTCAATAAGTTAGTATATTATTTTGAAGTTAAAAAAATCATTTTTGCAAATTGGGAGTGCTCTCAAATCACCTAAATTAAATATTAGTATTATAAATAACTTTTATTCTTAACGTATTATCTTATTTTCAACAAAAAACTGGCTACTAGTGAAAAAATAGGGAGTTACAACAAAGTAAGTTTATATTCCTAAAATTTGGTAAGGGCACAAATTTCATTCTAAACTACTTTTTTTAATTGAATTTTTTTCATATATTGAAAAACGAAGGTAGATTATTAGTGACGATTTCTATAAATTGACTTATAGAATACCCTGTTATAACACCGATTCAACTAATTTTTGACATATCACAGTGTTACACCAAGCAGGACTGATTCCCAAAGTACTATTCCATAATTAAGAAAATGTTTGTTCATTACACTCTTGTTACATCTATCCTAGGACACAGTATATATGCCGCTGCGTCTAATACATGCAGTAAAACATTTTCACTTTTAACGCCAGTATTACACAAAGTATTTACCAATATTTCCTCAACTGTTCGCGCATTAGTTTGCAACACCCGTTTACTGCATATTAACAGTAGATGTGTACTCTAAATGGCACTTAAAATACAGGTTGAGACTGTATATTTAAATACATGAAATAAATCCTTCTGCACCATTTTTATCCGCGCTTAGCGCATAAGTGGGCAACAAGCTTAAATCTGAATAAATAGAGAAGAGGAATCGATTTATATCTCGCTGCGCACACACAGCTACTACAGGCTGATCTGGAGCCGGTCCCGGAACTCACGAAAATTGCCCGGTGTCTAGTCCGGAAAATCCCTGTTTCTTAGTTGCGACAATTGTCGCAACTAAGAAACAATAGTTCAAACAAATTCCTCTCCTGGTGTATTATTTGAACTAGAAATCTGTTCATCATGGGGGTTGTTTTATTTGTGACCCACATAATGGGAAAAATGCAATTCCTTAAACCTTTTCCACACTCTTCACTCTTCTCACAGCACTGTGACATATCTTCTACTTATTTTTCTTTGAGACAATTCACTTTCTCCAATCCCAATAATGTTAGCTAATAATGGGTTATCTAATCGAGGCATTTGTTATATTCTAAACTAGATGCTCCCTCAACAGTAATACAAATAAATTAAGTGACATGACAACAATAAAACATTTTTTGTTTACGTGTTCAAAACCAACTTTTTTAATTTTAACATTATACAATTAAGTAGATAGCCGAAAAACACAACTTACTAAAAGAATCAATAAGAGAAATAGCTCGGACCTTCAAAAAAACTTTTATAGGGGAAGGATGCCTCTATCTATTAACGATATTTGAAAAACTTGATTGCATGTAGTTATAGGTGAATATTCAAAATTTGACAAAGAAAACAGAACCAAACTTCACCTTGTATACAATTTTGAAATATATCCAGGAAAAATTTGTGTAGGTAGCTACAATCTCCAATGATTCACAATTCAAGAAAAATAAATTTTCAAATCGACCAACGCGTTTAGAGAGTACATTGGACCCTAACTTTAAATGAGTCACTTTCCAACAGTGTATTTACACAAACTGTAAAGAGAAACATACATAGAAAATTATTGTAGTTAGAGTATCACGAAAGGAATATCGACAACAATTTAAGATATACAGGGTTTTTCACTTAAAACTCTGCACGCCAATATCTCGAAAACGAATAGAAATATTTAATTTCTGTAAAAAAGTAGTCAATGTATGGGGTCAAGTAGATATTTTTTCAAAGTTTAAAAAATTCGGCGTCTACTAAGAGCTAAGCGTCGCGACGCGTCGAAAATATAAATCGATTGCATTGACTTTGAAATTACGCGTATGCGAAAGTACATGTTATTTATAAACTTTTTTGTTATTTACTCGAACTTATTTATTTTACTCATTTCTGAGTTATACCGGTGTATAGTAAACATTTCTTGATTGACAAAAAAATGCGATTACGAATGATTTTTAGAAGAATGCCATGAAAATTAGTTACTATGGCAACCATTGTTATCGCAATTGTTTTAAGTGCAATTACAAGCGACAGATATTGCCATTGCCGTGTCAAAGATATTGTCACATTTTGTTACAATAAATATTCAAATTTGTTCGGTTTAAGCAAAACTAACAATAATTATATGAAAATGGTTCACTTTAGCAATGAGGAAAAATTAGACATGTTACTGGTGTTGGGAGAATGCAGGTCCAATTGTAGACAAGCAGAAAGAGTTTACGCACAGCGTTATCCGCATAGAAGAGTCCCCGATGCAAAAACCATTCAAAGTTTATGTACAAACCTAAGAGATTATGGCAGCTTCATAAAACCTAAGAAAAATGACGACTACAAATGATGAAAATACTGCTGCTGTAATTCAGCAGGTTGTTAATAACCCCAAGATATCCCTATCAAAAATAAAAGAAAATACCGATGTTTCCATAAGTTCATCGTGGAGAATTCTAAATAGAAACTCTTTTCGCCCTTACAAAACTAAACTAGTGCATAAATTAGAACCAGGTGATCCCACTAGAAGAATGGATTTCTTAGCAAGATTTGCCGATTTGTATAGCCAAGATGCAAATTTTCTCTTGAAAATTCTATGGAGCGTCGAAAGTTGATTCCATAATAATGGAATCGTGAACAGACACAACTGTCGTTTTTGGTCCGAAAATCATCCTCGTTGGATTACAGAAAGAGGTAATCAGCGAATTTTTGGCATCAATGTTTGGTGCGGCATATTAAACGGATTCCTTATTGGACCTCACTTTTACGAAGGCACTTTAAATTCAGATCGCTATTTAACATTTCTTCAAACTACACTTCCGGAACTGTTAGAAGAAGGCCCTTGGACCAATGAATTTGTGACTACAGCAGCCACATAATGCCCAAATTGTAACGAGGTATTTAGACAGAGAATACCCCAATAGATGGTTTGGTACTAATGGACCGATAAGGTGGCCGGCGAGGTCCCCGGACATTACACCTCCCGATTATTTTCTTTGGGGTCACCTAAAGGACGTTGTCTATGGCCTACGAAGATATGGCTGATCTTATTAACAAAATTAGTGCAGCGTGTGCCGCTATTACAAGAAGGACGCTCCTACAAGTAACCCAAGCTCATCTGTTGAAAGTTGTTGATAGTTGTATTCGAGCAGATGGACATAATTTTGATCAAAATTTTTAATTTGTTTTATCATGTAGTTAATTGCAATAATAATTTTGTTTATTAGTTTAACTCAGAAATGAGTAAAATAAATAAGTTCGAGTAAATAACAAGAGAGTTTATAAATAACATGTACTTTCGCATGCGCGTAATTTCAAAGTCAATGCAATCGATTTATATTTTCGACGCGTCGCGACGCTTAGCTCTTAGTAGGCGTCGAATTTTTTAAACTTGAAAAATATTACTTGACCCCATACATTGACTACTTTTTACAGAAATTAAATATTTCTATTCGTTTTCGAGATATTGGCGTGTGGATTTTTAAGTGAAAAACTCTGTATATCAGTTAGTCTATAATCCACACTATTAATTTTATATTATTTTCAATCAATTTCATGAAATATTAATTATTGATATGGAACAATATAATTAGTTCAATCAATTCTGCAGTTTGTTATGGAATAGATAGATAGATAGATAATCAAGAAGAACATGTTTTATTCAGTTATCAATAAAGTACTTGGCATATTAAATCAAATTATACTTATAAGTTAAATTATATTATTAGGCCAAATTAAAATTAATGAAAGTTATAGATTTTGATAAAATTAGATGAAGGGTAAATATTAAAGAAAACTTTCCCAATTAATCGGTGATGGTAAATTATATTTCCAAAATTTTTTTAAAGTTAGCCGACTAAATTCATAATTAAATGAAGTAGAGATGATTTTCGGATTTTCATTTTGCTAATTGTGGATACAAAACACCATTTTAACTCGAGATGAAACTGTATAACTTTCCATTTTCATGAAAGGAATCTTAGAATAACTTATCTTATTAGCCACTGAAAGCGAAAGTCAAATACTACGTTACAGACGGTTAATATAATTAAAATCTCAAATCTCAAATGCTTTTTAAAGGTCCCTCGTTGGAAACGCCTTGACAATTACATTAAAAGGGAGCCAGTCAGATGCTGTATACGATATCAGACGACATTTTTATTCAATTTGGTTCAAAAGCAACAGTCCAATTAATCTAACATTTACAAAATGATAGAAATTAGATTTGTGCTTTCAATTGGTTCATAATTTGAAATTATTACATTCTCTATTCGCGAGGTGCAAATTATGTTATAAGTAATGTTCCACTAAAAAGTCAAACCAGAAACAGTCACATAACAATGTCTATAAATTCATTTATAAAATTAACATGAATCTTGAAAAGTGTAATATTACTTTTTTATTTTACACGTCATAAATGTCTACGAGAAATTTTAAGAAGCTTAATTATTTATATTTTTAACATCTTTTAATAAAGGTATGTATAAAATCATAAAACACATCACATAAATTAGACAACTCCCAAACCAAAGCCGGAGTTGCACGGATAGGAATTACACAGTTGAAAAACGTGGACAAACACAACCAATCCCTTCGAGTTTGTCAAAATCGAAACCGAGATTTGAACCCGGGAGTTGATAGGTGATAAACTAGCTACATTTGTTACTTAACGCTCTGTCCCACTGCGCTACTTAGCTCGGTGTGACTTTAATTAGGATAGAACCGAATAAGATTTACCAGGTAATCAGCATTAATATTAAATCAAACATAAACTTTGTTATCGAAGGCACGCCATTTTTTTATTTTTATGGTGTACACTATTTACGTGAAATCCTCAATCACACTTATCCCAGCACATCAAATCTTTCTCGCACACTTTACAAATTATTTTAGCACCATCATAGAATAAATCCGGGAATTTACTTATGAATCTATTCACTTTGTCAGCAAATGGCCGTTTTCTACCCCTGCATACGTCTGCTATGCTTTATTATTAAATTAATATCAACAATACAGTACAACAAATAAAATAAAAACACAGAAACAATATGCAATGCGCCCAAGTGATTTAACGTGTACACAACTCGAAAGCTAATAATAGACTAGACTGGAGAAAGAGTTTCGCGGTCAAGGTGAATGCCGGCGACAGTAAGTACATCTGTACTCTACGACCATGATACACAGAAACGATTTGCAGCTTTAATAATTAAAAACAGATAAAAATGAAGAAAGTTTTAAGCAATACAAAAAATTCCCGTTTTTGTTACCACCCGTTATATTTTTATAAAATATATGACAATTGTTTTATTAACACAGTAAATTTCTCGTATTCGAATACTAGACTGACAATTAGCGAAAACTTTATTGCAATTACATTTCTTATCAAAAATAATGATGGTTCAAATTTTTTTTAACTTTTGTACAAACTTTTAAATCATGGATACAATAAAATTGTGTCTTGTTTAGTTAAAAACATTCTATAGGTTAGGAACCTCTCTAAATTCCATTTTTTATTTATTTATTACATTCATGCTAAATCAACAATAAAACGTAGACAGTTATAATGTATATTTCTGATATGCATTCATTCATTATTCCTTTCGCCTCCACCATTTATCAGATCATAAAATATAATAGATTTATTCCCATATTTCCATTCGAAAATGACATGACAATTTTATTAATTTATTCCCTGTGAAAATACGTCATTCCATTAATATTTTATGGGACCAAGATCACGTGTCCTTACGCAAATATTGCCTCACGCCTATTGATTCTCTTTTTGGAGATTCTACCAAGACATTGATAAATATACCTTGTCTGTTAGGAAATTTGGCAGAGCTCTTTATTAAAAAGGTTCCATGTTTGCTGATCGAACTCATCACTGTCAATGCGATGAGATCAGTAGGCGACGGAGACAAGAGCGTAAAAGCGCGGCAGCGCGACAGATTCACTTTCTACGGAGGACATTTCGCGTACAGGATCGGCTCAGAACATAAATTGTAATTTCAGTCATTAAAATTTTAACAAAAATCATTTCTGTATATTATTTTGAAATTCTAACTCAAAACAACTGAATTCTTGCACCACTATGAAAGTGGCATGATCAGAGATAAATCATTATGCAGTGAATGCCATAACCACAACATGCCGTGAACTTTGTTCACGGTACAAGGATATCTGATAAATTGGCGAACAACCGTTGTAAACTTTCAGAGCAAAAGGGTTTTGTCTAGTAGCACGGTTACAAGTCGGTCGTGGTGAGATTAGCGGCAGGTAAGTGAACTGAGCTTAATTAACAACCATTCGTAAGGCTCGATTTTAGATTGAATGTGATGAAGCAGCCCCTAGCTCTAATAGAAAACCAAATTTCTTTGCAGCTATATTTGTAACATGTGTCTTGTGTATATCTAGAAAACATTATTACATACCCTATCCAAGCATCAAGGGGCTCCTAGATGCAACTTCACGTGACATGGATTTAGATGGAGTTAACCAGACTATTTGAACCTCATACAATTTCAAATACAAGAGAATTGGTCAGGACTTTTAAAAGGAAAACCTAATGTTAACAGCGCGATTGCACATCAGATGTTGTAGATAGTAAAAGTATGTAGTAGGAAATACGTTTTTTGAAGTAGTTAATTAAAACAAAAGTAGTTTTTGGTTCTACAATATTATCCTCCTTGGTTTAACACACTAAAAATATACATATTTGGATCAGCGCCATTTTAAGTTACAATATATAATATCTACAGAAATATTGTCATTTTAAAATATTTGGTTATTTATTATTGTTGCTACAAAGACATGTCAATTAAGGAAGATAAAATTCTCTACAAAAAAAGTTTCTTACATTTCTTTTCAGGTCTGACAGTTTTTATAGAAATTGGGCATGAACTTCAAAAAAATCACGGAACTCTAAGTGCTGTACCCAATCTACTCAATCAAGATGGTTGTCCTAATAATCGGTGTACTCGGAGGGATAAAGCCTACGTTGCTCTCGAAATTGAAGACCATACCAGTCGGCCATAAAGAGAAGCTGGCAGGCCAAATGCAGAAGGTGTCATTCTAGGTTCTCTCCATCTGTTTAGGACACATGTTTCTGAGATTTACACCCATTACTCCAGCAGGGATGTGAGGAGTGGCTGTAGACAGTTCGGCGGCGCTACTTTCGTCAGGTGTTGGAGACCATGGGAGGACTGTCCGACATCGGTTCTACCAAAGAAAATGTCGTTATTCATTACTATAAACATTACAGTTATTTAAAGAATAAAACAAAAACAATGGAATGAAAATGCGAGGTTCGCTCCTGCAATAAGTGTAAACAACACATAATGCATTCACACTCTACGATCTAACAATGAAGTAAAAAATATACTGAGGATTTAATTATTAATGAGACTTTCATTATTTCTACAATTTTTTAAAGTCTAGGCCAATGCACAGAAAATCATCAACATATTAAAAAAGGAATTGGTCCACAATAAAATATATTTCTTGATTAAATCAAGGAATATAATATTTCAAAAGAAATAAAAGCTTAAAATCTAAGATCCGGTCCTGTTTCCATGCTGCCTTCTCTCTGCGTTGACGAGGGACTATTTACCCCACTCTTCTTGAATTGGCACTGCTTATCAGGTATCTTTCGGGTGGCTGTATATTCACTTTGCCTCGTACCCGCTTCATCGCGGAAACTATATTGAAAAGCGAAATGAAATACTGTCTGTCGGTTTCCATTTGAACAGATAACTACAGTCTGCAATCGTACTTTTTCTATTAACGTTTCGCCGGGATGAAATTAGAAATAGCATGCGGAGTCAATTATTTATATATCCTTGAAATCTTATTTTTTTAGATGTCTCTTTCTCTATCTATGTATAATCTATTACATTTGAAAGAGTTGAGATAGAACCTTGTTAAATATTCATTTTAGCAATAAAGTTTATATTTGCAGTTGGAACTTTGTTGTAATAAATGTTGTATTATTTAAAAGCTGTGATTTTAAATTACTTATTACATTGGTCTCAGTCTCTTGACTCAAGTGGAAGCAACATGGGTATGATAAAATATACAGAACCGAAATAATATAATAATTTTTAATTCTAACTATAGATAGATCTTGCTAGATTAAAATTTTGTTAGAATTAAATTTGTGTATATAACCTTGTTCTACTAAAATTTTGTTACATCCAGTTAAAAGAAAGTAACTAAAAATATCTAATAAATAGACTTAGAATATTCTTTGCAAAAATTTAATGAACGTCAGTTAAAACTCTTGTAATGCCAAGGTAGCGGTAATGTAGTGAAATTGATCTTCTAAGTTATCAGGATTATGGTCACTTCTATTTTTGTAGATAACTTTATAGTTTGGTACACAATACATAATACATAAAAACCACAAAACAATAAAAATTAACGAAAGTTGATTACAGATTTCCATATTATTTTTGAAATTTGTTTTATCCTGCGATTAAAAGACCGTCAATGTTACAAATAGTTATTTTTCACAAATCCTATGAATTAACATGATTCTTTACATTTAAAATTTCTTTTTTAAAAACTCGGATATTTCATTATTTGCTATTATGCATATTTAGAGAATTATTATTTAGATACTGAATATGACCAGAAAACAACATAATCATTGCTCAATACTTAAATACACTATGCACAGAAAGTTAAGGATATTTCATATTTCCATGAAATGATTAGGCTAAAAAATATTCGTTATATTGACAACTTCATTATTGACCTTTTTGCATAATTTGGTTATGAAAAACGAGGAAAAACAGTTTTAGTTTAAGAAGTGTTTAGCCGTGGGGAACCCACAATATCCTACACCTATCATTAATAGCTCACATTCTGGCCTCTCACTCTAATTACTTCAAATATACATGTACTGAACATACTTGATGGTGCGGTCGGTCATGTCTTGTGGAATTTGTACCTTAAGATGGGAAGAATATGTGACAGTTGCCTAATGTTCTCTGGAGCCGGTTGATGGTATTGAAGTGCCTTACGCAATAAATGCCATACATGTTCAATCGGATTAAGTCAGGAGAACGTGGTGGAAAAGGATCGTAATCATTTCCGTAAGTTTCAAGAACAATGAATACTTGCTAAGTTCGATGAGGGTGAGCATTATGATCAATAAAATAAAATTTTCACTGTGGCGTACTCCTAATTCTGTATATAGCAACATCGACTTGACGCAAGTCAGCTTGGAGCATACCAATGGTTTTATTGGCATCAGGGTGTGATAAATGACGTCTTGCTTCCATATTTGTTCAAAAACTTCACACAATATGTTGCAAACATTTTTGAAAGTTATAAAAAACAAGAATGAGATAAAAGATAACTCTGAAATTTACTCGTAAAAATCGTGCAGAAGCATATACACGGAAAGAAAGTTGCAAGAACGTATTCAAGTGTAATTGTTCCAATATTGTTAACTTTTCATGCACAGTGTAGTATTTCTTTAAAATTTCTCATGTAAAAGTAATATCTAAGTTCAGAATGTATTGTGGTTTTCTTCTAACAGAATTGCCATATTATGAATTATGGGGAAAGACGTCAGAAATAGCATTAAAATCTGAAACATTTTATTTAACATTAGCAATAATGTGCCTAGAAAAAAAAAATTAGTAGTTTATTAAGTTATTGCTTCCTCATTTATCAAATGAGGGTGCTATGCATTCACAAGAAAATTTAAAGAAAATTTTCTTGCAATTACAAATGTCGACCACAGTATGACAAAAAAAAAATGATATATTGCAAACAAATTCTCTCTGTCTGTTTGTATCGATGGAAAATCAGCCACAGTTTTTGACAAAGCTTTCAAAATTGGTACACAAGTGCTAGAGGCCAAGGAAAAAAATGAGTCTGTTGATGAACAAAATAGGGCTGTCGATTGTGCTGGCAGTAATAGTTAGTAGTATAAAAGTTGTAGTTTATTTCCCCATGAAGCAGGCAATCCAAAAGACAAAACTGAAACAAACTAGAAGTCAGGGATTTACGCAATTAGCTGTAAGGACTGTAAAAGTGTGTTGGACAATCTAGAGGATCAATTCAAATTAGATTCAAGGAGCATATGGCTCATCTCAAACATGGCAGAATAGATATGTCTAGTGTTGTCTTACATGCTTTGGCAATTTAAGGTTAATTAGGAATGTAACAAATACTAGACAGCTGAATGCATTTGAAAGCATGGAAATTGCAAAGTAAAGAAATAGTATGGATATATATCCCGCTTTATTGGTTAGTGAGTCATGGTTCACCGAACCGTAACAATAATTTAAGTGTAAATAGGATATATTGTTAGCTTAAAGTCAATTTTAATCATCTCCAGATGATGCTAACTTGCTTGGCGAAACGCACGTCGAGTGTTTTGATGTTTTGTGGAAAACCACCTCAAAGGTTCCAACCCACTTCAGGAATGCTAATTAAAAATTTACATTAAAAATCATCTATTTTGATATAAATAGATGCCAAAACTGTTTCAAAAATTGGAAATAATATAAAGGGAGGTACATTAAAATTACCTACTGAAACTCTGAAATTTAGAGTAGAATCATACATCTCATCCTGTAAAGTGCACAATCAAAAAATGTATTGATAATATACCTTTCGTATATTATTACAACTTTCCATGTTGAGAAGCAAGGTAGTTACCTTAACTTTTCTTAAAATCAAAGCAAGTTTGTTTAACAAACGTCCCCACCTCATAATTATGGAAAACGAAAAACCATATAAAGTAACGGTCATTCAAAATCGCATTTGTCAATGTTATCGTGACAAGTTCTATTGAATTAAATAGCATCCCGTGTTTTTATTCATACGTCTGGCCCGGATCATACACAATGTTGAAAGACATGTCATTCGTCAATCAGAATGAGACACGGGACCTCAAAACACACGCACATTTTGAACCAGTAAATGATGGATTACGAATAACCTACCTAACACCCTTAAATTATGTATTCTGAATAATTGAAACACTCATGGCATTGATATAAAAAGAAAATTAGATTACAAGTTAGTACGTACAGGGTGGTCCAAACTCTTCGCTTCAAATTATTATCTCTAAAATAACGAAAATAGAAATACTCATGGCATATATTGTTCCTGTCAATATTCTTGTTAAAAAATGCTCCATAATAATTTTAAAATAAATATAATAATAGTAATAATATTAATACCAGGAGTGCAAAATTCCGACCGACAACTTCCTCGTGGTGCACCCTGGACAGGCAGAGGCTACTCTGTCTTGCAGATGTTGGTCGTGAATACCAAAGGTCAACATTTTTTTTTTTAGAGAAAATGATTATTTCAGGCAGGAAAAATTGCCTCATATGTTTCCCAAATTTTGTTTGGTTATCCCATCTTGTATGGTGAGATGTATGTTATATATTAAATCTTAGCTGGAACACCTAAAAATATTCTAGAATTACCCATCACCAGATTTCAGGTTTGTTAAGTGCCATTTAAACATTAAGGATGTTTTATCAAAATTTCAAATATTTTCTTCAATCACTGTATATTGAGGATTCATTTATATATATTTTTTATCCATTCTTTTGTATAATTTCAAAATTAATAAAAGTATTTCAAAAAAATGTACCTAGTCCATTTTTTTATATAATGTAGGTTATTTAAAATAAAAAATTCTTTCAATAAAGAAAGACAAAAATGGTTCATTTAAAATTCGAAAAGATATTATTTCTTTTTTATTTTAATATGATATGAGTGATGTAATGAAATTATTATAAGTTAAAATGATAAATTTGTCAGAAATTAACAAATGGCGTCAATGGCGAGTATTTTATTTATATCTCCTTTTATAATACGTTGTGTCATATAACATGTTGTTCATTCTTCGCTTTTTCCGCATTTCCTTCCATTACCGAAATAAATAAATACTTCTCAACCCAGTTTTTTATAGAATCGATTTTGGCTTCTTAAACATATTGGCAGAATATACGTGAATTATGTTCTGCTATAAAGAAATTGATTTCGATTGTATTGTGTGATTTTTTGTTTCATTGATTCACTACACGGATCATGAAGCAATCTATGAGCCTTCTTAAAGCTACGAGGCTTATCGGTATTGCCTCTCTTTTGTAGTTTTCAACGTTGCTCTCATTCTATCCGGTGAATTAAGAATATTGACATTTCAACTGCAAAATTTCCAACGCGTATTCACAACGTTGCGAGTTGTATAGACTTTATTAATAGCAGATGTTACTTTTTGAATTTTAATATCTTAAAATTCAAATAGTTGCTTTTATTATTATTATTATGTTTAATTATTTTGTGTTCTTATACTGCTGTGTAGTCATGTCCTATAGTGCCCGTTTGGAATAAGCTGCAGTATGTAGGATAATTTTTCTAAACAATTTTTAATTTGCTTATGAATATCAAAATAGTTTCAAGGTGTAAAATAGTGTAAGTGTCATAATTATTTATATTACATTTTGCATTACTAAAAGTTTTTCTATAGAATAACCTTGAAAACTAAAAGTATATTTAGAACACTTCATAACTGATTTTTACTGAAATAAAACATGGTCTACTTTTTGTATTATTAAAAAAACGTTTTAAAGAAATTAAATTGGATGGAGCAGAAATGATTTGCTTTTACATTGCAAATGAATTTGAATTTATTTTACTTTTTTTTTGTTTCTGATTTGTTTTAGATCTTGTATTGGAAAAACTATCAGCTACTAATGCCGTGCGTTATTAACTCTTCTTAGACGCTTACGGATTAGAAGAGGAAATAAAAAAACACCATCATCATTTTTCATGAAATTCTTTTTTCGAGAGTTATCCAGAGTGTTTCGTTTCAAATGGTACACCCTGCATTTTCAGACAATATCACTTATCGACAGTATGTCACAATCGAGCTTGTTCTATTACTTTCCGCTTCTCACCGTGCAAAATAAAAATGAATGTAAAATCACCTAATGTGCTAGATTAGTAGTCGCCCTAACATTCTGACATAAAGTGGTAGGCATAATGTACTATAATAAGATGAGTTTCGTAAAGGCAAAGCTTTATACTATAATTTAATGAAATCCCATCCCCAGTAGAAACTCCCATTTTGACGAATTGGCTAACTAACAGTCCTAATGTCTGATTTGCGTGATATTGCATTGTAGTAATAACTCTTATTATATTGGTTCAGAGGGAAAATTTGCCTTGTTTATGTTTTCAATATCCAAGAGCTCAGGAAAGATTTTCGATAACCGAGCTCGTAACTTTTGTTGTTTGTTTCCGGGGAAAACGTCGAGTCACCTTATCAGATTACAATCTACAGAAAGCAACATTTTATTCCTTATGTTTTTCATATATTTTTTATCACTTTCAAGTTTATATATAACTTTATTTTCTTCTATGTTGTAATTACCAGTGAAAATTAAGTTACATAAATTTCTTTTTTTTTATCAAAAACCAAACATTTTAAGAAAATATTTCTGGACCGCTTAATCTGGCACATATTTCGGATTACTCAGCATATGCCGGACCAATAGATTAGATTAGATTAGATTCTTTATCGGTCTTTTGTTGCTATGTATACACATATAGATATGACAGGTCAATAGATGAGTACATAGTATAGCATAGGGTATCTTACTTAGTATTCTACATCACAATACAAAATCTCTATAAGATAATAAGTATAGTTTAAAAAAACTATGAAACACCTTTTAAACACATCAAACTAAAAAGTGAAAAATAATTATTAATATAAACTGAAAACAATAATGAACGAAAAATACTAGTATTATTGTGAAAAAAGCGTGGGTTGCTCGATATACGAAAAATATGGCCAACCCCCCCCACTCTATCCATTTAAAAAAATTTTTTTTTTTTCTTTATTGTTTTCAGTTTATATTAATAATTATTTTTCACTTTTTAGTTTTTATGGTTTAAAAGGGTGTTTTTTAGGTGTTTTAAACACTATTTTCACTTTTTAGTTTGATGTGCTATGAAAGCGTGTTTTGTAGTTTTTTTAAACTATATTTACATTGCTTATTGATGCTGATATTATAACATATTACGATCCAACAGATATTTCTGAAAAAAAAATTTTTTTTATTTCAGCCATGGGATTTGACTACGCCGGTCCGTCGTTTCGCGTCACTAAGACTTGCCCGCTCGGCCAACGACCGAACTGAGAATCACGGAATATACTTACAATATTAAGCCTCTTGCTCTCCGCAGAGGAATGAGGAAAGGACTGGCATCCTGATCAGGATAATGATATAAACTTATTAAATTATTGTATTGTTACCGGTTCTTCGTAAGTGTACAAAGTTTTAATTAAATCTGTCCGTTTATAGTGCTCAAAATCGGTCCAAAGGAGTCGGTTACAAGCAAACAAACAAAGTGAAGTAATAAAAGCTGTTAAAAACAGGTTATAGTGACAAAACTAAATGGTAAAATATTATAAGATTCTATAATTAATTATAAAAACATGTATGACGACGATACAATTGTAAACACAATTAATGTTAAAATTAGTGAGTATTTTGGATATACTCATTCAATGAATAAAAAGTATTTTTTTGTTCAGATAATCTTTCAAATTAATCTTAAACTGATTATAGGAAGGTGAATTTTTTATGTAGACAAGTACAAGATTAAAAACGTGGCCTTCGGCACAATTTGGCGAGCGATTTTTAAACTGCATGTAGTTAAAGGTGTTTAAGTGTATATCTTCATTATTTCATGTCCAATATAAATGTATTTCTTTGATCTTTTTAAAATCTTTGATATGTAAAAATACATAGCACAGTAGTTTATATAAGTAGAATGTGTTATTATTTTAAAAAGTTTCTCTGCAAGAGTTCTTAAGCGATGTGTTAAAAATTAATTTCAGAATTCTTTTTTTGTATTACAAATAGTCTATTTGTTACTTGGTCCCATATAGCAATATTACAACTTAGGACTGGGTATACGAATGCAATACATAATAGCTAATATTTTTGCTGGAAATTTGCCTTTAAGGTTAGAAAGGTAAAATATAGTTTATTCGTTATATTACACAAATTATTTATATTTTCGCCAAAATCTAGTTTATAGTCAATTAGGGTTCCAAAATACTTTGTGCAAGTACTCAATTTTATTATCGAATTATTGATGTTAAATTCAAACTCCCTAGGAGGATTATATTTTGATTTAAATTCGATCAGGTCTGTTTTGCTTATGTTATTTATCAGGTGATTATTGGTACACCATTGATTAAAATTAATTATGACAGAAATTACTTTTTTTATTGACTTCGATATACGATTTTACTGTGACAACAATTATGGTATCATTTACGTACGTAAGTTAACCTTCCATCTGGTATATAGGATGTAGGATGGCAGGTCATTTATACAACAGGAACAACGACGAACCTAGGATACCTACTTGAGGGGTTCCTACTTCTCTTTCGTAACTATCAGAGTACTTGATTTTGACCTTTATTCGTCGGTTTTTACATATGATATTATCCATTGATTTACAGGGCCCCAAATACCCAGTTTCCAAAAAAACAGGGTTTATTGTTTCAAACGTCCTTGAGAAGTCAAAGAATATTCCTAGAACGTAGTTTTTGCCATCAATATTTTCGTAGATATATTGAATTAAATCCCAAGGCATCATAAACAAAAAAAATACAGATGCGTTTTCTCATGGAGTAGTTTTGTCGAAACCCATGTTAACAGGGTGTCAATATATTATCGTTATTTAAATACTCAATAACATTCTCATATATCTCTACAATTTTTCAAAAACTATTTAGTAAACTGTAGTTTTCTAAGAAAAGTGGATCGCCTTTTTTTGATATCTTTAATTCGATGGGAAATTGCCCAAGTTGTACAGATGCACTTATAATATCAGCAAGATAGTAGGATATCTCATCACAGCACTCTGATATTAGTTTTGCTGAAATATAGTGGAAAACAAATCAGACATTAATTAGAGATAGACAATTTCAGCAAAAAAATTCATCATCACAAGTTGTTCGTTTCATTCTTGAAATACTATGACAAACGTTTTGATCACTCTAAAAATAATGGCAAATACCTATGGAGACCTCTAAACTTGATATGAAGGAAACTTCTTTTTTGGAATGAAAAATGTATATAATGCCTAGACACAGAGTATTCTTTATGCATGACGGAGCTCTTTCTTATTTCAATAGAGTTGAGAATTATTTCAATCAATGGATTGGACGAAGTTGGCCTCACCGTTGGTCTCCCTGATCGTCTGATTTAAATCCGTTGGATTTTTTCTTTTCCGGGACATCCCAAGTCGTTAATTTACAAAATACCGGTCGAAAATGAAGCCGATTAAAGACAGAATATAAAGTAGATGCCAACAAGTGACACAATTACCAGGAGCTTTGGAAAAGTTACGTCAGTCGATAAGAAAAAGGCTGTAAGCTTGTATTACTACCGAAGTCGGACATTTTCAACAGTTCCTATGGAATTCGTGTTATTTTTTATTTTTGTTTTAAACACGTTATTGTTCATTCCAATGATTTTTTTTATTATTTTTTGGCACCAGTAACCGAATAAACTGTAAGAAAAATTCTTTATTAAAAATGTAATTATTTAAGACCGCAACTTAAGTAGTCATTTTGCGAATAACAGAGGCAAAATCGGCTGATATATAATACAAGATATGTAATATCTTACCTTATACTTTTGACGGGTGATTTTTGTAATGTCCAAAATTAGATGAATGTTGAACGTTTGGCAGAAAACACTACTGCACTAAAACAAATATTTTGTAGCACTGGAATAAAAGTGTTATTAATAATAATTGTTATAAATGATCTGGATTTAGATTTCGGCGCCTGTCATTAAAAATCCTTTTGTAGTCTGAAACCGACCCTTTCAAGTCGTAACTGGAGCATATTTAAAATATTGAAAGTTTCCCAAACAACCATATTTACATTAGAATCAGAAATGCCCGTTTCTTTGCCTGTAAAAAAGGTCCACTATATGACACAGTAATAAATCCTGAATTATTATTCAAAACTATTTAAACTGTTTGTTTCACATGATCCACAGTGGTTCCTGATAACTGAAAAATAAATTGGCGTAGATCGTACACATCATTCATTGCGTCAGATAAACAAAATTGTGGTGTTAGTTGGCGTTGAAGACTGTGTATGGCTGAGGGTATTCGCGAAAAATCTCCATGTATCTATGCCAAATTTTCAATAATAGTTGGATCCATAAATGCTCAATTGCGATGTATATAGGTGATGAGGGTTCTGTCTTACACGTATGTCTGCTTGTTTATTTATTTGAACTGCGACATATTATAAGCGTTTTCAGTTTATAACAGACATTTTACGCACATTTGTAGAAAACGTACATTTCGTTTAGTGCTTTGTTATTTAGTTTTAGGTAATTCATATGGATTAACGAAAATTTAGTATAGACTTTTTTCAGTAATTAAGTACTAATCTCCTACATTGAAAAGATGACAATACAGCATATAATTGTAACATGACGGCGCCCAGTTTTCTGTTTTTAAACCTGTTTCAATTAACTACGCAAATACAGAAATGTGTTGTATTTTGCAAGGAATTAACAATACACAATAAAATAACATAAAAAAAGTTTATCAATTAAATCCTAAAAAAATCGTGTACCATTGCATTTTGCAATATTTATTTTCATTTTATTAATTGTACAGAGTTGTAAGTTCGAAACTAGAATCACTACGTGAGATGCGGTCTCTAATAATTATGAATTATAATTAAGAATATTATTTCTTAGATCATTTAAGGCCCAGAAGGTTGAATACACTTAGGTCATACAACCAATAATTTCCGAAATAAGGTGACTTGAACTGAAAATTATCGCTTTTATTGAAATATCTCAGACGGTATACGATGTAGATCCATTAAACTTGGGCCTATGATTCACACAGTAGTTTTTGATAATCCATTAAATTGGCGTTGAAATAACACAAATACCGGCGGAGATAACAGGGGGCATGACAACTAAAAAATCAAAAATTTCTACGCCAATGAGTTTTTTCAATTAGAATGCATCGAATTTACATTTGTATTTCTAAAAACAGTTCCCTTGAATTGTTTTCGTAAAATGAGTAGTTTTAGAATTACTTTCGATTTACTGACTAATGAGACAGATGAGATTAATGAGACAGATGAGATAAATGAGAAATGAGGTGAATGAACCAAACGAGAAATGATATATAATAAATCGCAAATAACATAAATTAAATAAATGGACAAAGGAGATACATGAGTCAAACGAGACCAATGAAACAAATGAGACAAATTTTACAAATAAATGAGAAGAAGACAAATGAGGTAAAGGTAAATGAGATAAATTAATCAAATGAGGCAAAGGTGAATGAGATAAATTAATCAAATGAGGCAAATGAGAAATGAGAAATTAGACAATGAGGCAAATGAGGAAATGAGAGATAAATGACAATAATGAGGAACAAGACAAATGAAGGGAACAACGCAAATGAGTCAAATGATATAAACGGGACAAATTTGACAAACGAAGACGAAATAATACAAAGGACTAAGGCAAATGAGATAAATAAATCTAATGAGAGGAATGAGTAAATGGGGAATGAGATAAATGAAATAAATGAGACAATGAGACAAATTAGAAACAAGCCAAATGAGGCAAATGAGACAAATGAGATAAATAATATAAACGAGATAAATGAGACAAAAGAAGACGAAATAGAAAACAAAATAATTTATTTTTCATTCATTTCAAATTGCATAGAATGATAAATTATTGCCGAGACCGACTTTATTTTTTTTAATTTAATGAAATTAATTTAAAACCCTTTTCTCAGTAACGGTTAATCTTACAAGAAATTGTCAAGAGTTCTTTTCGGCACAATTTCTCGTTACGAACAATTTTTATTTGAAATATTTTTTGGTTTGACGCAAACTAAATTTTGCCCCTTAGACTGTCCTCCCTGGTGCATCAATTTCACTGATATTAAATAGTGTCATCCTTGGGCATCACAGATATTATATGCAAAACTTCAGATTTCCATCGGGAATTTGGTTTTTATCACGACGCCAATACATTCTCTATCAGGATAGATAGGTGAGAAAAAAATTGGAAATCACTCAGCACAAAAAAAGCAAAAATGTCTCTAAAACTGCTCGTTTCTCAAACAAAATGCAAGGGAACTTTTTTTAGAAGTACGTCTGAGAATTAAACTTTTTGATCAAATTTCCAAAAAACTCATTAGCGTAGTAATTCTGAATTTTTTAGTGGCAATGCCTCTTAGAACCTCTGCTACTGGTTGTCATATTTGTACACAAATTCCATAAATTATTATTAAAAATAATAAATAACATATTAAAAATGATCCAAGTAACAACTTGCTGAAGTTATGACATGGACTAAAAACATTCTGTATATTGAAAACCGACACGGAACCACGTATCGATTTTTATTACTATTAGCATCATATTCTAAGTATAGTCTCATATAAGTGTACGAAATATCATGTCGGTGCCTCTTATAACAGTAGAAATATAAGCTTTAAATTCTTAGATGAAACATCCGTTTTATTGGAGTCATTATCTATAATCCATTACTTTATTTTCTCATTTGGTTAACCTTAAAAGAATATCTATCTGCAGAAATCGCGATACTGTCTATTATTCAATTTAATTAAGCTATATTTTTCCTTTCTAAATAATTGGCATTTGCACCGTTCTAGAACTCAATCTAAATTCATTTGATTTGCCGAGAAACAATAAAACAAAGATTATCAGTGATAAGGATAATAGAATTCCTGATAATGTAAGGGCATTAAAACTGGTCGTATTTGGGCTGCATACTAATGAAATTCTCTGGCATCTTTTGATTTCATCTGAAAGTGGGAAATATAGACAGAGATGTACAATAAGTCCCCGCAACAAGCTCAGCATTCTCACTTTTCTAGTTATACATTTTTAATAAATACCCGGAAATAATTTTTTTTTTGCGAAAATATACAGCGGATTGAATATACGAGTATAAGTAGAAATTAAGTAATTGTGATCAAGTAATACTAAAAAAAGAACACGCGCTTAGACATATAAATATTTAATTTGAAATGGCAGACTGTTCTAAGTGCAAAAGCAAGAAAAGAGATGGCTTAGTGGATTGTGAAGGCCCATGTAATAAATGGTTTCACTACACTTGCATCAATCTTAGCGAATCTGAATTTAAATTATTAGATAAATGTAAAAAATTATTTTATTTCTGCGATGTATGTAGAACAAAATGTGACAGTCTGGACAAAGTTGAGACTACCAAATTTATCAAGGACGTTAATTCTAAAGTCTCTGAATTAACAAGTAGCCTAAATGTGGAGAGTCTAAATACAATATTTCAGAAACAATATGATGCCATGCTCAACCAATTTAACACAATGTTTGCTACTTTTAAAGATGAATGGATGTTGTCAACAAAAACGTACAAAGTGTAGTAGATATTCTACCGCAAAACAGTTCTTATGCCAGTATAGCAGCTACAAATAAGTCCTCATCATCATTTATACTGAAGCCCAAAAATTCTGAGCAACGCAACTCTATAACAAAGTCTGATATGTTACGCAGTATCGATCCAATGACGTCTAATATATAAATATTTCAAAAGTCAGGAATACTCGCAATGGGGGAGTTGTCATTAGTTGTGACGATAATAATGAGCGTTAGATTTAAAGAACTGGCGAAAGAGAAACTTGGAGATAAGTACGAGGTAAAACAACTATCTACATTAAATCCAAGGCTGAAAGTGGTCGGAATATCAGAGAAATTCGAAGAAGAAGTTTTGTTGGACTATATTATAAAGCAAAATAAACACTTTTCTGCAGTGACAGTGTGTGTCAAATTGTAAATATAACACCTTTACGTAAAAACAGGAACGTATATCAAGCCATTCTTCAATTAGACAGAATGACATACAATAAAATTTTTAAGTGCGGTAAGTTATTTATAGGCTATGATTATTGTTCGGTTTACGATGCAATTGATTTGAGACGCTGTTACAATTGCCGTAGTTTTCATCACATTGTCAATTCAATGCTCTCTTGATAGGTCTGTATGTCCTAAATGCTCTGAAGCCCATTTAGTAAAAGATTGCAATTCTGATTACCTTAAGTGTGTACTTTGCAGCAATTTAAAATCAGGTAAACGCGTTGATATGGGCACTGATCATGCTACTTGGGACCGACTGTCACGTTTATAAGGAGACACTTAAGAAATTCAGGGCGAATATTATAGGAATCAGTACAGATTAGCTACTAAAACCAAATAAATTTGACCACAATCAAACACACAATCTAACTTGTGAAATAAATACTGATATACTAGCTTCATTGAATTGTTACTATCAAAATATAAGAGGCATTCACTCTAAATCCTCAGATCTATTTAATTCTACCGCCTCTGTACATCAATACGACTTAATTGCGCTTACGCAGACTTGGCTGAATGATAGTTTTTATAACTCCGAATTTTTTGATATTAATAGGTATGATGTATTTAGATGCGATCGTAATTTTAATGCCACTTATTCTGCAAGAAGAGGCGGTGTATTACTTGCAATTTGTAAAAACTATAGGGCAATAAAAGTTAATATTAGTGTTGGTGATAATAAATCTTGCGATATTAGTTTTATTGATTTTTTGGTAATACAAATTAAACTCAATTTTCGCTCTCTATATGTGATTGTCATATATATTCCCCCTCACGCGAAAGCTGAGGATTATGAAAAACTAGTTGATATCCTAGTGTCTCTCTATAAGTATTTATGGTTCTGACCTGCTGGTAATAGGAGACTTTCAATCTTCCTGAGTATGCGCATTATGAAAATGCTAATGTAACTACTACTTCCATCCTCGCTATTAACAATTTTTCAAATTTTTTGGGTTAGACCAGTATAATCATATTTTAAATACAGATGGAAGACTTCTAGATGTTTTGTGTTAGTCTTGAAATTCTCCTTAAAGAGGATAGGTATCACCCTGCATTACTAATTAAGGCTGATATTCAAAATCCCAGACACGAAAATTTTCCGCATAAAAATAAAAAAAATAATTTTGAGTTTAATTTCGAAAAGGTTAATTTTGTAGAACTGCTATAAAGAAAATTAAAGCCACAATGACCATGGGCCCTGATATAATTCCGGCATTTCTAATTAAAGATTATTCAATATTATTTGCTAAAGCCCTCCTAATAATTTTCAATTTAATTCTCAGTACCTCGAGATTTCCTCAAAAATGGAAAAATTCACGCGTGTGTCCAATGTACAAAAAGGGGGAAAAGAGTGACATAACAAACTATAGGCCCATCACTAGTATTTGTAACTTCGGGAAAATTCTTTAAATTTTTCTTCACGGTTCTATGTACACTCACGTATCTGTCTTAAGATTTATTGATCAGCATGGCTTTATGAAGGGTCGATCTACGGTAACGAATCTTGTGTGCAAAACGCAATTTCTTTGCGAAGGTCTTGATCGAGGGGGTCAGGTAGATACTATCTACACAGACTTTTCTAAGGCTTTTGACAGGATTGACCACGGTGCTTTGATTTCTAAACTTGATAAATTTGGTCTCTCAAAATCGTTACTTCTTTTAATACAGTTATATCTAGAGAATCGGCATCAATTTGTTCAGTACTGTGGTCATAAATCGAATAGATTCTTGCAAAAATCTGGCGTGCCACAGGGTTCGATACTAGAACCACTCTTCTTTGTAATGTAGATTAATGATATTTTTGAAAGTTTGGCTACTAATGCTCACTTCCTCTTGTATGCAGACGACCTAAAAACGTACCGACTTATTGATAATGTTCATGATTGTCAAATTCTCAAAAGACCTTGGATACCATCAATACCTGGTACATCAACAACTATCAACCCTCAATGCTAGCAAGTGTAATGTCATGTCATTTGGCCGGAAGCATAATCTTTATGTGTACAATTAAAATATCGATAATGTAGTGTTACAAAGACCTGATATTATTAAAGACCTTGGCGTGTATTTTGATCCTAAATTGTCATTCAATAAGCACGTCGAAATGGTAACTACTTCTGCTTTTAAGAGTCTTGACTTTATAAACAGGAACTGCAAAGATTTTAATAATGTCAACACTCATCGTTTACCCTATGTAACATTTGTTAGATCTTGCCTTGAATAGGCTGTAGTTGTGTGGAACCCAATTTATAATGTCAATATATTACAACTAGAGAATATTCAGCGTAAGTTTTTAAAATCTGCAGTGTACACTCTTGAGGGCACTTATCCACCTATTGGATTTCCACAAAATATATTGTTGGAAAAATTTAACTTGCCAAGTGAAACGAAGAATAAAAAAAAAAAAAAAAAAATTTTAAAAAAAAAAAAAAAAAAAAAAAAAAAGAAAAAAAAAAGGGGGGGAGAAAAAAAAAGAAAAGAGAGAAAAAAAATTTAAAAAAAAAAAATAAAAAAAGGGAAAAAAAAAAAAAAAAAATAATTTTAAAAAAATAAAAATTTTTGGGGGGAAAATTTAAAAATATACAAAAAGGTTATACTAACATAATCAGTAAAATTATTTATACATGAATCTCAATCAATAATTTTTCTATATAAAATTGTTAATAATCAGTTGGATTGTATTAACCTATTAAATCAAATAAATTATAAAGTACCTAGAATTTCTGCTCGCCATAACAACTTAAGTATTTCACACATACCAAGAATATTCTCTTGGCCTCTCCAATACACCAAATGTATGTCAACTATGTTAAAATCGAAGATTGTGTTGATATATTTTTCTGTAATGAAAGTGTAATTAAAAACTCTATTTTGCATCTACTGTATTCTTTATTTATCTATATATGTATGTGTATGTATATGTACAAGTGTATATTTATATGTGTATATATAATTCTATATGTTTTGTTCGTATATAATCTATATTTATTTAAAAATTTTTGGTAACACTCAAAATTGTTTATTGTGTATTTATCTATACATAATTTCAATGTACCTAATCCTGTAATTGGGCTCCTGCCTGTTGCATTTTATATTTAAATAAATAAATAAATAAATAAATAAAATTACAATGTAATGTTTAAATTTACTACTTCATACACAAGAAGTTTTATCGCGGTTTTGCTTATTTAATTAACATTAATTAAATGCGTCCTCTATAAATAAATGAAAACGATTCCCTACCGCCATGTAATTATCTCCACAACGTATGTAACAGTAAACAAAATATCCATTTTAATAAATCTAAGCGACATTTACAATTATTTACCAGTGTGCAGCGTTCCAAGAAGAAGAATCCTTAGTGTGTACACCAAAGTAGTGTTCTGTTTGTCCCTTGAAAGTTGTAGTAATTTGCTATTCGCTTAGATTGCAGTTTAAAGTGCAGCTAATGGATTGCAGAGTAGAGTGTGCATATGTTAGTGAACAGTTCAGTTCTGAACTGTCATGCAAATTTACTTTACAATGAAACCGTGTCAGTAAACGTTAGGGAAATGGGGAATTTAACGAAACATTACGTTTCGTTAATTTAGTTATGATATATCGCATTTTACATTTTATTCATTCGGTGCCCTGCGTTTAACGATAAACGATTGTGGTTGTAGCCAAGTAGTTAAATCTACAGTACTATCATTGTCTATATGTTATATAGACTAAGGTATGTATTGTGCATAGATGATTTGATATTTTCCTAACACTGGTCGACACTAATTTTGTTAAAGGCACAATTTTTGCTGTTTCTTATCTTTTTGGAGGTGCTGATTCTGATTATGAAGTCAGACTTTCTCTATCAGCTTCCATTCAGACTATCCTTGTTTTTCGTAAAGTACTACTCTGAGCTCAATAAGATTCTGACTTTCAGACGGTGTTTATTGAATCTCATTTTACATCAATCAAGCAGAATTAAATGATTTGGTTTATGATCTCAGTTTTCAAAACTTCAAGCTGAGATATTAGCTTCAAGACTGAAATACTGGAATCTTTTACAGAAAAATACAAAAATAGTACTTTTTTGTAGAAGATAGCCTGGATTTGAATACCTCTTCTCTGAGCGCAATGATTTAGTCTATTGTAATATATTGAACTCTTTACTAAACCCTTGAGACAATAACACAATCTTGAGAAATGGCAATATATTGTTCAAAACTGAAACTTGAAAGCTGTCATGATGAAAATACGCATCCGTCGAACTTCTTGCCTGTGCTGCTCACAGTGCTCACACGAAGGAATCGCACGAAAAATTATACCTTTGCTGACCTGTATATAGTACGAGAAAGATTCATGGCATTTTTGTTGCTTCTTGTGTGAGCGGGACAGAAGAAACAGAAAAAACCACCACATCAGAAAGTATTGGTCAAAGAGAGATACACTCATTCTTGTGAGAAGAACATTAAAATTGAGCCACTTATACCAAGAAAGAAGATTTATCTTCCACCTTTACATATCAAGCTAAGTTTGATGAAACGTTTTGTCAAAGCGATGGACCATAAAAGCCAGTGTTCTTTTCTTGAAGGACAAGTTTCCTAGAATAAGTTATGCAAAGATCAAGGAGGGGGAATATTTAGTGGACCACAGATAATGGAACTAATGAATGATCTTGAATTTGAAGATACTTTGAATGAAGCTGAGGCAGTTGCATGATTAACGTTCCAAAAAATAGAAACTTCCTTAGATACCATAGGACAAATACTATACAAAACATGTAAATGAACTTCTACAGAATTGTGAAAAGCTGGGATCATGTCTCTTATAATTAGAGTTCGGATATCAGCGAATCATGACGTCAAAAACGAGGTCAACGCATGGGAATATTTGTTATTAATTTATATATCAATTAAAACCAAATATTTTTAAACCATTATTGCAAACCAATATCTTTCTAGCTTACTTATAGTGTAATGGTTCCAAAAATAAAGTGGAGGTGAAGTGCAAATATATTGGCACTAGCAATATACACGAATAATTTTTTCACAGTTATTGCTGTGGTATTATTCCTTACAAGCGAAGTACATATGTATGTTATCAGAAATTGTTCCATACGTTCTGCTGTTAAAATCCGCAGCCATTCTGAAAAAAATTATTTGTATGTTGAAAACGAATGTTCTTGACATACGTTATTGGCGCATATTTAAAATTGAGGAACATTCGAAAAGACGCCATATTTATTTGAAACCCTAAGCAATCCACTTCTTTGTCCTGTTAGGTCTACTATTTAATGAACCAGGATTGTTGTGTAGAATGCTTTCTAGTTTTTTGTTTACGTATTCAGCGGTATCTACATATAATCGATACATATATTATCGAAGATCAAACACTATATTTATTGTATTAATTAAGCTAAATTCTCCTGTTTCCAGTCGACTCAAAATTTTTTTCTATAGCGAGAGGAATTCGTGAAAAACTTGAGTGTATAAATTCTAAATCTTTTTGAACACTGGAATCGACAATAACTTTTTGACTATTTGCAATAGCAACTAGCATCCATTGAAATTAAAATTAAACTCCACAAGTAATACAACTTCCTGTATCTCTAAAGGCAGCTCAAGGTACCTTGTGCGGGAGTGGAAGCTACATATTTAGAGACAATGAACACAACCCCAATGTTCGACTATACTATACACAATTGTAGTACGAGTTTATTTATATCGACAAAATTTTTATAATACTACGATATCACATCCATTGCTCCTATATTTATTTATTAACCTGAATATTCAAAAAAGATACGCTAAAATTTATATTAAATGCTATTCTCCTGATGTTAACCAATAAGTGTAGTTCCAGTACAAAAATGTAGAAGATTAAAGACATTATGTACTACGATTACTTGTTTAAATAACAGGTCCTTTATCTCACAAACTCTTTATTAATGCTACCGGTTTCGTGGTATTTATACTAAAGTATTACCACATCTTCAGGTAACAAGAGTTAAAATACAAATATACAAAGATTTGTCCACATTTAAAAGCAATATACAGCCAAACAACAAAATACTTTACTTTGAAAAAATTAATGTTAGACTGTAAAGTTAAAAAGTTAAACTGTCTACAATATATTATCATCTGTTCATAGATTAGTCAAAGACTAATCTATGAACAGATGATAATTTGTTTTAACTTTTTGCCTGAAGATGTGGTAATACTTTAGTATAAATACCACGAAACCGGCAGCATTAATAAAGAGTTTGTGAGAAAAGGGACCTGTTATTTAAACCAGTAATCATAGTATTATGGACTCACACGGGTACCACTTCCCTAATTTAGACATTATGTAATTTAAAATCGGTTAAAAAATTTTTTCGTGTTATCGGATAGAGTAATTCTTACATTATCTTTTTAATTAAATTTTCTTATCTTAGACAAAAATATTAAAATTAATATAAATATACGATGTAATGTATATATGAAAAATATTGAATAGGTGTTACCGGTGCTTCATGTAAATTTCTATAAATCCGATCGGCATTTTAAAGTGGAAAAGAACGTAAATCAAATTTTAAGTTGTGAACTTTAGCAGATGTGACCTATTTCCATGCATTATATTTCCACAGATTTATTAAATTGACCTAAAATTTATCGAATCAATACCATATTGAATGATGATAATCTCAACCCGAAGATACAGTTTAATTATATTGCTAGTTTATTTGAATTTACTTCTAAAATTATCCAAGACTTATTTCTTATCCTGAGATGCTTTGGCCAGCCATATATATCAGCATGGCATTAAGTTATACGTACATATACATAAAACATCCATAATATACTTTCAAAAGTTGTGAAGTGACAAATAATTACAATAATATACATCAGGAATCTGATTTGTGCCTAAAGTAAATTAAAGATAATTTTTCTTGTTGATGTGTATAATGTCGATTGAACCAACAAATACCAAGTTCTCAACAATCTAAAGTTAAATATTTCTTATTAATTTTAACTATAAGCTTATATGAATCGTTATTCTTGTCATTCATAAGTGGTTTCTAGAGAAAGCATTAGAAAATTACGATACCGTTGTTACTAAGAATATATTTACAGAATGATATTTAATGTCAAATGTTTTCTTAAAATGTTTTCTTAACCGCCTTTCAAGTCACCGAAATAATCCCCCGAAAATCTTACGACTTTATGAAAGACCAGGCCCTATATTTTATTGCGGAGTTCGAAACACAGTTTTCGCTCCCATCTTGTTCCCAAACAAATTACAAATAAAATTTATATTTCTTATATCTCTGCGGAACTGTATTTTTAAGCGGGGGGGCGCGTCGGGGGGGGCGGGGGGGGGTGGTGGGGGGGGTGGGGGGGGGGGGGGGTGGTGGTTTGTTGTTTTTTTTTTTTGGGTTTGGGGTGGGGGGGGCCCCTCCCCCCCCCAGCGGGGGGGGGGCCAAAAAAAAGAAAAAAAAAAAAAAAAAAAAGGAGGCGGAGAAAGAGAAGAAAAGGAGAAAAAAAAAGAAAGGGGGGGGGGGAGGGGGCCCCGCGCCCGCCCCCCGCGCCCCCCCGCGGGGGGCGCGGGGGGGGGGGGGGGGGGGCGGGCGGGGGGGGGGGGCGGGCGGGGGGGGGGGGGGGGGGGGGGGGGGGGGGGGGGGGGGGGGCGGGGGGGGGGGGGAGACAACCGCCCGGGGGGGGGAAAAAAAACAAGGGAAAAAAAAAAAAAGAGGGGGGAAAGGGGGGGGGGGAAAAAAAAAAAAAAAAAAAAAAAAAAAAAAAAAAAAAAAAAAAAAAAAAAAAAAAAAAAAAAAACAACCAAAAAAAAAAAAAAAAAAAAAAGAAAAAAAAAAAAAAAAAAAAAAAAAAAAAAAAAAACAACCAAAAAAAAAAAAAAAAAAAAAAAAAAAAAAAAAAAAAAAAAAAAAAAAAAAAAGAAAAAAAGAGAGGAGGGGGGGGGGGGGGGGGGGGGGGGGGGAGGGGGGGGGGGGGGGGGGGGGGGGCGGCCGGCGAGGGCACAAAAACGGGGTAGGAGGATTTTAGGCGGGTGGTTTGTTTTGATTTTTTGTGAAATGTTTTTTTTTTTTTTTTTTGGTGGGGGGGGGGGGGGGGGGGGGTTTTTTTTTTTTTTTTTTTTTTTTTGGGTGGGGGGGGGGGGGGGGGGGGGGGGGGGGGGGGGGGGGGGGGGGGGGGGGGGGGTGGTGTGGTTGTGTGTGGGTGAGGCGCGGCGCGGGAGCAGGAAAAAAAAAACAAAAAAAAAAAAAAAAAAAAAAAAAAAAAAAAAAAAAAAAAAAAAAAAAAAAAAAAAAAAAATAAAAGGAAGAGAAAAAAAAAAGAGGCGGGGGAGAGGGGGCCCCCCCCCCCGGCAGCGGGGGGGGGGGGGAGGGGGGGGAGGAGAGGGAACCCGCGGGGGGGGGGGGGGGGGGGGGGGGGGGGGGGGGGGGGGGGGGGGGGGGGGGAGGGGCGCCCCCCGGGGGGGGGGGGACAAACACCCGGGGAAAAAATTTTTTTTTTTTAAAAAAAAATATGGGGGGGAAAAAAAAAAAAAAAAAAAAAAAAAAAAAAAAAAAAAAAAAAAAAAAAAAAAAAAAAAAAAAAACCCCCCCCACCAAAAAAAAAAAAAAAAAAAAAAAAAAAAAAAAAAAAAAAAAAAAAAAAAAAAAAAAAAAAAAAAAAAAAAAAAAAAAAAAAAAAAAAAAAAAAAAAAAAAAAAAAAAAAAAAAAAAAAAAAAAAAAAAAAAAAATTTAAAAAAAAAGGGGGGGGGGGGGGGGGGGTTTTTTTTAAAAAAAAGGGAAAACCCCCCCTTTTTTCCAAAAAAAAAAAAAATTTTTTGGTTTTTTTTTTTTTTAGTTTTAAAAAAAAAATTTTTTTTCACCTTTTTTAGGTTGGAAAGCTTTAAAAGGGGGTTTTTTAGTTTTTTTAAACGATATTTATTAAGTAATAATAAAGTCAATATTTTGCAAATAATTGAAATAATGTATTTAAAACTACGACAGTCTTCCAATCGAATATACACTTTTTCAAAATTATATTTAGAAAATACTTAATTTTACGTAATTATTCAGAAAGTAATTAAAATTGCCTGAAATGGCCTAAAATTCTCAAACATTACACAAAATTATCAAAAACTATCACTTAACACATTTTGTACATAATATAAATGATTACAAAACAGTACTTTTAAACAATGAATTAAAATTATATTTCATTGCCTCAAATATTAGTAAAGAGTTATATTTCATGTTCAATTTTATTAACACTGACGTAGTTTTCCACAGAACACCAAAACACTATATAATGCACTCATTGGAACACCATATACTACACGCATTGGAGTGCAGTATATGGTGTTGGGGTGTTTTGTGGAGACACTACGTCAGTGTTATCTTCCCATCAAAGATTCCAAACTCATTTCAGGACTTCAATTTTATTGCTGTTAATTATAAAATAAAAATGTAGTAACAAAAAATAAGCATATTGTATTAGCTTAGTCCTTAATCGTTTTTATGTTATGCAGAAATCTTATTTATCTTAATTAAACAAATAGAACAAAAATTTAATTAACTAAAATTGCTCAAAATTATCTAAAATTAAAAATATTGCTTAAAATTACATAAAATTGTCTTAGATTTAGTCGTTACAATACAATAATAATACAGTTTTTTAAATTACGGAATATTACTTACTTTATTATAGTTTTTTTATACATTTTACAAAACTTCTTGTTTTCTAAAGATTATAGGTTTTAATATTTTCATCTTAGAGAAAAATATGACCCACTCAATTTCTACTAATTGCTCTTTATGCTACAGGGCATCTTGAAACGCTTAACTTTTATTATTTTCAGCTTTGGATGTTTTTACGAATAAATTTATAACTTTTAATTTAATAGCATCTCTCTGCCTATTCAAATGCTTATAGAAAATTAAAGTATTTGGATAAAAAATGTTTGTGTGCGCCGTTAAAATACCTTATATGAAAGCAAGTCGTGTGGCAAAAAGCTCTTCAGTTTTAATAAAAAAGCTCATTGTTAATTGGCGACCTAGGGAGCAGACCGAATGAGTGGCTTTCGAGAAACTTGCATTTATATGAGTTCAACTGCGTAAAGTGGCTTAAAAATGCTTTGACAATTACATAAACAATGTAGCACTAACTTGTTGAAATATCTAAAGCGGCGCGATAAATTATATCAAGCAATAACCAACAAAAAAGGTTTGTAAAGAAAGCTATACTGAATTCAATAAATCAAAAAAAATTTAGTTAAAATATGTAATAAAAAATTTTTTAACTTATGTCCGTACTTTTATATGAGAAAATCTCTTGGTTTGTCATCTGCAATCTGGCATCAATTAAAGTTCTATTTGTGAAGAGGGACAAGTTTTATATACTGAGAGCTTAACAATGTATAGTTTAATTTAACTGACGAAATAATCTCGTTTAATAATCCTTTACTATATAAAACTATCAACGCAGAAGCAGAAGTAAAAACTACACAATACACAGTATCCGATTCATTAGCAATAGAATATTTGGCCAACCAGAGGTCAACTAGAATCTACAACCAATTTTTTTGGTGCGGCAAAACCGTCTTGAAATGCAGTAACTGGTTCAAGTACTTCAAAATTGTATGTGCCTAAATAATTTTTTGTAGACTCCAGTAGACCTCTAATTGGCCTATTGCAAATAGCCCAGGTATTCGATGAAGAATATGAAATATGCATTTTCTTGGATTCCTTTATTCGGTGTAACAATAACTATGTTTTTCCGTCAATTTCTTACAGCCAGCATTCTCCCTGGCTGGATGTGTTTGTAGATTTACATATACCAGGTATTGAATGTTATCAAATAATTGAAAGAAAAGAAGCCGTTGACGAACTAAAAACAGTTAAATACCACTGCAAGTTTTGTATTTTATTGAAAATGAAGAAAATATATCATATTCTCATAAAAGTCATAAATAAACTTGCAACATGTTAAAATTTTGTTGGATATTTATAGGAAAGATTTTCAGACTCCTTCTCTTTAAAGGGATTAATATAGGAACAAAACAATTCGATGCCCTTATAAATGTAAATATCTACCATACCATAGACACTATTTATTTTGTGACTGTACAATAACAAAAATGTTACAGATATTAATGATTAAAAACAAAGCTACTAAAGAAAATAATACCAAAAATTCACACGATACACAATCGATACTCAAAGCCAACTAGGCTTTGCATATTCCTGCAATTTCATTATTTGGCTCTAGGAAAAAAAGGCACAATTAGAAAGAATTACTCAATATACCTAATCGTAATTTTTACTATTCTTTAATTTAGCGATGTCACAATTGGAATATTATTGTTAAATACATATCTGTCATGTTGGCATGATCCTTGGGGATTTAATTAGGAATTTTATCCATCAGACACTCATTAGATATTCACTGTATTTGCTGTATTGCGTGTTACGGAGAAGTGCTTGCTCGGTATGCAACACTAAAGTGCTACGGTGGCTTCTTTCTGTCAATCGTTATTTTTGCCTAATATTTCGTCGTTATGTTCTTCTCTTTGTAAAGTAAAGTGTTCTGTAATTAGCACCAGAGAACCTCACGGTGCTTCTGCAAGGTATTAGATAGTAGTCCAGCTTTGTCTGTTATATTTCAATCTAATCCTTAAATTTTGAACTATAATTCTTCAGTTAATTTTTGCCCACTTTTTAAATCAGACCTTCGTGTGTCTATTAGAATTTTGTATTATTTTTTAGCATAATATTAATAGTAAAAAGGATAGTCACAGTTCAACTTGATTGCTCTTTTTTTTATTGAATCGTTCTTTAGAAAGCTAGGCATATTGTACCTCAGAAGCGCTCTGGGGACAGTAATGATTAAATGAAGGTAAAGTTTTCACATATTTTGATATAAATTCATCTTCATGTTCACAGTTAAAACAAATCCACATTCTATCCAATCGTCGTAACTTTTCTTACATTTTTGAAACAATCTCCTTATTGGTAGATAAATGTATTCATTACTTTATTTAGTCCGTCTCTAATTAATCATGATGATATAACAATGTTTTTGTCATTATTAATTAATTGTAACTGCCGTTTCGGTCATTTTTAAATGATTCCGAAGTGAATAAATAAACAAAACAATTGCTATATATTTCTACTAAAACTATTTATGACTATTTACTATGTTAAAGATGGAAAATTTTAAATTCAGATCTATGAATGCAGATTAGGTTGACACAAAAGTGATATTTCATTACAATATTGAGGGCTATTTACTATGCTGAACTAAGGAATTTTTTTGGAAAGAGATGTACGGAGGTTATAAAATGGTTACAATTTAAATATATCAAAATGTTGTATAGTATAAGTCCAACTGCTCATTCAGTAGGTAATTTACTGGACTATTGCTTGATTTAAAAATTTCTATGAATTCCAGTAAATTTAATTTAAAGCTTTTTTCTTTTACATGTAACATCTTAAAATTGTTTAATTTTGAAAAATTATGACCTGACTATAATATAATTTGAAAAATTGAATCTAGTTTTTTGGAATGTAAAAGAACGTAGGTGTTCTTTATGTCTAATGTCCAACGAACGACCAGTTTGACCCACATAAAAGGCAATACAGCTCGGATAAGTCAATTTATAAACTACAGTACCGTTAAGTTACAGTATATTAATGATAAAAATCAAAGTAAAATGTGTCTTTTGTTGTACCAAATTTTTATTTATTTCATGCGTTCAACAAGTTTATAATTTTTTAGCTTTTTATCGGATCAATTTTCATCAAAAAAAATAATTTTCCCATTTCCATAGCGCAAACATTATATTTACAACAACATGTCAGACGTTTTTGGAACACTGTTGTTTAAATATGGTAGATTAAAGAAATTTTAACATTCATGCCTAGATGTACACGAAATGTGCTGTAATAATTTTAACTGAAACAATTTACACACGCTCATAAATAGGGAAATGATTTGTAAAAATAATTTTGAAACTTTAGGGCGCACCAATAAATAATAATTAAGATGAAAGGGACGAATATTAATCTAAACCCGCAGTACGATGCTAACAAATTCAAGAGGGCCGTTTTTCCAATTACGGCCGTTTTGCTGTATAGTACTTTAGCTAATTGTAAAAGCGAATGTGCCCCTACGTTTGTTGGATTTTAATTATATGACGACTGGAAAATTTTGATACCAGTAATTACCTACCCATATTCTGAAAATAATGTTAATAATTTATACAGCAAAATATTTTTTAGGGTAAAATGGGGTGATAATTGGAGAAAAATAAGTGTGTTGTGGAATGCAATAAGAAATTTTGTTTTACGGAAAGAATTTTTGTTTTATATGCAAATCGATGTATTTTTTTTTGTCATCGCCATGGAAGCGAAACATACATAAACAATTTTTGCTTACAATAATTCCTTATCTACACAGTACCTATGAAAAATTGTACTCATAATAGAACAAATGTTTTCGATATAGGCAGAAATAATTTCAACATTCTTCTAGATTGAAAAACCAGCCATTGTATAAAGTCACCAAAAAGTCTTGTCATATGAGAGAACTAGAGTTACAACAGTTTTAAATATACAGGGTGTCGCCCTTAAATGTGATACAAGCCTCTAACTCCTTTATTTTTTGGCCTACTTTAAAAAATTTTTTTAGAATATAGGACAACAAAAAACTCTATCTACTTGTGATACTGCTTTATTTATTAGTGCAATATACGGCCAACTGGGATGCATTTTTTAACGTCAAGAACTACTCATTGCTAGTAGCGATTTTTTTTTTTTCAAAAGATTGATTACATATTCCTATTTAGCATCCCTTGAAACGTCTTATCACCAAATTTCATCAAATTAGGATCATCTTCAGGCGAGCACTCTATGATGATTTTATCCATATCTTAGTTTATAATCCATATTTTACTATTGACAATAAAATTATAAAACAATTTGTTTGAGTTTTTACTGCACAAATTTATTTTTTTTTTTATTCGGGCCAAAAATAAAATTATAGGCATGTAACACAGGTGCTCGTCTGAAGATGATCCGAATTTGATAAAACTAGGTGATAAGGCGTTTTAAGGGATGCTGAATAAAAATATGTAATCAATTTAAAAAAAAACCGCTAATAGCAATTAGCAGTTTTTGACGTTAAAGAACCCATCCCAGTTGGTCGTGTATTGCACTAATAAAAAACATCAGTATCACACGTAGATAAGATATTTTGTTACCCTACATTCTAATTTTTTTTTTTTTAATCAGCCAAAGAGTAAAGAAGTTACAGGCTTGTATCACATTTAAGCGCGACACCCTGTATGTGAAGAATTCTGTTTAAATTATTAATATTATTACAATCTTACTTTTTATTTTTTACTTTTCATCGCTTTCATTTGCATTCAAAATGGATTAATTAACAAATCGTAACGTTTAGATTCAATTTTGGCATAAGTTTTATAATTACTTTGGCGTAAGTTTTATAATTACTTTAAAATAATTATTATCAAAAAATAGTCACCACTAATCAATAGAGTTGGCATATCGGTCCGCAAGTCATGGGCGGTGCCAGGTAGAGAAATACTCAGATACGAAAGCAGACTCTTTATTATTTTAGCAGACTAACTTTATTGTCTATTGTTATCTGGTTTTCACTATTTCTTGTTGTTGAAATTTTATTTGTTTATTTTATTCTTGAATTAATTTAAAAAAAGTATCGCCTGTAAGGGTAAAAGGCCATACAAAGTGTACAAATTTTGTGTCCCCCCACTCCATTAAAATTTGTATTAAACTCTTTTTTTTATTTATTCTATTTAAATATATAAAAACAAACAAAAAGTTGACAAAAGTCGGCTAGACCATCTTGGTTGCCGGTGTTATGGCAGCTCATGTCATTTTTCACCTTTTATCATTGTGCATGGAGGCATTTTCCTGCACAGAAACAAATAATGCATTATAATTCAAAAACATAAAAAATTTTTAACAAGTACAAAGTCAGTTTACAGAGAACATGTGGGTGATTGTATGTACATAGAAAAAATTCCAAAAACCTGCTCAAAATAATGATTTCCTTATTTTGAAAATAAAAATTAACTTTACGTCCGCGGTGGGGTTTGGAGTAGGGAAGGCGTGTCCACGCATTGTAAGGCATGAATTCCCGGGTTTATTCTACAATGGTGCTATAATAATTTGTAAGGTGTGGGAGACAGACCTGATGTGCTGGGACGTGATTGTAAACATCACGTAACTTATGTGCAACATAAAACTAAAAAAAAATGGCGTGCCTTTGACAACACACTGTATGTTTGATTTACTCTTAATGCTGATTGTGATGTTCCGCTGCACATACTGGATAAACAACCATTTTAGGAGTTTTGGAACAAATACAATCTCAAGGTGACGTTACCAAGTCGCACAACGTTGCGTAACTATGTACCAACTGTAAGAGAAGACATTGTAAATAAGTTCAAATGTGCATTAAAGAATACGCGACTGTGGTTATATGTTGACGAGATGACAGATTTAAAAAAAAATGTTTTAAATGCTGACATTTCCACTATTACCAGCTAGCAAAAGACTAACTGAGTGTACTGGCCAAACAATTACGCGGGTGGTGCTGGAGACTAGAAAAATTTGACCTGTCAAAAAGTTAATTGTTGATGTTTGTGAGCGACGGTGCCGCGACAATGCGTTTGGTAGGCCGTTCTCTTCAAGAACACAGTTGTAGGTTGGTACATGTTACGTGTAAAGTGCATGCTTTACACCTTGTGGCAGAAACTATTCGACAAGGTTTTCCAGAGGTAGATGCATTAATAGCAAGTACCAAAGTGTTTCTTAAATCTCCTAAACACCTTCGCACATTTCATAGCATACATGATGCTGCAAAGTTTTTACAGATCTTTTCCAGTTTGTGATAACCAAGCTAGTTAAGAGGTAAGTTGTGCATACATTGTTATAAATTGTAACAGTTTATTGCTTTTATTACTAGTTAATTTTTTTATTACACTTATTATTATGCGTACGACTATGTCCTGTGGCGCATTTTTGCCAACTCTACTAATCAAGAAAGAGCTGTCACATGTCCTAACCAAAAGCTTGTCGTTTCCAACAAATGTCGCGATTCTAACATTAAAATGGTATACAAAAATGTTGACTAAAAACTTAAATAACTTTCATACAAACATTTACGTTTTGGTAAAATAGATAATTTTTCCAGGGCCATATTTAATTGCGAAGTGATTTCTTGCCTGACTAATTATGCGCAAAAACTTAAATGCTTTTAAATAGGGAAATTAAATGTCAATTCACTTCAGTGAAATCTGGCGGGACGGCTAACAAAAACTGAGTTGAAAAGAACCATAGGATGGATAATTTGCAAATTTCACTTAAATAGCACGCAACTTTTTCAATCATAAAACGAATTTGTGAACTGTAAATCACCTTCATATTGTTTAATATACTGAACATGCTAATTGTTATTACATGGAAGAACAAAGACAATTTAGAAAAAGGTACGTTTTATCACAACTTTAGAGATAGTATAAAATTTTTAATATTACAGTTTTAATATTACAATGAAACTTTAATCCTATACGGGGAATTCCAAATTAGTGGGGATTGAGTGTCTTATACCTATTTTGGTCTATATTTAAAAATAGATTAAAAAATTGTCTTTTGTGCATTAGTTTTTTCTCGAAAATGGACAATCAACCTTTTTCTATTTAATGCACAAGTATGTGAAAACCCCGAGAAGAACTAAATTATATGACTAGTTTGTTAAGATTTTTTTGCTTAAAATCCTATTGCTGAATGATGTCACAAGAGCAACAGAGGTAAATTACTAAAAAGCACCAATATTGAATTTGTGTCTAGGAAATCATGAATAGTATTTGGAAATATTCTGCTTTAAAAAACGTACTATTTAGGTTTTAACAATAAACGCTAACACAATTTTTATAAAAACATCAACATTGTATTAGACTGACAACAGATATTCGGTTGAAAACACCAAGTAGCATTTTTTCACGCTATGAAAAATAAGGTCCTAATTGTAACCAAAATCCGCTCTAGCATAACCAAAAATATTGATGTTTTTCGACTCCAGCTTTAAGTAGGAGTTCACATGTATCTAACCCAAGAGTACTTAGATTGTACTGTTGGCTAAGATACATAATCAGGAGAGTCGGTGCGTCTTATTGTTTCAACAATTGGATTGCCGACTTACCATCTATTAGATTGGTTAAGAAATGAATTCGAAAGCTTACCTATTGTATCATTTCGTTTCTCTTGATTAATTCCAATGATTTCATTAATAAGGGTAAAATTTAGATCTCCTTTAACGTTTGTTCATTGTTTCCAAGTATTCCGATACGACAGACCTTGGACTACCTTAAAGATTAACTCGAATCAAACAATCTCAGTCAACATGTAGTAAAAGTATAATCAACTCACTAAACGTTACATGAAACGAAATGAGGGCTACCGCGCTTGAATTCCCCAAGAGAGGCGCTAGTGTACGAAAAATTCAATGTCTAATGTTTACTATGGCATTTTAACGCTAGTTTTTAGTAATTTTTATAAAAATTAGCTGAAAAACGTGTAACAGAATGATGGCAGAAGGGGGAAAGTAGTAATTTACTTGCTCAGTAGGGAAATTATTGTACTTATCAGAGGTGTCTTATGTCATTAAAGTTAGGTTATATCAAGAATGAGCATGATGAAAACAACGAATGTACATGATTATTACTCACGATTTTCTGTAGTAGACTCCTTTGGTAACGCATACTCGTCAGGATTAAAATATTTCTTACAAACACACGAATGTTACGAAGGAGTAAAGTTATCTCTATCAACCACTGTTTTAGGTGAGTTTTTTCTCTCGGAAGCATATGTCCGCATTTTGTTTCTGAACAAAATGGAACTGCACAACAATGAGGCATAATTAACAAGTTTTTTTATTTACTGGTATACGAAATAATTATAATAAAACCCTATAAACTTTTCCCGCGCCTAACAATAACTTTTGACATGACATGACCTGACTTGGCCAGTGACGCCAACTGGTGAACGTTAGCACTCATTGTTTCCGATTCAATGTCAGTTTCTTCGAACAACATGAAGGAGGATCAATGGGTAACTCCTTGTCACTATTCCTTGCTAGTTTTATCACGAACAGATACGAAACAGAAGCAAAAGTAGAATTCGAATATTGCCCCAGTGTTTGAGATCGGTATATGGATACTTAATATGCTTGCAGTTTTTGACACAAAAGTCACTTGATATTGACAGCTTTGTTTCTAAATTAAACAGTCATTTCGTTTCAGTTAAATTCACATATGAAATTGAAAATTATGGACAACTATCATTTTTAGATGTATAATAATTCAAAATAGAGAAAATAAGTTATAACTTGACATATAAAGGAAAGATATCAGTATTCTCACCACTATGCTCATCACAAAATGGAGAGTTTTAGTTTTCTAGTTCATCACCTATCCACCTTCCCGCTCAGTAAGAAGGGGTTTCCAGGTAATGCCATCTTGTATTTTCTTATTTTCTTTTAGCTGTAATTTTGTTTGTATTTATTGCACATTTTAATACAACATATGAATAAATTCCTTATTAATAGTGACTAAAATATGGTACCACGGTACCAATATGGTTCCAATTGAAAAAATTGAGTTTTTCCCCAAAAACCATTGTGATGAACTTTATATGCTCATAAAACACGTAATTTAGTATTTTTGACGGGATTTCGATTTTTCTAGCACTACACGGGTCATTTAGAATAAATCGGAACCATCATGGCACACTTAAATGGAAAACTAAAAATTACATTATAAAAAATATTGACGTTTCGGATTCAGAGAATTATGCAGAATTCCAAGTGCAATAATATAGAGGGTATTCCATTTAAAAATCGAAAGTTAGTGTCACTTCCGGTGAAATCGGAAGTGAAAAAAAATTATCTGTATGTCAAAAAGTGTCGCTTATTATATACATATGTAGGATATCCCAAATTTTAATCAATTATCTTCAAAACTAAAGGAGAAAAGGGGGTTTACCCATGATCCTGTTGCACCCAGTATAGTAATAATAATTTGCTTGCTTCTTACAACTAAAATAGGTTAATTTTATTTATTAATATGTTACTTGATTTCAGTAATCAAGAAATGTGATGATTATACTTACCAGAAAATATCTGCTTGGTTCTTATAAATAATACATAAGGTAATTAAAATTCAGCAGGAATAATTTGCTTAGTTTATATAAGCTAGTTTAGGGTGTTTTTACTCAGCAGATAGGATTTGCTTTGTTCTTATGTAAGTAAGGAAAATCATTTAGTTTACCGGTTGGTCTTTAAACCTAAATGCAGTATGCAAGATATGAAAACCCTCTTCTTCTTGTACAGTTCCTTCTTTTAGCGGAAGTTGGTTTAGTAGTAACTAAAGATTAGTAATATTTATTAATTAAAACCAATATTACAGAAATGTTGGATTGTTTTTTACAATGTTCGTGACCAATCATTTTAAAATAAACAACATTGTTGTATTTTACACATTATTTTTCTCGGCACATTTAAAAATTCATGTGATTGGTTAAACTTTTAAAGTCATGCATTGACAAGCTCTCTTATAACACCAGTGGAATAGTCGTATATTTTAAATTTTAATTGTCACATCTACTATCCTAACTTGCTACCTCCGACCTTTGTTATGGTATTTCTCGATTTAATTTAAAAACTCAGACTGCTTTTAAAGCATTGCCAACCCCTACTAAGGCTGTCAAACTTAATTTACAAAAGAACACATACTACTCATCTTTTGGAACCTTTAACTTTTGAAACCACGACTACCTAAAACAAATGCTTATCAAGTGTGATCACGTAGCACGTAGTGCATTTAAACTACACACTTTCGACGACACTGCCAGAAAACATCTATTTACTCTGTTACAATATTGATAGTTCAGCGTCTGACTCGGAAGTCATTTACCAAATGCGGCGCTGTTGGTTTAGGGACAATTTTCTTATTAGAAAGAAACAACATAATGAAAAGTAGTAGGAATTTATAATAATTCCAATAACGAAAATGGAGAGATATTCCAAAAAGTCAATTTAATCTAAACTATTTCGCTTTTCATTAAAATTAAGACAACCAAATTCGTCATTGGTATAAAAAATATTCCAATATTTTTCTTTTAGTCTGACAACGTTACATTATATAGTATTCTATGAGGATTAATATAAACACGAGGGCGTAAAGATATGACTAGGTGGGAGCGTATGTCGATTGTACAGATTGGGAAACGTCAGTAATATTCCAATCATGTACCTAATTTAGATTTTAAGGTAGTATAGTAGTATATATAATATTTATTGATAGTTCAAAAGAAGCCCGTGGTATTTCTGTCCATTCAAACCTTTAATTTTATAATTTAAATGAGAAATTGTAATAGAAGGATGTAAGATCACATATAAACACCTATCTAAAATAATAAAATCACTAGGAGCCCTTCAAACATTTTTTTTATTCTTATTTAGCACTAAGGAGTTAAATGGGCTTGTAGATAATAATTTTACTACTAATTATTTAATAAATAATAGAAAAATAATAATACTTACTTTTTTCCTTTTATAATGAATAAGAGAAAATTATTGAAAACTAACTAAAGGTTTTTTCGCTTATCGACTTTTTATGCGTTTAGCTTCGCTCCGCCCAAAATTTCCCTTTAGATCCGCTAGTAAGAGAAATTTATTTGTAATGAACGAATTTATTTTATAGGCATTACGGAACAGTAAACAATTTACCTTTAAATTAAAAACAATATTTTGATTAAATATATCGGAAATAAAGGGACTTAAGTTGGACCCTTGTGGAATACCCAATGTTGCTATAATTTAGGCACACTAGTGACTGGATCTTTCAACGTATTGCTTACAACATGTAGGGTATGATATAATAATTCTAAAATGCTCAGTAACAAACCATGTATGACAATTCAGGCTGTCAAAAAATTTAAAGGATTTCAGTGCAATCAAATCAATCATCATTAATCAATTGTGTCACACAGAACAGATTTGTGGATTTCTAAATTTAATTATTTATAGGAAATAAAACCATTTTTTTAAAATGCAAATTTCATTCTTCACAGATAACAGTAAAAAATCAAAAGAACTTGATTTAAAAAAATATGTAAAAATAGTTTTAAAATCATTTATTTGTTTGTCTGTCTTTTTTTACGTGATATAAACTTTTCTTATTTTTTTACGTTCCTTAAACATTTTGTTATAAATATGGTTTAAACTTTAAACCCGAATTGAATAACAGTATAAAACTGATTCTGTAACAAAACCAAATTTTCCTGTACATGAATTCTGAATGTATTGTAATATAGAACTTCTGAATATCGTTTTCTTATTTAGATCCTGAACTATGGATATGTACTCAAAGCAGTAGACTCGTAGTTATTCTGCAAACGTTTGCGTTGTGAATTCCTTCAAAACAACTGAAACTGCACTTTAGAAGCAACCGAGCGGTATCTCTGGTTCGGAAGTTTCTAAACTGGGAAATTTTCCCCACTGGCTATTTCATTTCGAATAACCTTGTGGTCCATATTGGTAGTTTAACTGAAAAGAAAACAGTTTCATCGCTTAAACTATCGGTATAGATATCGATTTGGCTATTGCATTATGTGGAAAACCTGCTGTTTTACAGCTGTATTATCTGCGAGAAAGATAAATATAAAATGTTTGTTTTCAAAATCTGGCGCAGAGAAGAGTACAATTCAAATATTAATAACATATGTATCCATATATTGTCTATAATTATTCATTTGCGACATCTTACGTTTTTTTAACGTATCCTTGCGCCAAAAGAATAATTCAGAGAAAACATAAAATCCTTTGGCGCAGAGGTTTATTTAAAAAACCTTTTGATATAATTTGCAAGACAGTAGCCTAATACCCAAAGAAATTATGAGAAAATATGAATCCACTCCATGAAATACTAACCATTAAATTCATTACCCGACAAGTATATGGATAGGTCCGTGTGAAATTGAAAGTAAACTGCTAAAAAAAAACAAATGTTGAGGGTATAAATTAAAATTTGAGCATATTATGACGTCATTTAAAATTTTTTATCTCAAAATTTATGGAGTCAGAGTTATCATTTTTTAATGACAGTAGAACTAATGGAAGTATTTTTTGGTGTTTTCTGAATGGTGTTTTTTGAATGGGAATACAGACTTTTCTTGTTCCAAAAATGTATCATAAGTGTGTGGTTGCATAAGAAATATTTTGAGAAATAATTATTGAAAAGCTTAACCTTGAACCAAAAAAATATCAGTCAAATAAAATCTTACTGCTTATTACTGCGAATTATGCCCTGCCCACAGAATCACAAAATTATTATGAAATTAAAATAAATAAAAATAGAAATAATATTTATAAATTTCATTAGCAACCTCGTTTGTATAATTAATATTTTAAATAATTATTTTTATTCTTATTTATTTACTTTTTGTGTAGTTTAGCAAATACTGTTTTTCCGAAATTTGTAAAAAAAATTGCTTTTAAACCTCTCTTGGAATAGAACGAGAGCTTTAAGATTACCTTACAGATAATAGTCGAGGGACTTCAAATCTGGAAATCTTGCTGGCCACTATGTGGTCCTTTTCTGACAATCCATTTACCGGGAAGTTTATTATCCATGCATCCCCAACTGGTAAAACATAATACGGAGGAGCACCATCTTGCTAGAAGTGAGGCATCTAAGAAAAGATTACCGTCCTCAATAAATTGATTCTCCATGGATTATAAGAGGGTTAATGATGGTTTCTAGCGTCCAAAATAGATGTTGCCACTGAGATTTTTTTCAATAAATAAAGGACCAATAATACTATTTCCCAATATACCAGCCAAACGTTTATTTTCTGTGGCCATTGAGTATGTTCTTCAGCCAGAACATTTGAATTTTCTTCGCTCCAGTATCAATAATTGTGTCTATATACAAAACCCTTGAAAAAGAATACTGATTCATTGCTGAAACAAATATTTTGTAACAGAAGCGGGTTATTGTTTACTATTTCGGTCATTTGTTTCACAGAACTAAATTCGTCTATCCAAATCGTCTTCAGCTAGTTCATGATGGGCATTTTATATGGATAAAGTTTATGAAATTTTAGTAATTTCCGAACAGCCTGAGAGTTATACCAGTTATAGCAGACAAGAAAGAAAACTGTAAGTCTTTCAATCTGTTTTTATGAGCTATACAAATTGTTTAAAATTTAGAAGCTGTAAAAATAAAATGTTCTGTTAAAGATACAGCTTGATAACTCCACATCAGATATTACTGTCAATTTAGATTTTTAAGTTAGCGGGGTGAATAGTTTTGTAAATGCAATGTAAAGTTTAAACTTGGTAGTAATGAGTTTTTCAATTCTAATAATTGAAAAACAAAATGAGTAAGTTCTTGTAGTAAATTCCGAAAAAAAAAATTTTTTATTGCACAAAAAGTATTTGGTGAAATCAAATTTAATTTTCACAGAAATACAGAACATCGAAAGGAGTCGGTTTCTAAAGTAGAGGTGGCCCTGTGTTCTCAAGAAAATTGGTATGAAAATTTTAAAATTGACATCCGGTATACAATTTCAAATATTACAAAGTTGGAATCCTCCATTTTATTTAACTTGTTTTTATTATTAAAATCGTTTATTGTTAGTTACCTCTGCCATTTAACCCTGTAAATGAGAAAACGGTAATATATCTGAAACTGGGTAAATATATAAATTGCGAAATGACCAGTGAACAAACAAGCTGGCAATTTACGATCCATTCTCGAGTTTCACTGTTAAAACTGTGCTGAAGATAGCAAAAAATAAAACGCGCTCTTAAAATTAATCTTTCGCTCGAGGGAATCCCCTTTTATATATTTTCTCTAACTGCTTATGAAAGTATAAATGTGATCGGATTCTCCTTTTATTTTATGTGGTAAGTACGGCTAGATGGAATGAACCGAATAGGGATTTACAAGAGTTTTTATTCTGCACTTAAGTAAGCTGTAAACCTCCACCGTTTGGCTCGAAAATCACATATAGATCACAATGGAGTAATTCGTTTAATCCGGTAGTCATAAGTAATGTTCTACACAGTTTAGTTTTTACGACTAAATCGCCAGTTGGATCAAAACAGCATATATCAGCTATTTGCTAGACAACAATACGCTCACGAATATATACATGTCACATATTCCGAAGTTTGGACACAAATTGTTTGCAACCTGTTACTAAATTAATTTTGATTCAAATAGGAATTATGTGCATAAAGTTTATGTGAATATGGTTCGATACGAATATATTTTACTCACTGATTTTTAAATAATTTATTGTCACTAATTCCCCATCCCTCCCTTCTAGTGAACGTCTAAATAATAAAGGGCGCAGACGTACAAATTATGCCAAAAACAAATAGGGCGTGGGTCAAGTTGTTAAAACTGCTTCAATTCTTATCACGTATTTTTAAAAACTTCTTACCCCTTAAACCTCCTGAGGCGCATACAAACATTCCGTAACTGAATAGGATATCAGATGCTAAAAATTAAAAGTATCACAACTGCAGGAGCAATTTTTACTACAAATTATCTACAGGGCGGTAATTACAACTTTTCTCGGCTTTTTCCTAATTTGTCTCACTTTCTTTACCCGAAAATATCCTCTTGTCCGTTATAAGTGACTCTGAAGGAGAATCGAATTATTGAACAAATATGTATGATTTCACTCTTGATTCCGTGACTCAATCTCGATAATTTGTTAAGCACTTTTAGGTGCAGAAGTTGTCTTTCAAAAGCATTGTTAGTTTCAGTGTTCAGTTTTTGTTTTGCTTTTCCAGTCTGTTACTATCTTTAAATAAGTAGGAACCTATTTTAATTAAACCTTTTAAAATGTGTACGCTTTTTACATTTCTCCATTCTGCAACAAACTTTTCACCATAACCTAAAGAATTTAAACTGTTGACCATAGACTACCACAATATATTAAGTTTAGCCTTGCCGTTACTTCCGCAAAATTGATTTGTAATGAATTTAGGATTTTCTTCAGCAATCTCCAAAAACCTTTTCCAATGTTCGGCCGTTAACCGCATTATTAAAAAAAAATTCAGAGTATATAAAACAAAATGACAAACGCAAAATCGGCGTAAAATGTTAGGTTAAATTTGTAAAATGTTTTATCCTTCTTTAGTATATTTCAAATTGAGTCCGTCTTTGTCTAATAGGCATCTCCTGATACGTCTACAACTAGCTATAGCTTCTGGAGACATATCGCTAGAGGCAAGAGTAGGAATCGCGTAACAGATTGCCAAAACTATAGCTTTGAGTCGAACTATAGAAGTCTATAGCGAAGAGAGATCCACCACAGAGTTGTTAGAGTTAAACTAGGCTAAGTAAATTTGTGATATTAAAGCACCGACCCAGTTATTATAATTAGTAATTTTGTTAACGATACCCTTAAATGTTTCGTGCTGTAAAATAAATCTCTCAGTTACTTATTTGTTCAACTAAATATTCGTAACTTGATTATCCAGTTATATTTGTATGATAGAATATTTGAGTATAATTTAAAATTTTGTTGCATATCACGTAAGGAATATTTGGCTGCCGGTCCATTAAACTTTTGGCATCTAATTTAATCTGGCATGGACGTGAATACTATATGCATGAAAAGTTATCCAGTTATCCACTTGTTCTATAAATTTGAACTTGTAACGTGACAGTTTTACATACAGCCTACTTTATATTCCATATAACTTCATAAAACCACACAGTACATCCATGTATGTTAATATCGCCTCTATTATTAATAACTAGCATGCGAATCGAACGTTCTATTTTAAATACGCTGACCATGAATGGGCTCAAATTGCAAAAAAATTAAAGTGTCAACACAATTGGTCTATTCTTTCTTTTTAAAAAAATTAAACGTGTAAACGCTAATCAATAATTTATGTATTCCAGGTGTACTCATATTGAAATTATATTTAAATGATATTCTTTAATCGTAAATCTTTTTCACGAAAAACGACATACTTGACAGAGATTGATTTATAACGCAAGCGGTTTTTTATACAAGTAGTTTTAAAATTTGAATTTCGTTTTGGCAAACTGTTAAAAATGTCGAAAATGTTTAAACTCCATTTGCTCGAAACAGATCTTCCGATTCAGCTTTTCATCAATATGTTACTAAGCGTAAAATAATGTTGTCAAAGTAGGAATAAGTTCTGGAAAAAGTTTAAATATATACATAGCTCCGTTTAACAAATCACTCTACTGTGAGTTATACCCAAATAATAATCAAAATAAAGGCCATGTCGCCTTTATCAACAGAAATTCAGTATTTAACCACTCCCAATTCCTTTTTTCTAACAGTGTTCTTATCAAGAACTGAATCTGTAATGGGGCAAACTTCAGTAAGTTTGCCAAAAGGCTATAGTCAATGCATGTACGACTTTTCGCGAATACAAGGGAATAGTAAGACGCTTATTGATAATATTTTCACTACTCTTGATTTATCTGATTTAGTAGTTGACACGATAATCACTAATCTGTCGGACCATAATGGGCAGATTGTTAGTACAAACTGCCATAATATAAATAGACCTGACATGTTCATTCACAAAAGATCTATGACTATTGAAAATAGAAATCATTTTAAATATTTAATTGAAAATGAGACTTGGTAGAGGTATATAATGATCAGGCTCATATAGAAATATGGCCTTCCCAATGAAAAAATTCAAAACCAACAACCATGCTAAACGAAAGCCGTGGATCATTAATGAACTTATACAATAGAGTAAATTTATTAAAGAGATCTACCGAGATCTACCAGATAACAAAAATATTTCCTAATGATCATGACTTGCTTCTTAGATACAAAAATTGAAAACAAAAACAGTCTTATTGCAATCAAAAACAAGTTCAGACAATAAATCCAAAATTACGTGGAAGATAATAAATGAGACTTGATAAAGCCAAAAATTACAATGTACCCCCATTAAAAGCTGATAACGAAATTATAACCTCCAATCTTGGAAAAGCTAATAAATTCAACAATTATTTCATAAAATCTATCAAATCGCTAACAAAAGATTTTCCCGGTTTAATGAATTCAAGTGTAATTCCTAACGATAAATCCATGTTTCTCTCACATGTAACACTCAGTGAGGTATACGATATAATTTCATCTGTATCCACCAAAACATCATCTGGAACAGATGAGATATCTTGTTGCTTACTAACTCAATTGTGTCTCCATTAGTGTATCTAATAAACATATCATTTGATCATGGCTTTTTCCCAGATGAACTCAAAATTGCTATTGTGGTGCCCGTGTTCAAAAAAAAGTGACCGAAGTGAATTGAATAATTAAAGAGCAATAGCTCTGCTTTCTGTTTTCTCAAAAATGTATCAGAAAGCCTTCGAGAAAAGGCTCACCTCGTTTCTCGATAAGTACGGTCTGCTGGCTCTTCAACAATATGGTTTCCGCAAGGGGAAATCTACCCAAGACGCTGTACTATCATTCTACGAGCATATCCTGCAAAATTGTAATGATAAGGTAAAAACAGTTGGAATCTACTATGATTTTTCACAGGCCTTTGATATAATTAATCATGAATTGCTCCTAAAAAAAACTGTTTGCTTATGAAATAAGAGACCCTAATTACAATTGGTTAAAATCATACCTTTTTGATAGACAGCAGATGGTACAGATCAAGTAGGAAGGGCAGTGTGTTGAGTCCACTACTTTTCTCCATTTTATAAATGACTTAGCTGTTCAACCTGATAACTTTATAACTTTTTTGCGGATGACGTATCAATGGTAGTCGAGACTAATGATGTCGAATCATTAGCCGTGAAAGCTAACTCTAATATTGGGCATATGAAATCTTTGTGTAGTGGGGCATGTTTGTCCTCAAACGCTAACAAAACTAATTTAATAACATTCATGCCTACTGGTAAAAAACCTGATAGTAGAATTTTGGTTTACTCTGATGGAATTAGCATGGCTCATAGTGACTGCGTTAAGTTTTTGGGTATGTGGATAGACACCAATCTAACATGGAGCACGCACATTAATAATCTATCTAAGTTCTTAGCTGCAAAAAATTACTCAGTTATTCAACTCAGATCTTCAATTAACATAAATTCGTTAAAAATATATTACTACACTCATTAATCTCCTATGGGATATTATGCTGGGGAAACAGCACCGACGTCGATAAAGTATTTATTATACGGAAACGCCTTATTCGAAACATCTTCAATATGCCTTATCTAGCCTCTTGTCGTCCGGTCTTCAAAGAGCATAAGATTCTTACAGTGACTTGTATTTATATTTCTCAAGCCTTATGTTATCTATGGAAAACTTATTTCTCTACAAAGGTGTGGTGATGTCAATAGTTACAACACTAGGATAGCTGATAATATATATAGTTCCACCTTTTAGAGTAATACAGGTTGGCAATGGACCTAGAATAATGTCTATAAAAAATTATAACCACATACCTCGAAGATTTAAAAAACTGTAATAGCCTCAACCAACTCAACCGTTTAAGTCGCTAGCCAAAAAAATTGTTAACTGAGCAATGTTTTTATTCGCTAACTGAATATTTTAATTGTAATGATTGACATATCCTGTATTAACCTTATACTCATTTATTTAACCTTATACACATTTATTTGTTTTACCGTATTGTTGTTGATATCTATATGTTTTGTGTTTTACACTTGTATATTGACAATGCTAATGCATTGTAAAAAGCCAAAAGGAAATAAATATTATTATCATTATTTAGGTTACCCTCAAAGAATATTGCCCTAATTAATTGATTTCCCACTATGCCTGCCCAGATATTAACGTTTTCGGGTTTTTGAGTATATAACTCTCCCATCTAATGAGGACATTCCCGGGACCAGTATCTGCAATGCTGCTGATTTGATTTGATGTTCATGACGTGATTCTTCAAAAAATAATCTTATCTATAGATAATTCATTTTAGTCCAGTTTCTTCACCATCTCTTCGCAGAATTCATCCCGTCGATCAGAATCGTAAAACGTAAAACTTGTGTTGGATGAAGTTTGTGATGATGCGATTTATTTCTTCAACTTCATGACGAATGTATGACTTACATAAATCATTACTCCGTGCAATTTTCCTTGTAGTAGTGTTAAGATTTTCTTCTACTTAAAACATTAAATTTAGTATCCCCAGGTGTTGAAAAATCTGAAGAAATTTTCCAAAAACTTTCTGTAATTGAAATACAGAATTTATTTCATCATAAGTTTCCGCACTATGTAGAGTAACAAAGAAAAATTTCCATAGTGAATCCAGATTAAGTTCTCCCTTGAGTTATGCATCGTGCTTAATATTCCAAAAAAATCACCCCGTATAATGATGGGAGACATTTTTTAAACAAAAGCACTAAATTTTTGAACCTAAACTATTATCTTTAACCCTAGGTCTCGCAGACGGATTATATAGCAGTTTTTTCCCTTTTATCATTTACTTTGGGATCACGAACAAAGTTTAATTTACATGACGCGCTACAATCGGCCCGTCTTTATTCCCTCCTCGTAAGCATTCACAGCACCTGAGGTTAACTTAATATGTTCCTATTATGCTTCCAGATTTTCTTCTATCAATTACACGCATTATTGATTAAAACATATGACTCCAATTACAGCTACCGTCTTCCACTTAGTATTAAACGACTCGTGACGTTTAATTTTAGTAATATAAATCGACTTTATGTCGCACTTGGGATCGGTACCAGGTGCAGCTGCGTGGACTGTTCTTTAGCAATGAATCTCTGCGAATTGCGATACTTCAGATTAGTATGGGAATGGGTTCTTTAAAAGTTATTTATTACTATAATAGGTTATACTGATATAGGCTCGCTCTTTATACTCCGTATAACAATATGCACTGCGGATGGTTTAAGTACTGAAGTTTTGTTTTAATACGGTTACATATCCATATAAGTATATAAGTAGATTAATATATGTGGTTGCGGTTCTCATATTGAAAAGCTTAATGTGGTCCTTATTTATATGATTTATGATTAGAAATAGGTCTGTTGTAAAGGAACGTACAAAAAGCCATCGAAATTTAAATAGTTGTTTTATTATGGTTCAACGACAATGTTTGTGGAAATGGATATAACTCTGGTTGTAATAATTTATATAATACTATATAATAACTAGGCGAGCGCTTGTTTGAGAAGCATGACAGATAATAAAATGAGGATAGCAGTAAGTGGCTAGGATTTATGTGTAGCTTATCTCCTCCAAAGCTTTGGGCGTGTGAATTTTGTGTAGAAAAAATTTTCTTTTGGGAACAAAAATCACCACGTGCATGGCGCTCCGAACAGACAAGTAATGATCTGAATAGTTAAGAATTTTCCTTGAGTTAATTTTTTTTTTTTTAACCAATCACTCATAATATGGTAACCATTAAAATAACCTAAAATATTATCAACCTCTGCTTGAGGAAGGCCATAAATGACATCTACATACATTTTACATAAAGGTATACTAAAGTGTAGGTTCATCAAAATAGTAGGTAATAATGTTTCTATTACAATGTTGGCTAAAATAGGGCTATCCTGATTACGCATAGCTGTACCTTCTTTTTGTTTGTAAAATTTACCTTGAAATAGAAAAAAACTGATATCAAAACAAAATATTATCATTTCCAAGAATAAATCTAAAGGTAACTCAGTAAAATCTTTCAAAAATTCCCATTTGTCTTCAATAATTTCTATTTTTAGCCCTGAAGAAGATTGAAAAATTAATCGAAACGTTAATAAGTGAAAATAACCGTCTTTTATTTATTATCCGATCATACCAACTAGTTATGGACTAAAACTATTTATATTTGCAACTCTTCTTCAGTAATAGTTGCCTTACTTTCAGCACTTCTTCATATTACATGTCCAAGATTTTAATATAACATCAATTTCAGCAGAGAGCGTAAGTTCGTTAAATTCATATTTTTTTTCTGACAAAAGGGTTTGTGAATTACCTCCAAACATAATCAACAAAAGTTTGTTTATGTCACTATGTATACCAAAGCATTCAATACTTAATTTTAGGAAATGAGAAAAATCAAAATTTGATAAGTAACTACAATAATTAAACAAAAATTCGATGAAAAGTCCTTGGAATACCATTCGTAGGTATTGTAAATTATTTTTGGGGCACTATCACTCATGTTTCTTGCTCTTATTATGGCGCTTAGCATTATAAAACAACGTATCCTTTGTCCAATAAATTATTAATTTTCACATTTATTTTCCAATAACTCATTAATTTTTCAGTAACGTTGTGCATGGGAGACATTTTTTAAACAAAAGCACTAAATTTTTGAACCTAAACTATTATCTTTAACCCTAGGTCTCGCAGACGGATTATATAGCAGTTTTTTCCCTTTTATCATTTACTTTGGGATCACGAACAAAGTTTAATTTACATGACGCGCTACAATCGGCCCGTCTTTATTCCCTCCTCGTAAGCATTCACAGCACCTGAGGTTAACTTAATATGTTCCTATTATGCTTCCAGATTTTCTTCTATCAATTACACGCATTATTGATTAAAACATATGACTCCAATTACAGCAACCGTCTTCCACTTAGTATTAAACGACTCGTGACGTTTAATTTTAGTAATATAAATCGACTTTATGTCGCACTTGGGATCGGTACCAGGTGCAGCTGCGTGGACTGTTCTTTAGCAATGAATCTCTGCGAATTGCGATACTTCAGATTAGTATGGGAATGGGTTCTTTAAAAGTTATTTATTACTATAATAGGTTATACTGATATAGGCTCGCTCTTTATACTCCGTATAACAATATGCACTGCGGATGGTTTAAGTACTGAAGTTTTGTTTTAATACGGTTACATATCCATATAAGTATATAAGTAGATTAATATATGTGGTTGCGGTTCTCATATTGAAAAGCTTAATGTGGTCCTTATTTATATGATTTATGATTAGAAATAGGTCTGTTGTAAAGGAACGTACAAAAAGCCATCGAAATTTAAATAGTTGTTTTATTATGGTTCAACGACAATGTTTGTGGAAATGGATATAACTCTGGTTGTAATAATTTATATAATACTATATAATAACTAGGCGAGCGCTTGTTTGAGAAGCATGACAGATAATAAAATGAGGATAGCAGTAAGTGGCTAGGATTTATGTGTAGCTTATCTCCTCCAAAGCTTTGGGCGTGTGAATTTTGTGTAGAAAAAATTTTCTTTTGGGAACAAAAATCACCACGTGCATGGCGCTCCGAACAGACAAGTAATGATCTGAATAGTTAAGAATTTTCCTTGAGTTAATTTTTTTTTTTAACCAATCACTCATAATATGGTAACCATTAAAATAACCTAAAATATTATCAACCTCTGCTTGAGGAAGGCCATAAATGACATCTACATACATTTTACATAAAGGTATACTAAAGTGTAGGTTCATCAAAATAGTAGGTAATAATGTTTCTATTACAATGTTGGCTAAAATAGGGCTATCCTGATTACGCATAGCTGTACCTTCTTTTTGTTTGTAAAATTTACCTTGAAATAGAAAAAAACTGATATCAAAACAAAATATTATCATTTCCAAGAATAAATCTAAAGGTAACTCAGTAAAATCTTTCAAAAATTCCCATTTGTCTTCAATAATTTCTATTTTTAGCCCTGAAGAAGATTGAAAAATTAATCGAAACGTTAATAAGTGAAAATAACCGTCTTTTATTTATTATCCGATCATACCAACTAGTTATGGACTAAAACTATTTATATTTGCAACTCTTCTTCAGTAATAGTTGCCTTACTTTCAGCACTTCTTTATATTACATGTCCAAGATTTTAATATAACATCAATTTCAGCAGAGAGCGTAAGTTCGTTAAATTCATATTTTTTTTTCTGACAAAAGGGTTTGTGAATTACCTCCAAACATAATCAACAAAAGTTTGTTTATGTCACTATGTATACCAAAGCATTCAATACTTAATTTTAGGAAATGAGAAAAATCAAAATTTGATAAGTAACTACAATAATTAAACAAAAATTCGATGAAAAGTCCTTGGAATACCATTCGTAGGTATTGTAAATTATTTTTGGGGCACTATCACTCATGTTTCTTGCTCTTATTATGGCGCTTAGCATTATAAAACAACGTATCCTTTGTCCAATAAATTATTAATTTTCACATTTATTTTCCAATAACTCATTAATTTTTCAGTAACGTTGTGCAGTAATAAATTGATAATATAATAATACGACTATTTTCTTTGACCATTTCCAATTAGTTAATAATTTAGGTAGTTTACTCTAAAAACTTATTATGCCAGCTTTATATGTGGATAATCTTACTTTAAAATTCGCAGCAAATCTTATTTATTCTAATTTTTGCAAGTGTAATTCAAACTAAAATTGAGGAGCAAACTTTCTATATGCATTTTGCCTATTATTTGTAATTTTCAGAAATAAAGAAATACGGTTACAGGTTTGTGATTTAATTTATCGAGAAAGTAAATTTTGCAAAAATGCAACAAAAATCACATAATTATCATACCTTGGTACAAAATATCTATTTCTGATCATGTTCCAAAACAGTTCAAAAAAGTGTTGGACAAGGTACATTTAGTTTGTCACTCTGGGGCAATGGTATATTGTTTTATTGGGAGTAAAAGTGATACTGTTGTGACTAGTCTGTAATTGCCGGACTCACTTTGTTCATCCGGCAGTTACAGACGAGTCACAATAAGTGGCTTTTACTCCGAACAAAACATGCCATTTTATTCAAACGTCGATTAGCAAAAAAAAATAAAGATAAAAAATCTCGAATTTCATCACCAAAAACGCATTGTGTTAATATCGCATGGCCGGCGCGGCGTATTAAACAAAATACGCGTTGCCATAGATATATTGTACGCGTTGCTCGATTTGACAAGTGTCAGTTTAAATTGTACTGCGAGCGCCCTCACGATTTGTAAGTATTTTAATAAATATTCTTTTGACATTATTCTTTTAAACCACACTTATTCTAGATTAGAATGACAGAATTAGTTTTTGATTGTACACCCCCTGAAGTTGCGTAAATTGCCGCATATGCCATGAATCGTTTATTACCTACCTACAAAATCGGGCAGTGTTTATGAAGTTGCATTCATAAGATTCCTGTCATGGTGCGATGAGAAAAACATCAAAAATTATTCTGAAAATGTACTCTTAGCATATTTTTCGAAACTAGCAGGTAAAAAAAAATTTGAAAGTTCAACAATGTGGTCGTATTATCGGAGAAACTTATTTATCAATATGTAAAAAATATGCTCCATTACTCCCAAAAAGCATAAATGAAAAGATATTGTTTTTAAAACAAGATAGATTTATTGGGGTCAAAATAAAACAAAGAAGGTTTAGTGCCATATTCCCCAAAAAGAAACAATTATGCAGCTACGGACAAGTGTTTCGGAGTTATTGCCCCTCATCAGCGTAGCTACGCTACGCTGATGAGGAGCAATAACTCGAAACACGTGTGTGAGGGGTGCACTAAACCTTCTTTGTATTGTTTTTAAATTTTGTAAATGCTCAGTGTTGTCACATGGTCATGGGAATTCATTAAATAAGTAGTGTCCCCAAAGAAGTTGCTACATTTTTAAATATATCAGATGGGACAGAATACACAGGTCATTGTTTAAGAAGAACTTCAGCTATCCTGCTGCAGGAGCCGATATTACGTGTTTGAAACATCACAGCGCGGTAGTTGGAAATCAAGCAGTGCAGCTGAAGGAATCGATGAACAAGACAAGATAAGCAAGACACTGCCAAGAAGATTCTTCTGTCTACTATTACTGGAACGATTCCCAACAATATTCAAATAAATTCTGAAGCAAGTACAAGCAAAATAGATCATGATGCTACAATTACAGTAATTATAGGTGGCATCAATTTTTCTGGGGTCACACTTAATAATTGTTAGTTGAATATAATGTTCAATTAGTTAAACTATGGTGTATTTTTATTTAATAATTAAAGCATATAAGTTTTGTATCATTTAATATATCGTTAGTAGTACTTTTTCTGCCATTCACAGCGTCAGAAAAAGTACTTTTATCTCCGCTGCCAATGGTAACGCACAGCCATCTAAAATGACCAGCTTTAATGTCATGAAATGAGTTAAGAAATTTCATGTTTTTCTGACGTTTGAAGAAAAACTGCATTTTTTGGCTATACAAAATAACTTTACTGACTTGGTAATGAGTATATAAAAAGACATAATTAGGTAGAAAATTATAATATTTTATGAAACAGACAGTGTACGAAAATGAAAATAAAAAAAATTATCGCATATTACGTCATGGAGCGTCTCCATCATTATTACAATCACATAATAATCATTACCTTGTTCAGTATTATTTTGATAATTTTGGGCATTATTTTGGTCATGTTTTGCGAGCAACGACAACCAAGAGTTCAACATTCAAAGGACAAACTGCTGTTAGTTTGTCTTTCAACGTTAGACATACTACACATAGAATGTTCATGGCGTCTTCATGATTTATTTTACATTGTATAAAGTGCATTTTTTTCTGTATTTTTCTACGTGAGATTGTCGCCTGTTATTGATAGTTTGTTGTGTCACCTTTGGTTGAAAATTTCAAATAACTCTTTTGTTCATAAACTATTGAGCAAGAACCATTTGCTTTGAGATATTTTTCAGTACCCTGGATTATAAATTGGCGACAAGTCAATAGATTCTGCTCGGCTTCAAGGCCATTTGGATATGACAGTAATTACTCCAGAATAGTGATAAGTAAGAAGTAACCCAAAGCTATTAATATCAATATTCACCGTTTAGTGGAGAAACGCGAAATCTCTCAGAATATGTCGGATTTCTCCTCCACCCATCATGAAAATAGCCAAAAGTTTCTTGATAGGAGAATTTTTCTTTAAGCTTGATACAGTGATAAATAATCTCACTCTAATTTCCGCTGATTGACAATGTTTTATATTTCGAATCTATGGTGTTTCTTAATTTTTATTTTGGATAG
>JANEYF010005446.1:125000-262500 GCA_029963845.1 Rhamnusium bicolor | reverse complement strand
AAATGCTGTCGAATTTGCTAAATGGAATTGCAATGTTTCATCATATTTTGCCAGCAAATTAATGAAATCCACATAATTACACCTTTTTGCAGAATTCTCCGATTCATCGTGACTCCGAAAACCAAGCTCATGTTTACCTATGAAACACGCCACATATATAAATCTTTTAAGGATATTGCGGTTTTTTCATATTTCTTGATTATGTTGTTCATGGCTTATTCTCAATTGATTGTCCAAAGCATGTCTTTCTTGATTTACCGAAATGTTTTTCTTTAATAATGGACTGAATATGTGCTGTAGATGACGAATGAATTTTTTATTAATTTGTACAAATTATGTAAATCTGAAAATCCAAATTATTTTTATTTGAAAAATAAGACATAGCCAGCAAAATAAAAGCGACTTAGTGTTGCAACCAGTGAGCTATTCACATTCTTGATAATTTTCCATTTGGAAATATCTTACATATAATTTAGTCTGTTGGGTTAACATTGGTTTTACCTTCAAAATTATAAGTTGAAAATCCCTTTATCACTAAATTGCACACATCAAATTCACATAATATAGTTTCCGTCGTTTCACAACTATTTTGCGTTGAGTTGAGGGACTCGGTATCTCCATTGCGCTTAGCAGGTAAACTGTCTAGCCTACAGCTTACATCCGAACTCATTTTAAGTATGTTTTTAACGTTTCTCGCGATTATAATTGCGCTATATTTTAAACAATGAATAATTTCCATATCCAAAGTCAATATAAACACTAATATTGTGGAGCAACCACCAAAAAAACGTCTCGCGTTTACTCTCAAAACATTACGCATTTATCGTATTTAAGTACGCTGTAAGAAAACAGCTTACACTCGAACTTCGGAGCCATTCGAGCGATATCAGCATCGTGAAATTGGAAACCTAATGCATTGCAACTTTATAATTCAACGCATTTTAAAATATTTGTTTTGACAGATATCGAGTTCATAAGCGCTACCGAAAAAAGAGATTGGAAGCAATAAGAAAATGAATAATATGTTTTATTATTTTGTGATTCTTGTGCGCTTTCCTAGCTTCCATGGAGAACACGCTACTGTCTAGGCCCACAGTCCACAATATTTAATATCACACAAGAAAGTTGATTTTCTTTTCATGTCCTAAAACTTAATTTTTTATATATTTTTATTTATTTTATTTATTTACTTATTTATTTTATTTATTTATTTATTTTATTTATTTATTTATTTTATTTATTTATTTTATTTATTTTTATTTTATTTTTATATATTTTCTTGGGTATTTTGGTTTCAATATTGAAACAGAATTATTAAAAAGAAATTTTTTTGTTTTTTCATGTCAAACGTTTTGTTGATTCTTTTTAGCCTTTTTAATGTTAAAACTTAAAACAAAATAGTTCAAAATGTAGCATATTATTTTTAATAATAATTAATTTATACCCATAGTACATTATTTTCATTGTATTTTACATTATGCTGTGTTTGCTTTGAGAACTATGTTTGATTTATTGAGTTTAAACTTAGAGTGATTCTAAACAAATTTGCTTAATAATTTTTGTTCATAAAAAAATGATTTTCTGAATTTTTATGGTTATTTATTTGTCATAGTAGGCCAAGCTTTTGTAACTGAATATATCAAAATCTATAAGACAATTGTTTGATACAATCAAAACCAGCGAAGTTATTGAGTTGCCTCTACCTTATATAGAACACACTGCATATATAAATACAACAATAAGTCTGTTGTAAAGATCTGCTAATTAAAAAATTTCGAAATATAAAGAGCAGAGTGGTAATTCTTTAAAGGTGTATAATATATATTTAATAAAATGAGTCTTAATTTTAATCTTAAATAGAGCCATGTTTCCTGCATATTCATGGTAAGATGTTTAAGGAAATTACACGTCTTTCTATTTCACGCAACACTACTCTGATAAGACAGGTAGGGGGGAAATGGGAAGCCTTTCATGCATTTAAGTAATATAGATTCATATGAGCCTGCATTCTGTTAGAAGTATGTAATTAAAACAAAATGTAGTTATGTAGCATAGGGAAATTTGAAATTTTCAATCCAAAATGTGAAAACAGTTACTAAGTTTAGTCGATTATAAACATTATAATAGAAATTATACAATGTTGGATGAAAAAAATCTCTATTTTAATCGTTTAACGTCGATCTATCTCCGCTACCAAGGTCAATCACCTACGCCAGGAGATGAACAAAGTGCTTCTACACTGACCGGCACGAAAAGTGGCACAGCAATGAAAATTTATATTTTTTAATTACATTTTTTGTCAAAGTAAGTAGAATTATTTGTTTTGAATTCTTGCAGCTTTTTTGTTAATTTTTTCTTCCCAATTTTTTTATTTTCCTAATCATTTTAAAAACTGACTAATTTTAACATTTTTAATCACCATAAGAAATCTGCTAGTGCAGTTACTTTAATTGAATCTTGCAAAGTTGCTGAAAGATTGGATTTTTCTCGATCTAATGTCCATAGGTCAGTTGTTTGCTTTCGAGAAATCGGCGAATACCACAGAAGGCCTGAATCTGGAAAAAATGAAGCACAACTATTCTTGATGATCTATTCACCGTGATTTCTATCCTGCAAGAATTACAAGAAGTGCGCCAGGTCAACGTCAGCAACAGAACTGTTAGGAGATGGCTAGTTGAAGCAAATTTATCTGCTAGAAGATCTGCAACAGGCTCGAGAATCTCCGGAATAATCATGTGGGCAAGCTCAATTTCGGATGCGAACATCTCACTTGGAATGTCGGGCAGTGCAGCAATATTCTTTTCACTGATGAGTGCCAATTTGCCCTAAGGTCATCAGATGGGCGAGAGAGAGTGTGGAGAAGGCAAGAAGAAATATACGTGCAATGCAACTTTAGTTAGAGAGGGAGCTTCGGTGGTGGATCTGTAATGGTGTGGGCTTGCATATCTTACGCTTTTCGCACAGAGCTTGTGTTTGTAGATGGAGTTGCTTTAATGGCTAGAAGGTATATTAAAGACATTTTGGAAGAGCATGTGATTTTTGCGGGGTTTAATGCTCACCATAATTGTTAGAGATTACCATCATGACGTCGGTATTAAAGCCGTAGACTGGCCAGCATATAGTCCTAAGTTAAATCTCATGGAACACTTACGGGATATGCTGGAAATATGGATCAAGTAACGTCGTGGGCAGTTGTTAACACTATAGCAACTTAACGATGCACTACAGGAAGAGTGGGATAACATTCCTCAAGAGACGATCCAACACGTAACTAAAGGCATGCGACATAGACATAAGAGTGTAATCATTATTTTATGTAAAGAAATTTCATTTTATAATCGTCTATTCTGTTATCCTAAATATTAAAGTTATCCTTCTAAAATGACTGTTTTTAAGCGAAAGTGTTTAGGAAAGACACCAAGAAAAAATTGTACACGATTTCTTTACACTGAGAAAAAAATTTATTTTAAAATATACCATTTTTTCTTGCTGTCCCACTTTTTGTACCGGAACTCTTGTACATTTGCACATACTTACTCAAGCGGTCAGGATATTTAACGTGCTCACATCGCAAGTAGACTAACGTCACAGTATTAAATAATATTGGAAAGTTGGTGACGTGATCAGTTTAGCTCTACTACAATACCTGATCGACTTACTCCGGTGTGAATTTGAACCCTGGTTGTATGTAATGAGACTTTAATTAAATTGTGTAATGGTGTCTAGATGAATCGTTAGATATTTATTTTAACCTCTAGCACGCCACATTTTAATTGCATAAAGTTTCGAATTTTGCTGCAAATTTTTGTGATCACAAATGTGTAAAAATATAACAGACATCTCACTCACATAGTAGCCACTTCTTCAGACAACTGACAAGTGGAATTTTATTAGTCTTATAATAAATTTGCATTCGGGTTATTTTCTTTATTTTTTTCAATATTTTCTTGTTTTTTTTTTCGTGTAGGAATACTTTCCCATTTTCCCCTATTTCATTTAAAACTATGAACACAAAAGTTTCGCTTGCACTGCAGCACCACAGCACCATAACTTAGTGGGAATGCAATAATTATTAAAATTTTGTTTGGTGCAAAACTATAAAATTCTTTATTCAATAGAATCACATTCACTGAGCATGAAACGAAATTTATTTATGCATTTGATATAGTGAGTAAGTTCCTGTAAATAAACTGTTGGAATATAATGCATATGAAAAAAGTGATACGCCAGCTTGATAATACGTCTTCCTTTTCAACGCTGTTTGCAGGTCAACAGACATTTGTTCTTTTTTTTTTCAAAATTTATTTATTTATTTACAGTTTGGCAACCGAACCTACAGAAAATTAATTTTCAATAACAGAATTGTACAAAAACAATGAGGAAAAATTTGTTCTTCAGAACTAAAGAATATTTTAAGAAACTGAATTAGATTAATAATAGAAACGAGAAATACATTAATATTCCTAATATTAATTTTAATTAGACTAGAACTGTATTAAGAAATAAATCATTAATAAACTTATATTAAGTTTTAAACCTTTAAATATTACAAATTATATTTCTATATTTTTGCTAAAGCTAAATTTAAAATATAATTGAATCGTTTATTTCAGAAACGGTCTAAGTGATATTATTTCGAGAAAAACACAAAAGACATTCTACTATGGTTAAAACTGATATCTGCTTTTCAATTTTTAGTATTTAGTTAGGTAAACTTATTGCAGAAGTCAATAGTTATATCGTCTTACTTAGTTTTTGACTAAAATTAAAGAAAAACAAAAATTGTAACTTGGGTCCTTTCAGAAATAGACACAAATTTTTAAATTTAGAATGCATTTATTTCTTTAATAATGAGATGTATGTATTTTTTGGAAAACTTTTTTCACAGTAAACAAACAATAAGCATATAAAAATATTAAAAAGTAATAATAAATAATTTTTACTGTTTTTATTCATTCGGTTTCATTATATTTTAATTGGTCTTCCAAGTGTTGATAATCTCATAATAAAAAAAACTGTTGTATAATTGAATAAATTGAACTTAAACGACTGAAACTTTCAAAAATGTTAGGTCAATACATTTCAAATAAACACACAAAATTTAGTCAAGTTTGAATAATTATTTGTTAAACGGCAAACGTTTATTATCTTATATGCGACTCGAGTAGAGAAAATCTAGGAGCAAAACTTGTAAAATGAAAAATAATGCAAGTAACGTGCTCTAAATTTTTGTACAGTTAAATAAATGTATCTCGAACAATTATGAAAAATTTCATCAATATTTAATAAACAGTTGTAACATAGCAAACAATCTTTGCGACGAACATGCCGCTGACGCGCGAAAAACCCGTGCAATAAACTGCTCGAGAATTAAAAATATTGAACTTAAAGGGCTTAAAATTTCAGAAACGTTAGGTTAATAAATCTCAAATAAGTATACAAAATTTAGTCAAGATCGATTAATTATTTGTAAATCGGCGAACGTTTATTATCTCATGCGTCACGCGAGCGTATAGGAAATTTCGAAACAAAATTTGTACAATGAAAATAATGCGGGAATGTGCTCTAAATACGAAAAAAATAAGATTTTATAGCGTATGATTTTGTCATAATGATAATATATTTCTTTTAAATTAATAAACAAACTTAAAAACACATGTAATTCAATTATTTTTGACACACACTATTGAAAATCACATATCGCATTGTTTTTACACTTATTTCTTTGCACTTTTTTTAATTACTTTAATTAATAATTTATTTTTTTATAATTAATTCCATTAGCAGCTAAAATTTTCAATCGTAAAAATACTTCTTTCATAAATTTAAAACGATTAAAACACATGCGTTCACTCCGAAAAGCATATAAATACGTGACGCTGAGTTAAAAAATTTATAAAAATAACTGAACATTTTGTTGCATATACTCAAATATTGTTTCTTATATTACATTCTCAAAAAAAAATCACTTTTGATTAAATATCATCGAAAGAAAATAATTGTTTATATAAATTGTTTGTAATTGTTTAAACAATATAAATACTTGAATCCGACAACCTGAATGTTTCTGATTTCAAATAATGTAGTACAACAAACATTTTTAAAAAAGTTCATCAAAATTGGTTCGGTTCTTGTGGGTCCGAGGAGAAACCTTCATTGATTCAACTAATACTTTGTAGCTTCGTCTTCAATATACTTACGTAATAAAATAACTTGCTAATATATATTGCAGATGTGCAATGTGCATTATAAAGTTTTATTGCAACAAATATTTACCGTAGCATTGAATAGATGCTATATTAAATTTGGAAATTAGGTCATGAACAATATTCCTGCTTACATTAGGAAACGTAAAATTAAACATTTCTGGAGGTGATTCGTAATTTAAGGATATATACTGAGTTTGGATATAAGAAAATAGAACTAATGGTATGATTGTTGTTAAATCAGATGACTGGCTAATGGTCTGAAATTAAGTTTATTTAGCTCGAATTTAATATTTATCTAGAATACTCGAATTTGAGTTCGCTGAAAAGGCAAATTAATAAAACCTGATTATCGATTCTGTCTCAATAGGACTATAAATTACAAACTAATACACAATAAAATAAAATGGAATTGGAATTAATTGGAAAATTCTACTACATGTTGAGATCACATAAAATATACATTTTTACAGCTTATTTCTGCTATATTTTATAACAATATTCTTAAACTTAACGTCAATTAATATTCAAGCAGTGAGTGAACTTTAATTTATACGAGAATAAATATTTTAGTTAAAAATGTTGTCATGGAGAAATACATCAAAAATGTTACTCGTAAAATCCATTCAAATTTGTTCTCCATTTACAAGAGTTGAAATAAATACAATACTCATGGGCACTGGGCAGTGCGGGTCCACTATAGGACCCGGTTCACTATTGTCTTAAGAATACTAAAAATGAAAATCTGAATTACGATCTGAAATACTAATTTCTTTAATAGTCAGTGAACCAAATATTCATAATTCAATCAAATAATTTATTTAAATGTTCACTGGGTTAAGTTAGAGGACTGCGAGCATCAGATTTCGGTGAGATTCAGATAAAGACTACTATGAAGCCCATTTTGAATAAAATATTTCGTACCTAAGCTAAGACACACTAAAGTATAAAGTGTTATATATCATTGGAAAGGGCATTTATTCTAGGTTTAAACTGACCATAGATATTTGTAAACTGCATACTGTCATCGCCGTTTGCTGCTGTGGAGTTCTTCGATGCATATAATAGAGAATGCCCTTTAAGAGGCACATGAAAAAAATCCTGCGCATATTTACACCCCTTCAAAAAATGGGTAGAATGATGATGGTTACGCTTTACATATTTTATTGCAATTATAGTGGATGAATTATACCGATTTACGAATAATTTTTAACTATTCTTTGTCTAAACGTTTGCATATATTGAGATCTGCCGAGTTAAAACTCGACCTTCATTACTTTCTCGAAATTTTGGTTTGGGCTTTTGAGAGAATTTTGAAAGCTGGTGAGAATAAATAAATCATATGTAGGAGAATTTTCGATTCTTTAATTTGCTTGTCGATTATTGCAAGTTGTGATTATTTTTATAGCAATGAATCATTGGGGCTTTATGTGGCAACAATTTTGTTTAGGTATCGTCATTCTACCTCAGCCCTACCATTGAAAAAAACGTAAATAAAATGCGTTACTTATTCTCTGTTTAAAAATTGCTATTTTTTTTGTTTGGTATCTTTTAATTAATCTTAATTCTTTACAAGTATTGCTCTGATTTTTTCAAAATAACATACACATTTGTATTTTATTTCAATTTCATTTCATGGCTATACCTATTACGAAATGCATATATTTCGTATATATCGCACAATATATTGTTACGTGTTTGTTATCCCCACAAACACCTATACTCGTAGATTCGTTGATTGAAAGTCCAGGTAACACTTACTCATAATTAATAATTAACAACAGTAGATTAATAACTATCTTAAACTATAATAACAATTAAACACTTACAAGTGTTTCTCTTATTCCTTCTTTACCCGTTCACTTTCAACTTAAGACTGACCATCGACCCATCGTGCTTCTTATTTATACATCTATTCACGCGGTCTAGAACATTTCAGAACATTCCAGAACATTCCCGGCCGTTCTCATACAATTCTATTCTCTTCTATTCAGTCTACACAGTCCAGTGACGTAACACTGTCCCTCCTTTAAGTCTAAACGTCAGGCAATTCGTTGTTCCCTGCATACTTAACCAGTCTCTGTGCATGTACCACCTTCGTCTTTGATTTTGGAGCCTGCTGAATTCGGTGTAAGACTTCGTTTAGTCTGGTGACGACAGTGTATGGTCCTTCCCAAGGCGGGTGAAGCCTCGAGGACCTGCCTTTCTTTCGTTCTGGGTTATATAGCCAAACCAGATCTCCCGTCTAGTACCCTCCTGAATTAGTCTTAAGATCAAAACGAGCCTTCATACGGTCACTTGCTATTGCAATTCCCTCAAAAGGAGCCCAGGCATTATATTGCTTCATTCGGCCCTTACTTCTTGTCTGTGGCCCCATTCTTGCCGCGCAAACTTCACATTGGCGGCACCAAGCCACCACATCTTGACGACTGTTTACCAAGTAGAATCGTTCTCTTACTTTTGCCAGGATCTTGTTGATGCCAAAATATTCGCCAGACATTCCCCTATGCACTTGCTGAAATACCTTTGCCATGTGACACCTGGGGATTACTAATTTCAAAATAACATTCTTCCCATCTGGACTTTCTCACGCTCTCTTGAACAGTTCATTCTCTACTGTAAGGGAGTCCCATTGTGCCCATAAAGCCTTCAGCCCCACTGATTTATTTGAAATGTCCTTCCAATCGGACCGGGTTCTTCTTTCCTCCCATTTCTGAATAGGACTAGTTTCCTTATCGTTTGACTGCGCTTCCCTTAACGACCCTTGTGTCAATCATCCGAAACATCAATCTTAACGATCTCACTATTTGTACATCTTGCTGTTTGTCCTCACGGTGACAAGGCTTGCAGTCTTCTGGCATGGTCTTTTGGAAAAGCCATCTGCCTTTTTATTAACCATCACAGTCCCCGAGGATCAGCCCGCCAGTTCTCCTGCAGATTCTCCATTACTGCGATATTTACCCTTTCAGGGCTGCGCTGACGACAGTACTCTGACTATGGCCCACTCTGTCACACTTATAACAGCGCATGCCTCCTCCATTCCTGTCTAACCACTACTTGACTGTTGGTTTTGTTTCCGCTGAAGATTCAAGTTTATCAATAGTTTTCATTGTATGATCTTTTGTACTTCGGACATTACATCTTAAATGTTAAGCTCACAACAGTTCCTCCTAATATGACCCAATTTGCCACAATTATAACAGCGGAAACCTCCATTCGGCCTTCCGCTATTTTGTTCTCGTCTTGTCTGAGAATTCGTCTTTGTCAATAGTTGTGCGATCAACTTTTGTAACCCGGTTAATACGACTTGCATGATTTTATCTGCCGAGTTATCTTCCACAGCCACGGCTCGTACTTTCTGATTTGATTGTGTGTTATCCTCATAGGCAGTCTCAATCTCAAGTGCATGTACTAGAGCCTCACTAATTCGCTTGTGCTTGGTTAACTCAAGAATTCGCCTAACTTCCTGGTCCCTTCCTCCATCAATAAATTCTCCAACTGTTAACTGTTGTTGAAACTCCATTGGTGCATCAGGATGGGCTAAACGGGCTAATCTCTCTATAGCAGCCTCGAACTGCTGGAGACTTTCTCCACCTCGTTGCCTTCGTAATTTGTGCTCAGCCCGATATACTTGGGCAAGATGTTGGTCGCCATATTTTAGTTCTAACGCTGTCTCTAGAATGGTAAAGTTTTGTTGTTGTCCTGCAGGAACTGTTTGAAACAGGTCTAATGCTTGGCCCCTTAGTGCTACTACCAATGTTTTTTCTACATGTTTCAGTTATTTGAACGTGCGGCTGCCTCAATTTGTCTCTTATACGTTGACCATAAACCTTGACCATCGAAAGAAGGTGGTTGTAACCTAGTACCAGACGACAGTACCAACTGACCACCTTTCTCTCTTAATTGTTGTTTGAGTCAAGCTACTTCTCCTCTCACTTCAGTTATTTCCCCTTTAACTTGACTGACTTTTCCCGTAACATCACTGACGTCTTCTTTAACTTCACTGACTTGCCCCCTGACTACACAAACTATCCCTGCGACTTCACTGACTTTTTCAATAACATCTCCTTTTAATTTTTTTGTGAGAGAAAATGGCTACCTGCTGTTCCGCTAAGCTTCTCTTGATATCTTCGCTTTCCTCATATCTTATTTCCAGGCCCTCTATCATTTTTTTTAAGTATTCTTTTTCATCTTGTCGCTTTCGTTCTTGATTATCCATAATTTTTTCTTTGTTCGTCTTTCTCTTCGTGTCGTCTTCTCTCTTGTTCTTCTTTTCCTTCCCGCCGCCTCCTTGATCTTCCATAATTTTTCTTAATTCATCCTGGCGTTCTGTTTTCTATCCTTCCATTTGTTGCACCAATGCTGCAATTGAGTTTTGTGTTTGTTTTTCCGCCATACATGTTATTGGCATTAAGTCACGACACGTAAATCAGTTCAAAGTAAAGTTTACTACACTATAATATCCATAAAGTGTATCTATCACGTTTATTTTAATAATGGAATGTTTCAAAGAAATGCAGCACCAGAAAGTCTATACCACTTTCGTACTGACAGAATTCACTTAACTCCACTAATTATACAATGGAATGTTCTAGAACTTCCACAAAATGTCACTATTAAATCTTATTTTGAGTCTATAACACGTTCTCATTAACACAGTTCACAGTATCTTCTATGGTTTCCAAATCGAATGTTCTATAATTTTCCGACCTTGCACTAATAAGCTTCTTTTCAAATCCACAACACGTTATTGTTAGCGACACTCGCGTATCTGCGGCGGTTTCTAAATCGAATATTCTAGAATCTTCAGGAAAAGTCACTTAGAGTCTTATTTTTAAGTCTGCAACACGTTATTGTTAGCGGCACTCATGTATCTGCGGCGCGGCGGTTTCTAAATCGAATGTTCTAGAAACTTCTCGAAAATCCACTTTAAAGTCAATATTCGGTCCAAAAATAGTCCTCAAACACTGTCCAGTAATTTAATTCTTCGTGTCACCACTAATTCGTGAGAAGAACACTGTAGAACATTTTCGAATATTCCAGAAATTTCTCTTCCAATCCACTTCCGACACCAAATTGTTGCATATTTGCTATCCCCACAAACACCTATACTCGTAGATTCGTTGATTAAAAGTCCAGGTAACACTTACTCACTATTTTATTAACAAATTAATAATTAACAACAATAGATTAATGACTGTCTTAACTATAATTACAATTAAACACATACGTCTCTATATTATTCCTTCTTTACTCGTTCACTTTCAACTTAAGACTGACTCTCGGCACACCGTGCGTCTTATTTATACATCTATTTACACGGTCTAAAATATTCCAGACCATTCCCGGTCGTTCTCGTACAATTCCATTCTCATCTATTCAGTCTACACGGTCCAATAGCGTAACTATATTTTAAACAAGGCAATTCGGACATTGAACGTTGTTGAATCAAAATTACATTTACAATTAACATATGACGGTTTACGTTTGTAACTCCCTGTATCGAGTGAATGGATGCCTGAACTGTTCACCTTACCCATTTATTTAATTTATTAAGAGAAGGGGCCGTAAAATGTTATATTCTACCCTACCACTAATCACATTCCTCCCCCTTCATTTCCTTTACAAGGACAATTTCCACAGAAATATCAGTAGACCACATAAAGTGTGCACCGTGTAAAATGTTTTCATCAATTCTTTATTGCTAAATATTCGGCTGGATATCATAGACTAGACAGGTATAAAAGTTTCAACACGACATAGTTACATCGACATGCTAAATAATTCAAAATCCATCAGGTTGCCAACCACCGCTTAAAGTCAGCTTTTATTTATTATTAAACTAATGCTCGGTTGCATAGAAAGACGTAAAAGCCAAATGCAAAATCGATGTGATTTTTGCTAGAAAGGCATCAGTAATGCATCCGTAAATCTTTAATGCTATATTCGACTGCATCTTACGTAGGTAAGGGTGAAGCCGTCTTATCGCGTTTCGCAGTACCATTTCAGCATCACTAGCATTTCCCATCACATTATTTTACCCCGTGTTTTCCTTTATTTATTCTGCCAGTTTCGTTTGCTATTATATTATTGGGGTTATTACCTTCACTATCACCCCCAATTTCCATTTTACAATTTTCAATGCAACTATAGTCATATTTGTTAAATTTATCTTGCTCTGGCCTCGGCTCTTCAATTTACTTATTCTTATCTCACTGAATACTTAATAACTGAAAAACCTTAAATGACGCTCTAAGGATATACACCCCAAGCTTCATTAATATATGTCTCTCCTGATAGTAATTTTAAGTTAAATGACAAAATTTCATGATGTGCTAAATTTTAATGGATCGTATTTCTTTTTTATTAATATATAAACTATAAGGTTTACTTTTATTTTACAATTTGTGTGTTGTTTGTTTAACATAAAGCACACACAACATGTACTGAAATTAAAGTTATCAGTAGAGTTGGCAAATCGGTCCGCAAGTCAAGGGCGGTGCCAGGTAGAGAAATACCCAAATACGTAACTGTCTGATATATTTCTCATTAATGTATTTGAATCTTCCTCAGAATATCACCTAAAATGTCGTCATAAATTTCTTCTCGTCTTCTCAATTTTTAATCATTTTCTATTATTTCATCTTAATTTTTTAGACTTAATGTTCCAATTTCACTGTTTGATTGATATCCTTTATTCTTAATTTCTCAACGTTTCTTTAATTTCAAATGTCGGCAATGTTTTTTCATCCTTGTGATATTTTTGTAAAACATTCTGGCAAAAGTTACACGCATAATAACATTTAAATCTTTGTCATCTCAGTAAAGTGATACAAAATAATTTAGACAAAGATAATTAAAAACAATAGTAAACTGGATGGCTCGGAATATTCGACGCTTTCTACAATAATCGTAATACAGTCATCGAATGGCAAGTTTATTTCCAAACCGTAAGATTTTAACTGGAAAATTTTTCACTGGAAATCTACATCATCACAATTCTGCTGTTCACTTAATTAAAATAAAATTAATTACTTAAATATTCTAATCAAAATAATCAATCATTTTTCCGTTAAAACGTAAAGTAAATATATTTATAATATATTTATAATATAGTGTCCGGGGGAATAATATAATACGGCCATTTTAAAAGCCCAAAATAAATGCAATTAAATTGTCATTTTCTAATCTTACCCAGAAGTATTACTTCTAATTTTTTTGTTCCCATTTATTTTATAAACTCGTGTAAAATACTTACAAACTCAAAGAGGGAGAAATTTAAAGTGGTTATATGGTAATATTAGAAAAATATGTTCCTCAAAGTTTACATGCAATATTTATTTCATTTAATTTAAATGTTCTATTTACATATACAATTAATTATTATCTTGAATAATATCAGTATAAACTACTATTGCCATCTGTTAGTATTTTATATTTTTGTTGTCATTTTCCATGTGGAAGTTGTTTAATACGTAGAAATATTGTTTAGAAATAATTTAGACTACATTTTAACATAATTGAAATGGAGTGTTGAAAACTTGTTTTCACTGTAACAGAACCCCAGCCATAATTTTAATTCCAGTTTTGTAAACAAATGAAAAAAGTAATTAACTGGATGGCTTTTGTGTAATAAATTGTACACGTTTATCTTGAAATGAAATCTTTAATTTAGATAAATTTTTATCTGCTTTAGTAGTAAGCATAAAAATCCTCATCATCACTCAGTTGAAGCAAACACGATAATTCATAAATTTCACATGTTTGTTGATCTCGCAAATGGAAATGTTGATATAAAGTATAAATGCCAGCGTATATCTCTTCTCAATTGAGTGCCTTAATTCGCATTAAAAGATTCACCAAAATGATGAATGCGTGGGAGAAAGTGAATTACAAAATATCTTTTAAAAATTTGAGATTAGAAAATTTATTACATTTTTCTTTCTTTTAGATCTGCTTGTATGATTTCTATCTTCCAGTTTTATTTCTGTGTTCCTCAGAATTTAATTTATTTTACTTCATTCATTTCATTATTATTTCATTAAGTATTTCGTTAATATCGAGCCGGCTGTGATACTTTAAAATGAAGGTTTGAGGCTAAATTGTGCAATAGAAACTGAAAAAGATCTGAATTTAAATAAAAATATATAATAATATAGTACATGTATAATATAATAATATAATTAATCTTTATTATGCCTTGTACTAAATGTATAACAGATGTGTTAATTATCGCTACTAACACAAATGTTGATTGCTGCTTTGCAATTTGCTACTGAGAGTGAATAAAAGTCTAAATCAAAAATAACACAATCGAGAAAATTTCATTTTAAAATGTTAGTGATGTTACCAAAAAGGTTTGGTAATTTTCTGATGGGTTATTTTCATTTCCAGTAGTATAAACAACTATAGCAGACAAATTTCCTGTCAAAAAATGATAATATTGAAGTGACTTTTAATAGACATCTTTTTTTGTTCAGTTGCCAACTCTGTATATAGTGGTCAATACTTCAGAACCCACAAGAACTGAATCAATTTCACTGAACATTTTTTCAAACATTTATTATACCTACTACATTATTTAAAATCGGAAACATTCTGGCGGCGGTCGAATTAAAATTTTAGAACTCTAATTTTGGAAATTTTTAATTTACTTTTTAAATTTTGTATTATTTAAAGATTTCATATATTGAGTCCGATTTTTGAGGAGAAATATTATCTAGGATAGTTTTGGCATCGCTGACTACCAAAACATTGTCAAAATGAGGATTTACCCGGAATTTTCCAAATTTTTTTACACATTATAGTTTTTTAAGTTTTTTTTGTATATTTATTGAAATTGTTGATTGAAATGTGTATTCGAGGTGTGTTTCCTGGATTAAATTATCACAAATAGAGTCGAGTTATGCAAAAATTGTCCGAAAAATTTCCAAAATTTGTCCTGAAATTTACAAATTGTGAATAACATTTTTTTGTTCAAGACAATTTTATCTAGGCAGTTTCTGGGGTCACTGATTACGAATTTCTTATCAGAAATGAAATTTTCCTACAAGTCTTTCAAAATTTTGCACGAATCTTAATGCTTATTATTATTTTTTATATAATTACTGGAATTTTGGGTGGACTATGATTGTGAGTAGTTTCACGATTGAGTTGCAAGTTATAAAATTAATTTATGAAATTTTTGCGAGAATTTCCAAAAAATTTTATTTGGTGGAATAATAAAAGCTGCAATTGTTGGGATATTTTAAATATACCACGTATAAAAAATAAAATTTTAAACAGTGTCTGACTGCTACTGAAATAAACGATACATTAACTTCATAATGGTTTAAATTAATAGATGTAATTTAAAAAAAAATAGTAAGCAGCTATCGCAAGTACAAATAAACTGGCACGAATCGGAAATTATTTTATAAGCATCTTTTTGCATCATAAAATCCGTTGGTATTAAATAAACCTAATTAAAGTAAAACAGCACAAATACGCTGTAGTAAAGTGCACGAATAGCTTTTCTTATTAAGTACCAAAAGAGCAATAGTAAGCTTATTGCCCTACAAAAGCCTTTGTCAGTGAAAAATAAAAACAGAATGGCAAGTAATGTTTTTAATGAAACATCAAAACCATACCAGAGAGGTATGATAAGTTCAAAGAAGCAAGTAAGCTTTGTTAATTGAACGAAAATTCACAAAGCAAACATCTGCTAATTATTGTATACTCAAATACTATTCAACGTGAAATAAATTTTAAAGTTCAGCACCGTAAAATGCAGTCCAGATTTTTACGACCCGCATAGCTTTTTGTTAGATTGATGAAGAAATTTTAAATGAAATGTTCAACCGAGAGATATATTGTTTGTATTCGTAAACTTTCAAATTACAAATAAAACAATTGCTACATTTGACAATTTCCTCTTTTAAAGTCTTACAACTGATATTTTAAAATTGACAGTGGTTCCGAAAAGCATAACGTCATTGAAGTAAATTTACCGTTGGTAAATATAGCTACAAACTACAAAGAAATATACTATTTTATCATTTACAGAAATGCAAATTTCGAAATATCGTCGTCTTTCTAAAATTATTGTAATTTTATTGAATTTATTTCTACCATTCTATTCTTTATATCTACTGACAACACATACAGAATATGTATTTTCCGGGTCCGGTTCTACCACAGATGCACATCACAAGAAACAAACAAATCCCAGTGGCCGTCAGCACTTTTAAAATGCTAATTCCGAATGCACACATGAAATCTCGGCTCGTCTTGGGCTGAACCACTCAATAGAAGGAATAAAAATTTCGCCTTCCACTAAATAAAATTTACTTTTCCTAGAAAATAGTGCATAAAGTGTAATTCAGACCAGTTGCACAAACGAATTTTATTTTAACATAACGTAAGAAATTAAATGTTTGTTGCTAATTTGAGTGTTTGCGCATAAAATTAAAAATTTGCTAAGGACGATAATAGTAATAATAATATCAAATTTCGAAATATTTAAGCGAATGCTTTTTACATAAGTATAAGTCCCTTCTCAGACTTTAGAGACATGATTTTTATTTGTATATAATAGTAGTGTCGTGTAGTAATTTCGATACGACTTAAGATTTTTGAGATAAACAACGCACGTTATTTTCAAAATAAAAATTAATGAGATTCTAATATGAATACAAAATTCGCTCATATTGTACAGGGTCATCCTTTTTTTGAAATAACTTGGTTATTTTTGAGATTATCAAAAATATGTAGACCTTCATGCATTTTTGGCAACATTCAAATTTAGAATCAGAAAAACAATTGCGTTCGCGTTTAAGGAATATGATATCTTACTTTGTTTTTTTTTTAAATAGAAGATCCTGTATATTTTAGAATTCGAATTTTCTCATGTTTCTGCATTTGAAAATACCAATATGTGTCATGTTATCTCAAAAACTTTTTAAGATATTTGGATTTTGGTATTAAAATATCGTTAGTTATTTTGCTAAAGGTGCCTTTGAGAAAAAAAGCTGCATTTCTGAAATAAATATGATGTTTACTTGTCACAGTAAATAAACCAAACGTTTGTTTTCGACATTAAAATGTATTTCCAGCATGAGAAATACGATATTCTGTTTATTCCAGAAGTCCTTGAAGAAATATAAAAGAAATGCTTATAATTCTTATAAAAAGCTTACTCAACAACAAATTAATAATGGATTTGAATTGTGTTAATGTAGGGACTGTAAAAAGAATGAATGAAGATCCCATTTGTTTGAGAAATGTTTTGAGGACAGACATAGTAACGTTTACGATTGGCGGGAAACTTAATAGACAAAATGTTAGATATTGTTCATCTCAAGACCTTCACAAAATCAGAGAAATTCAGACGCAAGGAAGGAGATCGATTAATGTATGGTGTGATCTTATTTAAGGATAGAATAATCGATCCAACATTTTTTTAAGTACAATTTAAATGGAGGAAGATAAATTGATTTATTACTTAACAAAATTCGCAATTCCATTGAGAAAAGTACTGGGGAAGAAATGTTCATTTGGCAGCAAGTGGGGCTTCCCCTTAGAATATAAGAATCGTAATAAATTATTTGAACACTATTTACCAGGAACTGTTTAGAAAATATGGAACCACCCGTTGGCCTACAAACAACCCTCACCTAACACCGTTGGATACGTTTCTATGGGAATATTTAAAAATTTGTATTTACCATAGACGTTCACGCACTTTGGAAGAAGTAAAAATCGTATTACGTTTTAATTAATTAATCGTATTACTGGATGGATAAGTCACCTAAATGAGCACAATAACATGATTGGTTACAAATCCATTAAATAATTTGAAATGACATTATAGAATTTGTTTCCCAAATAGTGGGTAGCATTTTCTGCAATTGTTAAATTTAATATAATTAATGGATTCATTTTTCAGCTTATTTCTTGAATATCTTTTTACTTTCTTATACCTAATATAAGGAAGTATAGTAATCATGATTTTTTTCTACCTTGATATATACGTTTTGAACCCTCCTGAATCCATTCTGACTATTTTCCGTGCGTGCGTGCGTGCGTGCGTGCATGCGTGCGTGTGTGTGTGTACGTGTGTGGGGTAACTCAAAAAATACTAATGGGAGACTTCCCAAATTTGGCAGTTCAAATTGCCAACAATATTTTAGGTGACACATTAAATTTGGTGAATGTGGTACCACTAGAAGATACACAATAAATGAAGGAAGAAAAAAAGTACAATTTAGGGAGAAAAAATTTAAAAAAATATATTGCATTTCTGGACGAATCTCGACGAATTATAATGAAAAAATATAACTATGAAAAAAAATCTATCCCCATGTCCGTAGTATTGCGATAAAAGCCACAGTTTTTGAGATAAAGCTTTCAAATATGGTACACTTGTTCTAAAGGCCAAATACAATGAAAAATTCGGTGATGAGCAAAATTGGCCACGGGACCCAAACTTTTTTTGTATTGAACGTTACAAGAAATATATTCGTGATGAAAGATTATAAATCATATCTACTATATCAAGTGAATAAAATGTATTTTCCAAGTACTTAAATAAAGCTGATGTAAACTGAAATATTTTACACATTTAGCCTCATAAAATGGGGTTAGGATAAATTTAACAGTTTGACATTTGAAAGGTCTAATTTAGTTACAAAAATGTCAATGTCAATAACAAAAAATTATTAAAATATATAACATAAATTATTATTGACAGTATGGAATGACGCTGATAATTAATTATTTAAAATTTTTAATGAAACATTTCAAGGTACGCTATTAAAATTTAATTGAGGTAAGTGAAGAATTAACTAGAATGATTTTTTTTAGATCAGGATGATGTATACTGGTATACGAAATTTATTGCTGGCCACATCAGATATTTTGTTAATGTTTTTATTCGGTTCACTGATTCAGATGTAGTCAGATAAAATATTTTACACAACACTTGAAAAATTAAATCTAAAGTTTTATAATACTTGGGAATTATAATTCTGTAATAAAAAAAATCAATATCCGTCATAGTTAATTTTTCTTCTTATAATGATATAATAAAGATTTAATGAGATATCATAACATACTACGCAACGATTGTAGCTTGGCACTTGGTGGCGCAGAAAGAGAACATGTATGGCTACTATGAGAGCAAACCATTTTTTAACACGCTTTTATTAGCTTCACTTGATGTTTGTTTGTTTGCTTGCTTGTTTGCTTGTTTGTTTGTAACCGACTCTTTGAACTCGATTTTGACCCACTTTAAACGGACAGGTTTAATTGAAACTTTGTACACTTACGAAGAACCGGTAACAATACAATAATTTGATAAGTTTATATCATTATCCTGATCAGGATCGCCAGTCCTTTCCTCACGTATCCTCTGCGTGAGAACAAGAGGATTAATATTGTAAGTATATTCCGTGATTCACAGTTCGGTCGTTGGTTGAGCGGGCAAGTCTTAGTCGACGCGAAACGACGGACTCCTCGGGCGTGGGTTCAAATCCCATGGCTGAAATAAAAAAATTTTTTTTTTTCAGAAATATCTGTTGGATCGTAATATGTTATAATATCAGCATCAATAAGCAATATAAATATAGTTTAAAAAAACTACAAAACACGCTTTCATAGCACATCAAACTAAAAAGTGAAAAATAAATATAGTTTAAAAAAACTAAAAAACACGCTTTTAAAGCACATCAAACTAAAAAAGTGAAAAATAATTATTAATATAAACTGAAAACAACAATGAACGAAAAATACTAGTATTATTGTGAAAAAAGCGTGGGGCGCTTTGTGCCATATTTTTCGTATATCGAGCAACCCACGCTTTTTTCACAATAATACTAGTATTTTTCGTTCATTATTGTTTCCAGTTTATATTAATAATTATTTTTCACGTTTTAGTTTGACGTGCTTTAAAAGCGTGTTTTTTAGTTTTTTTAAACTATATTTATTATTTATTTATTTAAGTTAAAATATCCAACGAGTTAAAAAAACCCAGTTACAGGATAAGTTTACACAGTAAAAATGCTGTTAACAAAAAATTAAAAAAGGGAAAGGTAAATAGATTTCAAATTACTAAAATATAATACAATACGAACACAATGCAATATATTACATTACAATATAATACAATATAATACAAAATACAACACAATGCAGTACAATAAAAAAAGCTCACCACATAAATCAGACAACAATACACTATAATACAAAACAATACAATACAATACAATACAATACAATACAAAACTGAATTATTAAATTATTACAATAATTAATTATAAACACACAGTAACTGAAGTAATTAAATAAGCCATATTTTTTTAATACCGTTTATATTATAAATAAGTATATCAAGCTGAGATTCAATGTTAGTCACTATTTCATACACTGGGGAACATTTTTAAATATTTGTCCTATGGTTCTTCACGCAAAGTGATCACTTCTGGCATTTAGTCTAGGCACATGAAAGTCCAAGTAATGCTACTATATCTGCAGAGTTTATTTTATTATGTACAATTTTATACAGGAAAATAATAGAATGCATAGTTTACCTCTTAATTAGACTAAATATTTTAAATCTATTGTAAAAAACACCTTGCGGGGTACCTCTTGGTGGATAAATATTGTCGTAGGGCAAATGTTACTGATTTAGAAAAGCTCCGTTGAACTCTCTCAATTGAAAAAATGTGAATGGAGTATATTGAACTCCATACGACAGATGCATATTCGAGTTTAGACCTTATCAATATGATACGTGAAAAAGAGTTTGGGTTCAAAGGTAACTCCAAGATCTTTAATTAGATCTTGTCTGATGATGATAGATCCGTCTAGCGTTTAATCATAAATTAACGTCTCATTTTTGCGACTATATTACATGACATTACATTTACTGAGATTATGGTTGTTTAAGCACCATAAGTTTATTTGCTCTAGGCTTTTCTACAGCTCCGTACACTCAAGAGAAGATTTTATCTCACAGAATATCTTTAGATGATCTTATATGCGGATGATCTAAAGATATTCTGGAGAAAATTTTCATCGAAATTAACAGCAATGTCATTAATAAACAGAATAAACATGAGCGGTCCGAGAATGGAGCCCTGAGGAACGCCTGAATTTTGAGAAAATTTGATAGACTGGTAACTACGACACTAAACAAACTGAGATCTATCAGTCAAGTATGATTTAAACATAGCATTTAAACATTTTACAGTGAAAGGGCGGGGTTTAGGCCACTGCGCATCCATATTAAAGTGCCAAGTTAGAATCGCTAGACTAGTATTGTTAGTATTTTCAAAATCATAAAAATGAGGAAATTCTAATTATTCTAAAATATACAAGGTGTTCTATTTAAAAACACAATGTATGATGTCATATTTCCAAGTTCCAAGTTATTTCAAAAAAAGACATTTTCGTGTGATGTCCCTGTAAGTAGATGAGCGGAACCTGTTCGCGTCACCATCTTTCATAAGGAACTAATACTGGGGATTCGTGACGTATTTATGATGAGAGCATGTTAAAGATACCTACCCCACTATAAAGTGGGGGATAGGCAAAATTTTTGGAAGGGATGTCAGCGCTTACACGTGCACTAATGAGCTTATTCCTGGTGTCGATAATTGGCCTTAGCAGCGGAAATATGCTAACGATAAGTAAGTGCGAAACTGATACTAAAATCGTTATGCACATTACTAAAGACCGCATATCAGGTATTAATTTCGAGAATATCAGTGGCGGAATCAGCTCGTGTGCGGACACATCAATATTTTAATGTGCAGAAATGATAAGCAATACAAAACTAGACAATATCTTACCTTATACTTTTGACGGGTGATTATTGTAATATTCAAAATTAAATGAACGGTGAACATTTATCAAAAAACACTATTACACTGTAACAAATGTTTTTTGACACTGTCATTAAAAAATACATTTCTAGTTTGAAAACGACCGTTCCACGTCTACCGACGTAACTGGAGCGTATTTAAAATTTTGAAAGTTTAAAAACGTTCGATTTTCGTGTACATGATATAACATTCTTATAACATTTGCCATTAAACTCGTTTGTTTTGTATTAACCAGTCTATAGCATTTTTCAAAGGAACCCGTCGAGACGACATGATTTCACAATGACACAATAATACACGTAAGATTCTATCTAGCCAAATGCAATTGCAGACTTCTGGTTGTCGAAGGCAAGCTAACACGTCATCAGTTGCGATGTATGTCAATGATGGAGGATTATATTTTCACGTATGTTGCTTCTTTATTTATTTCAACTGTGACATATAGGCGTTTTCAATTTCAAACAGACTTTTTCCGACCGTACAAAACCTGCCCTCAATTTAATGCTTTGTTATTTAGTTTTAGGTAATTCATATGGGTTTAATTAAAGAAAAAATATTTTTTTAGTACCTGATTATTAAGTACTAATCTTCTACCTATGAAATAGGACAATACTGCTTATATTTCTAACTTGACGGCATGCACATTTAAAATAAAGTTTTTTGTTTTTTCACTGTTTCAATTAATTAGAGTACATAAATCTGTTGTATTTTGCAAAAAATTAAGAATATATAATAAAGTAACATGAGAGAAGGTTATTAATTAATTCCTATCATTGTATTTCACAATATTTACTCTCATTTTATTAGTTGTACGAGAGTTGTAGAATCCATTTCAATAAAGGAAAGATTGTGACGTAACTGCGCTGAAACTGATTATTGTTTCCGTGAATTCGGTTGCTAGTGTATGTACGTAGCGTGTATGCAATCAACAATATATTTGCGCAGCTTGTTTACGTTGTAGTCTTTTCTCTGTTGAAACATACTGAACGTAAGTCAGTAACTGGAATGACTACCTGCAGTGCGGTGGTGTCTCTACACATTATGCATAATAATAACTAGTGTTGGCAAAAATGCGCCGCAGGACATAGGCATACGCACCATAATAAGTGTAATAAAGGAAATGAACTACTATAAAAGCAATAAACTGTTATAATTTATGACAATGTTTGCACAACTTACCATCTTAACTAGCTTAGTTATCACAAACTGGAAAAATCTTAAAAACTTTGCAGCATCATATATGTTTCTATGGTTGTCTCTGAGAGTAATGTTCGATGTGATGAAAAAATATACTTATATTTTGAGAACGACTGTTCGACATCTATTGATGTAATACAAGGATACTTAAAATAGTCTTTGAACTCACTTATGCAGATGCACCATCAGTACCGTCAAAGATTTGTCTTAATATGGTAAAACCGGTGTCTAGCTTTACCACACGTACGAACTTTTCTCCAATGGGCTTATTTTTTGCGTCACCTATGGAGCGTAGCAGTCGATTTACTTCGTCCACTATTTGCAGTGACTTCACTAACGATTACATGATGCCATACAAAACTTACAAAACAGTGTGTTGCTGTTTTGTAAGTTTAGTATGGCGTCATGTAATCCTTTATAGTTCTTGTGAATAGTTTTTAAAGCTGTTTCAACAGAAACATCTTCGTCTAGCTTTCCTTAATAGCCTGGTTCTTTTCCACAACGTATAAGAAGCGGCTGTAGTGGTTCGGGAATACCGGGACACTTAATATGAAATGTGCAAGACGTTTAGGAAATTTAAGAAACACCTTTTTTCTACTTGCTATTAATGCATTTACCTCTGGAAAACCTTGTCAAATAGTTTCTACCACAAGGTATAAAGCATGCACTTTACACCAACATACAACCGTGTTCTTGAAGAGAACGGCCTACCAAACGCATTGTCGCGGCACCATCGGTCACAAACATCAACACGACTTTTTGACAGGTCAAATTTTTCTAATGTCTCCAGCACCACCCGCGTAATTATTTGGCCAGTACACTCACTTAGTCTTTTGCTAGCTAGTAACAGTGGAAATGCCGGTTTAAGAAGGTCCAGTATACGTACTATAACATTTAAAATATATTTCTTTTTACAATCTGGCGTCTCCTCAATACATAAACATAGCTGTGTATTTTTTTGTACACATTTGATCTTATTTACAATGTCTTCGCTTACAGTTCGATACATGGTTACGCAACGTTGTGTGACTTGGTAATGTCACTTTGGGATTGTATTTATTCTAGAACTCCTGAAATGGTTGTTTATCGAGTATGTGCGGCGGTACTTCACAGGCAATCATCATTAAGAGTAAATCGAACATAAACTGTGTTGTTGAAGGTACGCCATTTTTTTAAATTTTATATTACATAGAATTTACGTGACGTTTACAATTACGTTTGTTCCAGCATATCAGGTCTGTCTCGCACACATTAGAAATGATTATAGCACCATTGTAGAATAAATCCGGGAATTCACTGATAAATTTATTCACTTTGTCAACGTTTTTTACCCTTGGGCAGGTCTGACATATTTTATTATTAAATTAATATCAAGAATAAAATACAACAAATAAAATTTTCAACAATATAACGAAGAGAAATAAATTACGTTGTACAACACCACGAGGCATAACAATAGACTAAAATCAATTTGCTAAAATAGTAAACGTCTCGCTTACATATTTGGGTATTTCTCAACCTGGTACCGCCCGTGACTTGCGGACCGATATGCCAACTTTAATAATAAGTATTAACTAAGACCCACTGGAAATTTGAAAGTAGCTGAGAATTGGATAGCCAACTTACGGTTTTAATATTTGACAGCATAAATCATTGAAGATATATATTTCTTTCTTAAAAAAGGTACAAATTCTAAATTTTTAAATAAATATTTAATACTTTTCAGTATCTATGTATATCTGTAAATTCTTCTTCGTTTCTTTTATACAAAATATATAAGAATCCTACATCAAAATATATGTAATTACAGTCATGATGAACAGCATTTCGTATCAAATATAAATGCTACTTATATAAATCATGTTGGAAATTTATTTTAATATTTCTTTTTCAGGCAAATCTGACGCATCTTCCTCGTAATACTTTCGTACCAGGCATTGGTATGGGTATAGCGAAATGTCCTTATGATCCTGCAGACAATTCCACGGCCGTATGGGTAGAAAAGGGTAATCCTGGAAATCTGGCTGGCCTCTACTCTGGCACCAACGCTGAATTTACAAAAGCTGACACCGTCATTTTTCGAACGGACCTCCACAATTTAGGTACTGGTGAGAAGCAGTACAGTTTTAAGAGGACTCTTAAGTACGATTCGAAATGGCTGGACAGTAAGTTATTTTTCTTTTAATATTTTATATATAGATAGAATTTTCAAATGTTAAGAAATTCCTGTATGTAAGACTGTCACAAATAATTATAATTAAGGAGTTTGGATGTCATCCCCAGGGACGGATTTTTAAACCTGTTCCGAAAAATGCGTGATATAATAGTAATAAATTAAATTGTAATTTTTGACAGTGTACTCTTGCATTAATTAAATTAATTAATTATTGTATGTAAAACCGGCACCCCTGAGGGGGCGGAGAATTATATTACGTATGTATGTAGTGACGAAGGGTAAATATCGTTTACCTCTATAGGCGACTATCTGCTTATTAACCTTCTATTTAGTTTACATCCTTTCTCTATGTAGTTTGCAATTTGTTCAGTTCGAAAGCATTCTACCTAACAATCTGTTGTACGTACGGCGTTTATAAAGACATGTTTTATTTATTTCATATTTTCCGATTAGTGTAGTGCGTTAGTGGACGTCAAAAATGGGAAGGAGGTCCGCGTCCTCAGAAAGAGTAATGTTTTTGTGTTGTTATGTATAGTGTAGGGCGTTAGACTATCATACGTAAATCCAGTTGAATCGTTAGTAAATCCACTGTGACGAAATATGTGCCGTCGAAAAAACACCAAACGTTGATTGGCGCAGGCGAACAAAGGCGGTGAAACAGGGTAGGGCTGTTATGTACTCTCTGCTCCTGTTTTGCAGTTTATCCCTGTTATTTACGTCATGACATCCAAATTCTCTAAGGCGACGGATTATACTATTGTAAATATATTTGTTATTGTTTGACTCTGTAACTCAACTTTGCGACAGTACCACATACATACGAAAGAAAATATTTATTTTTTCTTCTTAAAGAATTGGCAACTTGTCAATTTTCTCAGTTGACATGGGAAATGATTTATTGATAGTCATTATCATCGTAACTTTTCCTAAATCCAGCAGTGGAACCATTAAATCTCGCCATTTATAACGATGTCGACTTCAAATCGATCGTTAAAATATCGATAAATTTGTAATTTTGTACTACAAATGCTCGTTATAATTCTCTCGACAAGAGCTCGGGCGTACTCGTTGATATCTATATTATTTTTAACCCGTTCTAAAAAAATTCGCACATTATTGCTGTCATTTGTCATTGTCAGCTATTTCTAATGTCTTGTTTATACCATTCTGCATTTTTGTTTTTAACAAATTTATAGTAGTATATGATTTAACCAATAAATATTTTTTGCGAAAACATTCTATTAATATACACGTTCTGTAAGTATGTACTATAGAATTGTTTTTTTTTTGCAAAATATTAAAAGTGTCAAAAGTAGGGTTTCAGAAACGTGCTTCTTATAAATCTATTAATTTTAGAAAATCGAAGGCAGATAATGAGGATTTTAAATGAGGAACGAATATTAATGCGAAATAATAGAAATCCATATGAACTGGATGATACTCACTTCAAATATTTATTTAGAGTAAATACGGATATTGCACACAATATTTTAAATATGATTATACTTTTATTAATATCAATATTAAACGAAATGCTCTTGAATCGCATCAAAAATTATTTACATCTCTAATACTTAAGCTAGTGACAACTATCAAAAATTCATTAAACAAACACATAGTTCAAATTTATCTCAACAGTCTGATTTCGAATAAATTTAATGGAATATCCCATTGTCTATTACTTTCATTCTCTTATCTTTTTCCACATTCCATCTAAAATAATGGCACAAGAATAGGGTTCCCTTGTAGATTACCTAGTCAAAGATAACTAAAAAAATCAGTGCTGTTGTAATATAACGTAACCACAGACAAAACCCCCAAGATTTGTATTTCGACGATTTGCTTCTTTTAAAATCGAGTCGACAAAAGTGCAGTGAGGTAAGAGATGATCATTGATAGTACCAAATTATATCTATGTCATGAGAACTTAGGATAGGTGTGATAAGGGAAAAGTATCGATATCGGTTACTTGTGTTCCACTGCAGATCTCTTTATATTGTGTATTTATTAAGTTACCCCTCCCTCATCCCTTTCATTTTCCGAGTAATAGTTAATTATATAACTATTATCAACTCGACATTTTCAAAATACACGTATTTATAGGGGGTCGAGGGTTGTCTTATTTTAAAGGTATTTTACTATGGCCGCTTTAAAAAGTCGAATGTTGAGCATCCAAATAGGTGTGAAAAGTAGACGTTTTCCTTAAGTTAGTTGTATACAAGCCTGATGGTTTTTAGAGGTTTCTGCCATTTTGCCAATAAGGATTTTATTGGCTATTTGTTATTTATTTTCGATTTAATCTTTAAGATAGCCTTTAACTACCTAGAACACCTCGAATTATCGTTTCGCTTAAGACTTGTAATGTCCCCAGAAGACCTTCGGAAGTAATTATTACTGTAGGTATCGCGATTTGGCAATTGAAGATAGATACGTCACCATTTGACTCCCTAATTTTTCAAGTGCATTTAAACCAATCACATTTATTTGTCATCTTTCTTATCTCTAGTTAAAAAAAATGCCGATGATTAGAATCTGATGAACGAAACAGCACATTTTCGGGAAAATTCAAGCAAATTTAATGCTTTTTCTTTTTTGTAAGTAACTATGGGTAGTTAACTAAATTTCCGTCTTAGAATCCTGTGTTTTAACTTTTAGAGCAAAACCCAAATCCTCAATATTGTCGATAGCCATATAGGTCAGTTCATCCCGAAGGCAAGTCCCCAACACATAAATAAAACAGCTTACGATAAATTAAGTTAATTATAAATGCCATAATGTAAATAAATATGTTTTCCTTCATTGTAAAATAGGCTTCGTTAAGTGCGTGTAAAAGGAATTATTGATTTCTTCTCTTATAAATATATTTGGATTTTTTTGTTCGATAATGTTTTAAAAAATGCAATTAACTTAGAAGACCTGCTAGCTAAAGTCAGTGTTATTCTTTACAACTTAAAACTTCAACATGGAATATTGCCACCAAATGGTTGATTTTTTTAGTCCTTTGAAGAAGTATTTTGTGTTAAATTTTCGGATTTTTTCGTTTAAACCGCAGGCAGTAAGTAAATTGTATATGCTGTTTTATACATCAATTGATTTTTATGATAACAAATTCAAAGTTGCTTGCATCATCGACAATATCTGGACTGTGGCGTACAGTAAAATTCGCACTAATATTTCCAACCATTTTTAAACGCGTTATATTATGCCAAATTATTCAAATGTATTCGTTGTCAAATAATTTGCATTTGCTTGGACATGTTTACTTAATTTCCAGCCTGCGTGATATAAAGTAAAAATATCAAATTATCAATGCCATTCCAGCGGTTGTCATCTAGTCCATCTTTTTAGATATTTCTGATGCAGATAATAATGTCTTACTGATATGCAATAATAAAGAAGACTAATCCTTATTACCATTTTCAAAAAGTATTTAAATGCTTTCAAAATATTTCAGTTTTATCAAAGTATTTAAATATTCTGATAGTATTTAAATACTCAGTTTAAACTATCTGATTACTTTGTTATTTATCATTTCATTTTATCTTTTGAAAAATATTTAATATTTGAATACTTTCAATTTTTCGAAAATATTTATTATTTAATGTTTAAATACTTTTTCAAAGTATTTGACCAGCTCTGGGTGTGAGTTACCCCGAAGGTATGAGAATTTACGTGACACCAGAATCGAGCATTCTGGTATCTTAGGTATTATTTGATCTGTTAGGCATTATTTCACACGTTATTACATACAATTGGAATCTTCTGTACTGATTGTCCTTTATCAATGATTCATAATGATTCGTAATTTGTAAAAAAATTTTCAAAATTTTATAGGCGGCCGATTGAGATACATCAGAAATCTGAGCTATTTCTGTCTCTGTTTTTTTCGGGATTTACTGTAAACATGTATCTAGATATTTCCATCCATTCGTAGATGACCGAGAGTTTATAGTTTGTCACGCTTATTATCACTTAAATTTTTCCATTAATTGCTGCAAATATATATAAGTAGGATTCTCAAGATAATGTTCATTGATTATTCTAACTGACTAATGATAGTTACCTCAGAATACATAAAAAATGTATTGCTCTTCACCTTTACTTCCAAGTATACATTTTTAAAACTATCTTAGACCAATAACATCTTAACACCAAACAACGTAATTGAACAAAATTCCTGACGTCTCAGACTTTTTCATGTACCCATGAGTTTTGTAAATTGTAAATATTAAAAAGATTAGTAGAAAATGATCAAGGCTGTACACATTCACTTCAATGCTGGTATTATCAATTCCAATTGGTAGAGAGACGACACATCATCGTAAAGAGGAGGAGGAACCACCTTCAAAACAAAGTATTAGTCTAGCTATTTTAAATGATCGAAATGATAGGCGGCACAACGCCGCCAATTTTTTCTAGTAATCGATGTCGTAACGAACAAAAGCAATATTTTTGAAAATTATCGCATTTTCCTGACATCCTTTTCGGAACTTGGAAAATGGATGCAGTGGAAATATTTATGATTTTTTGCAGACAAAAATTGTTGCAATATATTTTTTTTTATCTTGTGTGGGATAAAACATCCATATTTATCACTATATCATAAAGTTTTAAGAATTAATTTTGCGAGACTCACTTAATCCTATTAAATTTGCCTTTTTATTATTTAAATTTTCTTAATACTGTTTCAAGACGACTTTATTAGAAACAAGCAGTAAGTCGTTTCCTAATTAGGCGTGTCTAACAGGTGACACATTAATTCTTATACTCCTCTTGCTGGGTACACAGCAAAGTTTCTTCATAATGCTCAAATCTCCCCTCATTTTACGGTACATTTACATACATATTATCCCCAAGTCCGAATTTTTTATGGCACAAACGATCCAGCTCAGTTACTTAAACTTCACAGATGTATTTGTTATGTATGTAAATTGTCTCAGACGGGAGAACTTATAAAAATGTAAATTGATACTAAATTAAGTCGTTACGACCAAATTAATACAACTTTTATAGTTTATGTTAAATTCTTTTACTAGAATTTTATTACAAATAAATTATGAAGATTATTACATTCGGTTTTAGTAGATTCTGTATTTTATACCCGTAATTAAACATCAACGCCAATAACTTTATACTATGGTAGGTATTTACTAATAATTAATTAATGATTTTATGTCGATTCAACCAATAAGTATGGCTAAGCTTATAATTATGAGTTATTTGTAACTGCTCGATTTCCTTCCATCTATTATGGAATCTAAAATAGACGACAGATAGCTATTTCAAATCCTTATTTGGTTAAGTTTAAATAAACATGTTATAGACATTCTATAATTAAATTATCTTTTAGGATTTAATATAGGTAATAATATAAAAAATATAATAACAATGATAAAATGATAATATAACATAGTAATATTATAATAAACTGTAGCGGACATTCTTGCAAGGCGATAATAAAATTGCTTATTTTTATAATCTAGATTTCACAACAAGCGAGCATTTTCGAAACACCTATTTAAGTCTAGAGCCGGTGTTTCCCAATATTTCACACCTATAGTTCTACTTATAGAAACCAGATTCTAACACATCTTCCTGGAAACACAATAATAATTATTATTTAAGTTTACAATTAGGGATCTCTAAGAATAACAATTTTATTTCAACTTAGAATAACCCGCAATTTAACAAGGTATCAATGACCGCAGTAAAGTAAGGAATTTCCGTTCATCGCTTACAACTTTTTTACATAAAAAATACCCTTACCTGACTATCACAGGAGAATAGTCTTATCACACATCTCGAAAGATACACATTACGTATCTTTACGCAACTGCAATTTTCATACTTGTTTTGTTTCCGTTAATAAAAAACTTCTTCTGATTTCAAGTTTTATATATTAGCATCAGTACTACATAAACTACCCAAAACATTTAAAAGATCGCTTTTTCAAAAAGTCATGTCTTTTCGGCTAGAACATCAACTTTGGCAGTTGCAGTACTAGAACCAAGTTATTTTCAGATAAGAAGGGATTTACATTATGTGTAATGATGGACGAGTTCGAGTTCTAAGAAGGCCCTGTGCATTACTTGATTTAGACAAAAATTTCATCAATTTTAGAGGAACCTTTAAAATTTTTAACTTATAATCCTTTAACTGTTTTGTATAGTGTTTAATACGAATAGTACAACATAATACTATAATAACAGCCATACTATACTTGACTCTCTAATAGTTCTTCAAAAAGGGGTAATAATTTATGGAATTTATAAACTATTTGGTAATACAAGCTAATATTAGCACTATATGGACAAAAAGCCTTTAAATTGTTTTTAAAATTGTTTATGCATTTTAAGATTTAAAATATATTCCATGCATTTGAGTACAATATTGTTAAATACAACACTATTTTGAAATGTGACAGATGAACGATAAGGCAAATGTAATCAATATTTTTTTCTACTCCCTACATAGAAAATACTATTTTGCTCCCTCATTTCAGGGAGCAAAGTATATTTTCCTCCCTCGCAGGAAAATAATTTGCTTCCCTAGGGAGGAAAATACTTTGGCTTCCTCTGGAAGCAAACAAGTAAAAACTTCAAATAGCTGTAATAGTAGTGTATAGACTTCCTTTATTGATACACAAACTTCCTGAAAATGAATGATTTTCTTTGAAACAGATTTTTTATTACTTATTTTTATTTATAAAAATTGAAAACAGTTTAAATCGAGGTTTAAATTAACATCAGTAACTAAATATTGTTAAAATTTTATTATAAACTTTTTGGAAGTTTGTTTATTTTGAAAACAAGAAGCAACCTTAGCAACGTTCCATGTACTTTGATTTTTAACAATATTTACTTATCTAAATACCTATTATGACATTTTGACATATTTGGTTTTTTGATTGTCATGCATAAGAAAATATAATAAAATATATGTAAAACCAATGTAAAACACTGTAAATGGTCGTAGAAAAAATCATATGTATTACACAGGAGCAAAGTGCCATTTCCTCCCTTGGATATTGATGCCCCTCCGCTTCGCGTCAAACTATCCGCTGGAGGAAATTATGCACTTTTCTCCCTTGTCATACAAATAGCTATATATCTAGTAATATGGGGAATACATAAATGACGTTCTATAAGTTTATCAATTACTAACAGTATTACCACTTTTGTGAATTAATAAAGACATTATTATTATTATTATTATTAATTACAAGTTTATAACAAAAATTTTAGGCACTAATTTCTTGTATTGTCCATATTACATTTTATGTGAATGATGATTGAATTTAGGTAAACCAAATCTAATACAAGTATGAACATTGTTAATTTTATTTTTATATACAAAGTGTAAAAATGACCCGAATAGTGAATGTAACTTCGTAATATTACCTACAAAAAAGTAAAGACCTAAATATAAATTCTTTGACTAATTACAGGGCATGTTTATGTGACCATGATTTTATTCATTATTTTTTGTTTGCTATGAAATTTTTTATTTTTTTTAAATAACCTAAAGTATTTTTTGATTTGATTTTTTTTTAAATAAACGTTTTTTTCTTTGCGGATCACTAGATATTTTGTATTATTTTACCGCAAAATTATTGAGAAAAAATTAATTTAAAATTTATTAACTAAGATAACGATTTACAGCCGATATTAATTACTTTACAAAATAAGGAAATAGAGTAACTTAAATTTACATTAAATGCTCAAAATAGTGTCAATTCGTAGCAAGGTAATGTGTCAGGTGATCTTGAAAATTTCTTAAGCATTATTCAAGGCTATCTACTGTATGTGCTCCGTCGTGGCTCTTAATCGAGCTTTAAAATCCTCTAATTTTCTGACCTGTTTTTGTACACCTCACTTTTAGATGTCCCATAAAAACAAATCAAAGGACCTTAAATCAGGAGACTTAGGAGGCCATAATAATTAATGAATGTTCTTAAATATGGTTTTATATTAGAAGAGTAAAAAGAGCATCCAACGTCTCTGTATATTTTGGTTCTTATTAACGCAATATATAAGAATCACATTCGAACATAAGAAAGTATAATGATTTTGTTAAGAGTCCATGCAAGGCAAGTTGGATACATCATGACGTCACAATTGTGCAGTCTGTTGTGTCATTTGTCGTATTACACTACTCGTATGTCGCTTATAATGTTTACACATATTTGAATTAATGTAAGAAATTCTCTGCACAATGAAGTGCATAAATACATCACGTTCCATGAAGGAACTGATATTTAAGCAAATTAAATAATAATATCTGTATGTAAATATTAGTCAAGCGGGTAAAAAATAAAAGACGGCTATTTTCACTTGTTAATAGAAACGTCGTGAAAACAACCGTCTTTTATTTTTATACGATCATACCGACTAAGCATATATGTTTCTTGTATTACTCTTTTTTTTTAAATACGCTAGTCAAAAGAATATACAAGGTTCGCTGACCACGTGTCACCCCATATTCCATTAGGAAAATACCCATTACTCGTCGCAACTTGGTCAGTTTTCGGTTAGTTTAACTAGACCGTCCAGGAATTACTTTATTATATAAAGTTTATGGGTTATTATAGAGGGGGCGTAAGTTATGAAATTCCTTTTCATCCCGGTAAATTACTTGGGAACTGCTTGGGCGGTAATGGTTTGGAAAAAGTCGGCCTGGAGACGGAATACTAAATTAAGTCTGGAGCCATTTAGCGGAAAAGATTTGAGAGCTCGTATATGCAGTTATGCACCGCCACAGAAATTTAATAAAACCTAAATAGCTTTTGTCTAAATTATAATTAATAAATTTATTCTTATACGACACAATGGATATAGGAATATTTTCTCTCGGAACTAAATCTATACAGTATTATAAAATAGTTTAAAATTTAATCTTCTAGTTATTATTTTTAGGAGTTAGATTTATTATATTTAAATAATATTTGGGTACACTTGATTTCAAAAAAAACTGGTACAACTCTTGTAATCGAAAATCTTAATAGTTTAGTTGTGTGCATATGTCTGTAAATAGGGCTGGCCAGGCATGTCGAGAGGGGGGGTGGAGAAGAGGTGATTTACCCCGGACCTGGGTTTTTTTGGAGATCGGTTTTCTTTGTGTTTTTAAACTTATTAAACCTTTCTCTTTTATTTTATTCAAATGGAATTTTAAAAAAATAATTAGAAAATAACTTTTTCAAAACATTTTCAAGCCTGCCATATTATTGTTTAAAAAAATAATATTTGTTATGGATAATTCTACTAATGGTTGTAATTAAAATACTAACTGAATAATGATAATTCTATTTTTAAAATAAGGACACAAAAATACCACTTGAGATTAAAAAAAATGTAAACAATGCAAACTGAACATAAAAATACAATAAAAAAATAAAGTAAATGAACTTCAGTTACGTAATACAGAATTAACTAATATTTTGTCATTGCTCCATTAGCGTCTAAAACTGCCTGAGGTCTTGCAGGCATCGACAAAATCAGATTTCTTGCAAGGTCAACTTCTTGCGACAAGTTCTCCCAAGCGTCTTCAATTATCCCTTCCAATTCTTGGGCATTATTTGGATGGTTATTTAATTTTCTTATATGATTCACCATTAGTCCCCATACATTTTCAATTGGATTTAAATCCGGACTTTTAGATGGCCACGGTAACAACTCTATGTTTTTATTAAGAAACCATTGCCTGACATGATGAGCCGTATGTATGGAGTAGTTGTCTTGTTGGAAAATAAAATTATTTTCCGAAAACACCTCTATTACTGACGGCAACATAATATTGTCTAATATTTCAATATATTTAATGGAATTGAGATGACCACCACTGTTCCAACACACACCTAACCCATTTAGGCTCATCCAAGCCCAGACATTGACTGAAAACCTTCCTGATATTTGTGGATCGAAAGTGTATTTTTCGTCATATCTAGTGGAAGGAGGCCTATATACGCGAACATGTCCATCGTCACAGGATTTAAAAACCTTTTCATCAGAAAAGACAACTTGTCCCCAGAAGTTTTCATCATTGATTATATAGTTGAGTGCAAAAATAATCCTACCCTGCTTCTTTTCTTCTGAAAGTTTGTATTTTTTAGCCTCTGAACAACTCTTCAAATCGCTTTGTAGTTTTATTCTTCTGCAAGCAGTAGATACCGAAGCAGGGAAATTTGTCTCTGAAATTGCAATTACTGCAGTCTGAAAAGGGTTTTCTATTAGGTACTTTATAAGATTTTCATCTTCTTGATTATTGCTCTTTCTGGGCCTACCAGAACCAACTTTACGGTATATCGTTTGGTTGGTTTCCCATTGTTTTTTAACACTCATTATCGTGGTTTTACTCACATTGTATTCAGCAGCAAGTCTTCTTATGGACCAACCATCTTCAATTTTAGAAACAATTCGAAATTTTTGAATATCTGTTAGATGTCGAACCATTTTTAATAATGACGCCACTGATTAACGTCAAAGTGACATTTGTAAGATTATTAATATCAATCAAAGAACGAATGATTTACATAGCTAAAAGAAAGTGTACCAGTTTTTTTTTTAAATCAAGTGTACATTTTACAGGGTGATACCAATAACACTATAAGTGGTCCAAAAATAAATAATAACTAAAGTAACGTAACTAATAGAAATTTCAAAGAAAGTTTTCTGTTAATTTTCATTGCTTGCCACACAAATATGGCATGGTTTAATAAAGTTACAACGAACTCTCCCAAAACAACCTCATCATTATTTATATGATTAATATAATTTTTCGTAACTAAAATAAGTGTCCTAGTAAGTTCAATTTATAAATTTTATCCTTCAAACTTCTCCAAAGGAGATAGTGTGACGGATTTACTTCTGCACTTCTTGTAGGTCAAGGAATAGATCCTCTTTTGCGCATCCGAATGGAATAATGTTGATTTGGAAAGATAATTATTTCCCTGATTCTGCTCCCCGATCATTAAACTTAACTTATTTTACATTTTTACATATTCGACAATGATCCTTATACACTGTGTTCATTTGAAAACTGTCCACCATCTTTTTTCTTTAAAACTATAAAAAATTTAAAATATTAAATGGACCCACCTCACTAGTCATCATTTCAAAGCTAACTCTATCGCAAATACCACGATTTCGCAGTTTTTGGCATCGGTTGATTTGGGGCAGTTATGGGTAAAAAAACATATGACTGAATTTTGACAACAACTTTAATAGTAAGCATGCATTTAAATTTTGTTAACTAAAATTGTGCTATTATTTCATTAAAGTGGGCATCGCTGCTGGTGCCAAGGCAGTGATACAGTCTTTGTTCAAATCCTGATCTTATTTTAACAAAAATTTCACGGGCGATGTCTCGACATTCTTGAGTTTACCTATTATTGAGATCTTCAATACCCTAGTCGGTGTCTTGTAAAAAATTGATTTCAAATGGCCTCACAGAAAAACATCAAGGGGAGATAAATCAGGGGAGAGAGTAAGCCATTCTATGGACCATATTCTGCCATCCCTCTGTCTGGAAACCTTGCAGTTAACCACCACCTTACCGGTAAGATGTAATGTAGCGGAGCATCATCTTCTTGGAAAATCACTTCATCTTCATTAATTAGCGGAATACCATCTGCATCTTGCTTTCCGTGAGTAACGGATCAATGGTATTTTCTAAAATATCCAGGTAGCATAGTTCTATACAACTTTCAATAATGAAACGAGGACCAATCACTGAATTTCTCAAAATACCTGGCCCAAACATTTATTCTCTCTGGTTTGTGTGTGTGGACTTCACGGATTTTCAGTACTCCAGTGTCTGTCTTCTATCTATTGACAAATTTGTAAAGATAGAAATTACACTCATCGCTAAAGCAGATATTTGTTGCAGACATTTCGTGCCCATTAATTTTTTCAGTCACGATTTCTCAGATCTGCACTTATCGATCAAAATTACCTTCGCATAATTTTTGGACGGGAAGCATTTTGTATGGATGAAATGTGTGTTTCAAGGTTTCGTATACCGCACCAACAGAAATCTTCGTTCAACAAGCAACTTGGGTGATTCCTGTCTTCAAAAGAAGCAAAGAAGAAAGATTTTTTTTTCCTAAAATGCTTTTTAAGCGCTCTCGCGACGCTTTGAAAGTATAACAAACAAGCTTTTTAAATAATTACTCAGTGATTGTTGAAAATACTGACTTTAAATTTGGCAGGGAAAATTGTAATCATAATAGCCAAGTACGTGAAAAGTTTCATCAAAAAGTAACCAGTGGCATTGGAAATATGGCGGGTTGGGGTGATAGAATCTTACATAAAAAAGTTATTTGCAACCGAACGGATTTTTGTTTTGTTGATTTGAATGTACCATCTTTAACTAAAACTTTTGTCCCCCCTTCAGTTTTTTCGTACATCATGCCATTCACAAGAAAAAAATAAAAATTTAGCGGTCTTGAGCACTATTAACATGAGTGACTTGAGTTGTCTTTGTAAACGTAATTCTTTATTAATTCATTAATTAATTGTAAGATGTGTTTGCCTTTCTTTTCTTTTTTTGATGAGAGGAATCGCCTCTCGAAGTTTGTCGTGACATCATTGAAACACGTTGTATATTAATAAAGTGTAGAAACAGCATCAATGTTCAGCTCTGTTTATTTTGGCTCTTATTGACACAATATGCACTGTGTTAATTTGAAAACTGTCCACCGTTTTTTTTAAACTATAAAAAATTTTAAAATTCGCCAAAATATGTCGATCTTTAGTTCCAAGGGGGAACTTTTTTGGTGCATTAGCGGAGAGAACCGAAATAGTCATTTTGTATGGCAAAAATAATGTGCTAGATGAACTACTTCCGAATTTAATTTAAGACATGGTAACAAAAATGTTGCTCATCCATATGTGACTTGTTTGGTATGGATATTTTTAAAAACTGGGAATGTTGAAAATAACAAAATGAATTCATTTAAAGTGTTGGACGCAGTTACTCAAAATGGAATTCTTGGCAACTTTAGCAATGCTTCAATGAGAAAAGTTGCTTGTGGAACGAATGTTTTTGTTGGTGCGGTGTACAAAACCTTGAAACACACATTTCATCCATACAAGATGATTCCCGTCTAAGAATTATGCGAAGATAATTTTGATTGACGAGTGCTGATCTGCGAAATCGTGACAGAAAATATTAATGGGCACGAAATTTCTGCAATAAATACCTGCTTTAGCCATGAGTGTACCTTATATCTTTACAGATTTGTCAATAGACAGAATTGCAGACACTGGAATATTGAATATCCGTGAAATCCACACACAAAAATCGGAGAGAATAAATGTTTGGGCCAGGTATTTTGAGAAATTCAGAGATTGGTCCTCGTTTCATTATTGAAAGTCTTATAGAACTATGCAACTTGAATATTTTAGAAAATACCATTTACTCGTTACTCACGGAAAGTGTAGAAAATCAGCAAGATGCAGATGGTACTCCGCTAATTAATGAAGATGAACTGATTTTCCAACAATATGATGCTCCGCTATATCTTACAGGTAAGATAATAGTTAAATTCAAGGTTTCCAGACAGATAGATAAGCAGAATATTGTCCATAGAATGGCCTTCTCTCTCCCCTGATTTATCTCCCCTTGATGTTTTCTGTGAGACCATTTACAAGACACCGACTGGGGTATTGAAGATCTTAACAATAGGAACACTTAGGAATGTCGAGACATCGCCCGTGAAGTTCCCCCTTAGAACAAGTCTAACAGAATTTTTAAATTTTTCATAGTTTTAAAGAAAACGATATCCACCCTCTTTTTCAAATGGATACAGTGTATAAGAATCATAGTCGATACGAAAAAATGTAATGGTTTTGTGAATACGTCATGTAATGCAAGTTGCATATGTCGTGACGTCACAACTAATGATATCTGTTAAGCCATTTGTCCATATTGCACTATCGGTTGAACTATGTCAGTTGTAATGTTTTATATATCTGCGTAATTTTCCTAACGATGATTAACTGTCCTGTAGACAAATAGATGTTGTGTCTAACCTTGTTCCATATTACCTTGGGTGTTGCATAACCGAAACTATTCATGTTTGTTTTATCTTGAAACTTTGGATAACTGTTGTAATGGAGTACCTGTGCGGCCTTTGTGGCATTATTATGTAGTGTTATATTGTTTTGAATTTTAAGGTAGACGCGTCTTTGCTTACCCATCTACTTAATCTTCTGTTTTAGTCCTTATAAATAATGCCGAGTTAAAATATATTATAATAACGACTGACTTGGTTAAAGTGTTCTACAAAATTGAAAGTGCGGTTTTATGGGTTAATCATAAAGCAGTGTGGAGATGCTTTCAGAACTTTGAAACTTTTCAAGTTAAAAGTCTTCTGTGGAGCATTATTAATTTTACTGCACCTTTTAAGTAAATATTCTTTATAGCTTAGTCGATACTCTGAAAACAAGAATATGTTAAAAAAATACTTAAATCATTTAAAAATAGCCATAAACAGAAGAAACTGGAAGCGCCGGGCATCGATCCCGGTACCTCTCGCATGCTAAGCGAGCGCTCTACCAAAGTTTACAGAATAAATAAGTAAACTTTGGCTCTACTATCTCAGCTATGCACCCATATTGAACCCAGCTGGCAGCGACGTTGATTTTATCACATCTATAAACAAATACAAGATAAAAGGAAAGTATGGAACTTTGTTTATATTTGTACAAATAGTAGTAATAATAATTTAAATAAATTTATAGAATAATAGTACAGTTCATAATGTTCATATACTTCTTTTCCAAGTGTAACTTTACAAATATAAATTATTTAATAATAATCAACATATATGAACAAGAACATGCTCGATAGTACAGCACACATACTTCGATACGTAGTATGTAAGGTATGTCATGTCGTCTTTGTTTGGCAAAGGCATAGCTTTCTACCTCCCACCACTGCGCGATTTACTTGTTCCAATATTAGAACACTTCACATTGAGATTAGCAAGTAATCAATCAAGGACAACAGTAATTGGATTATTAGTATGTATAATTCTTCCAGCAGGGTTATTTGTCATTTTATTTCATGAGTAGTATTCTTATGTCAAGAAAAACATTTAAATAAGAATTTACTTCAAGATGTCCTTATACTTACTCTCACGGTTAACAGCACTCGAAAAAAGTATACTATTAAGAGTATATTTAATACATACTTATACTTCGAAGAAATCAAACTTATATTGAGTGGCACTAATAAAACCCAAAAATATATCTGTTCTTGGTTTACAATTGGTATATTATATTATTGAAACAATAATAATTTATTATGCCAAATAATATTTTTCTAGTGACAAGTATAAAAATTCAATAATAATCGATTACCATGATACAGAATAGTTTTCTTTCCGTGTAAACACCATTTATAATCTAAGGATAGTATGGTTTTCTTCTTGATCTAACGTTGAAGTCTCTTGGAATTTTTCAAATAATATTAATAAATTTTAATAATTAATATGTTTTGATTTTTAACGAGAATTCAAAAGCTGACATTTTAGGAAATCGTGTCATACAACATCGATCAAAATGTAAATTTCCATCACTAAAATTTAATAAAAATATAAAAAATATTTCTAAATGAGTCTCAAATGTCAAGCCTGAGCTCAAATTTAAGATCAATTTAAGACTGGTTCAAACTTTGATTTACTGAGCTTTTTAGAAGTTACGATTTTTCAGGTCCAGGTTATAATTTCGAGCATTTGGTTTAAAACGCTTGATGTAGTATTTTGAAATATAAAGTTTGTCAATTATTTATGATAAATATTATCATCATTATCAATTTATTTAAAACTAGACTTTAAATGTCCCTATCAGTTAATCAAAATCGTACACGTTTTGTAAAAAGTCAGGACTGCTTAATTTTAATCTAAAGATTTTTTTGTGCGACCCTACATAAATAATTTAAAATGTTATACAATAAAATTACCATATTATTAAATGTTCCACTTCCGGTTTAATGGTAAGCCTGTTTAGAATGAAAGTGGATAATAATTTCAAAGAATAATGTTAATGTACACATCTAAAGTTTTGATTACATAAAATAATTTTTATGGAGGTGAAACATGCATTCTCTTAAAAGACGGCGTTTCAGGTCTTCAACGAAGTCTATAACTCGCTCTTAAACTTTTTTATCGATAAATAACCAAACACGAAAATAATGGTATGACTTTAAATAAAATACTAAAAACAACACTGGCTATCGATGACAATATCGATTATGGAAGATTTCTAAAGATAATGTCTTTTATAAGGCGCAAATCAATCGGTTATACACCCAAAGAAATATTTTCATGAGGTAGACGAAGGATATGTTGGTGATTCCATTCAAAGTAAAGTTGCTATATCGTAAAAAATTATTGGAGATGTGGAGCCCCAAGTACCGTCAAATCATACTTTTTTAGAATCATATGTTACAGGCTTATAACGTATGTCCCTTATCACTAAAATACTTAAATTAAATTTTATCAAATGAAACAAAAATTTAATAGCAAAATACATTTATTCAAAATAAGCAATATTTACGACTCTCTTCTCTGGGCGGGGAAGCAAAGTGATTAACCAAATAAATCAAATCAACTTACAACTAGATAAGATAAGAACAAAGTCAGACAAGTCCTATACAAACTGTACAAAAACGTAAAACCAACTCATTTATTTATTGTTTGGGTGCCACCATTTTTAATGTTTAAAATATGATGTTTTTTCTTAACTTAAAAACAACGGGCTTGCATTATAAGATGGTAAAAATGTGTAGCTATTTAAATAGTCAATGATAATCAAGCACAAATAAATGAAAAATACATTAAACGAATTTAGTTTCAATGCACGGGGCTGATTTGCAAATCTTTTAAAAAATTTATTGTTCACACGCGAGACACTCAGTCTTACCAGTCAATGGGTGGTGGTGCCTAGGTACCTAGCGTGTTTGAAGTTAAACTTTTCTGCATTTACATATTTCTCTTCGAGAAGACAATATAATTAAACAGTCTTACATGTTACTCCTATGCCAAATATACGTCCTGGGCCTAAAGGAACTCCAAGAAGCTCAGCTACTTCCACAAGTAGCATCGCCTTTTCAACAACACCAACGCAACGTTACCAAGCTTAAACGAAATTTTAACCACACAGCTCCACTCTCGATCATGTCTCAAGCTTAGCTCGAGCCTGTTTCCCGCTTTTCGCCTCTTCAGCTGAAAGTATCACCGTTCCTGAGTGAGCGAGATGGCAACGCTGCGTAAATACTTTTTGTCTCCCGCACAGTAGCGGCGCGCTAAATAGCTAATACATTAAGGTTTGGTTAAACTATTCTATTCGAATTTGAAATTTAAATGATAAATCAAGTCATCTCCATATAATATAAGGAATGTAGTACAAATTATTTATTTTAAAAAACTGACCGTTATAGGCTTAAATTTTAATAGTTGTCACTTTTGTGAAATTAATGTAAATATTAAAATGTAAATAAAATTTAGATTACATCGATATTTTATTCGTATTTTCGACATTAATGTGAAAAATAACTTTTTCCACACGAAGTACTGTAAAAGGCCACTTTCTACAATACTTCGCTTATTAGAAATTCAAACTTTCTACATGGTCGTAGAAAAGTTACTTTTCGTATTAATAAAATAATGCAGCCATCAGATCTGTCCATAATTCAACCTACTAAATCCGCATTATATTTAAAATAAGACCATTGTTTTCCTTTGTTTGTTAACATTTATAGAAAAAGTTTTAGGATCGATTTGCAGTTTTACGTTGGATACCTGATGAAAAGCAGCCTTAATAACATATATATTGAATATAATTCTTGTTATATTTGCACACGATCTACAATATTAATTACTTATTCGCAGAGATTTGTCTGAAATGTATCAGCTAATTTCCAAGGATGGCCCTTCTGTCATACCCGACGAGTTCACGACCTATCAATAGAATTATCAGATCGGTTCATCAAAATTTCGACCCTTCGTATATTTCTTTCTAATAGTTATTTACAACATAATCTCAAATTTCCCTTCTCCCGTTCTCCCCTCCCCCGTTTTTGTCAAAAGTCTGTGAACCAAAAGGAACATAATCCCTGTGCAATCTAGCATTAAGGATAAGCAAAATCAATGCACCGCTGCTGAGGTCCACGTACTTGATGACACCTGAGTGTTTCAGACTGTAATCATGCATGTAGTAATAATCGGTTTAGGTTGGCAAGACCAACAGGCGGAAACACCTTTGAGTATCTAGTTACCTATTACAGGACTAAATAACTCCCCTACATGTTCCCATAGCCACGGAAATAACTACAGCAAGCTTGTCTGGCTTACTTTTATCTAACATCTACTTTAATTACTTTAATCGTCATAAGATTCTACAAGGAATCAAAAATAATTAAAACCGCTTGTTAAAGAAAGTAAAATGAAATCCAAAATGTAGATAGAACTAGAGTATACATGCAAATAACTCACGATCTATTTCGATTAGCGTAAACGGTGATTCTTAATACTTCATTTAAAATTACTAGAAATACTACTTGTATGTTAATCTTGAGAAATACAGGCACTGAAAATTTAATATTTTTGTATATTCTATTAACAATTACAAATCTTGTGATACATTAACGGTTGACTTGTAAATCAACAAGAATTGCCTGAATTGATTTAATAAAGTTTGTTATATTCCACAAATTTTATAGTATGTGTCAATTATAAGGCTGAACTATACAGGGTGAGTCAGTTTTTTGTAGACAAACTTTAACAGGAGATAGAACACATATTTTTAAAAAGAAAAGTTCCTATAAACATATGTCGTAGAACGCTTCTTTTCCGAGATACAGGGTGTTGAATATAATTTTTTTTTCTCGAATTTTCATTATAACTTATAAACGAGTGCTTAGATTTTTTCCATGTTTGGGGGATAATGCCTATTAATTAAAGGGCATAAAACAAGCGATAAGAATGTTCAAAAATTTGCACAGTGGCGGAGTGGAGGGGGTGCTCAACCCCTTTCTTAAACAGAACTTCTACACCAATGACTATTTTTTTAAAAAACTGTTATTTTCATTATCTACATACAGTTTAACAAAAATAATGTTCCTTCTTCTATTTCGAAATTCGTGTGCGTTTCCGAGTTATTTTGATTTTTAGTGTTTGATGTGGTACTAAATTAAGTAATTTATTCAGGGTGAGTCAGTTTTTTGTAGACAAACTTTAACAGGAGATAGAACACATGTTTCTAAAAGGAAAAGTTCCTATAAACATATGTTGTAGAACGCTTCGTTTTCGAGATACAGGGTGTTGAATATAATTTTTTTTTTTTCGAATTTTTAAGTATGTATTTGTATGTATTGTATTTGAATATAACAAATATTTATTTTGACTACATTGGAAAGAGATAAAGAATAAGAGATTTCGGCTTTTTAGAATCCTTAACAAACCATATTTAGGTAGGTTTCGTTGAAAGAATTAAATATTTAACCGATAATTGATAATAAATAAATTACTTAATTTAGTACTACATCATACACTAAAAATCAAAATAACTCGGAAACGCACAGGAATTTCGAAATAGAAGAAGGGACATTATTTTTGTTAAACTGTATGTAGATAATGAAAATAATAGTTTTTTTTTTAAAATAGTCATTGGTGTAGAAGTTCTATTTAAAAAAGAGGTTGAGCACCCCCTCCACTCCGCCACTGTGCAAGTTGTTGAACATTCTTATCGCTTGTTTTATGCCCCTTAATTAATAGGCATTATTCCCCAAACATGGAAAAAATCTAAGCATTCGTTTATAAGTTGTAATGAAAATTCGAGAAAAAAATTATGTTCAACACCCTGTATCTCGGAAACGAAGCGTTCTACGACATATGTTTATAGGAACTTTTCTTTTTAAAAACATGTGTTCTATCTCTTGTTAAAGTTTGTCTACAAAAAACTGACTCACCCTGTATAAGACATCAATAAAAATTAAACTAACCAAAACATATTTTCCATCGTATGTAATATACAAAGGGCAAACATTCAAAATTTTGTAGAAACATTTTAATTTGTTTTAAAAATTACATCTAATATTTAAAAAATCTGATATTTATTTGCTTCGTATTATGTATTTCTAGAATAAATAATAATTACATTATTATTATTATATTACATAAGTATATTTTCAAACCTAATATGACAGCAATAAACTGCCTACCTAACCTATAGTTTCTTTTATTTCACATTGTCATTCTTATCTAAATACGCTAGTATAAAAATTTTAGGTAGATAAATTAACTCCTATATGAAAAAAGTCTATCTGACAGCACATTTTTGTCACTTTGACAGCGATAAAAAAGGTGCATCGTTTTTCATCACCGATAAAAATATATAACAATTTATAACAACTGTATTTTTAATAACTGTTCCTTTAAATAATTGTATAAATAAAGATAATTATTGTTGTTGTTCGTTCACATATTCTGTCGTTAATTTATCTTGCCAAAAAACACTCGAGCTTTTCTTTTATGGATAAATTTCTTTTTAACTCAAAATTTTGCCAATCAGTAATTTTGCTCGAAAAACTGACATTTGACAAAATGTCAGTTTTTCTTATAAAATTACTGACTGGCAAAATTATTTCGTTACAAAGAGAAATTTATCCGATAAAAAAAAGCTCTTGTGCTTTTACTGTTGATAATAAATTAAATACAATACTTCAAATACATTTTATCGCAGAAACTATTAAAAAAACTACGTCCCCTAACTACATACAAGATGAGATTGGATTAAAGAATAGTTACTCATACTAGTAGTATTAGAAGCACAAAAATTGTGATAACAAAGAGAAAACTTACATTTAAGAAATGATTCCAAAACGCTGCACAACACCCTTCATTCTTTCAGAACTCCTCAGGGGGTTGGAAAACACAAACACAATAATTAAAAATATTTTAATTACGTAATTCAAAATATGAACATTTGTCATATTTATTTTGACATCCAATGCACGTTGCCCAATGTTTGTAATTACTATTATACTCCAGGGAAATAAGGTAAAAAAAAGGCCATCTGCGGAATGAGGCCGAACAAGCTGAATTTTTGCAGGGACCTTCGTTTTGATGTTCCAACGAAGCACAAAAAAATCTCATATGCCTACCCTTGTGCGTCTTGAGATATCGAAGGTCAAAAGTCATGAAAATCGGTTTCTCGCGAGTATCTCACTTCTAGTGCATCTGACGTCGTAAGAACTCATAACAAAACTTACGTAAAATGGTATTCTCTACAAAATTGTTCATATACATTTTTTTTATACGACCAACCGTTTTCGAGATATAGCATGATAAAGCGGGAGCGCGCATTCGTAATAGGTAATACTGTATCATACTGCAGAGCTATAAATATAAAAGCACTTTTCTTGATCTGTTAGACTGGAAAATTAAATTCCCATTATTAAAACCGTTAAAAATTTGTTTATTTATAAAAAATATATAATAAATAGTTAATAATAAAACAATGTATTATTTTCACACCACTTTTGTAATGAAATGCAAAGCTTCTATATATTATAATGCAAATAAAAAACATTTCTTTATTCTGGACAAGAAAAGTATAATCATCCAGGTATAAAGAAGTGGACCGTGACCGTATTTCTCCGAAACGCAGTCTCTAAAGAAAATTGGCAAAGGGACTACATCAACACTAATTTATTTGTCTAAAAGTCTCGACAAATATCGTCTTTGCAAAGAACATATTTTGTTTTTTCATGCCCTCACTGGATGCGACACTACATCGGCACTATTCAACAAAGGAAAACTTAAGGTTATGACAATGTTTGAGAAACCTCCCGATTTGACTCACTCGGCTCAAATATTTCAAGCAGAAAACTGCCCGCCAGATACAGTATTTCAGAACGGAAAGCGTTTTCTGTTAGCTATGTATGGTGCTCCAAAAGATGAAGTGAACCTTGACAAATTTAGATACACCCAATTCATTAAGGCTACACGACTTAATAGACCTGTTAAATTGTCATCCCTTCCACCTACCAGTGAAGCAGCTCGACAGCATATTTATCGGGTCTACTACCAAGTACAGATTTGGCTAGGGAAAAATCTACAACCCGATGAATGGGGTTGGGATTTAAAAAATGACATATTACAGCCGAAAACAACACTACTGCCACCTGCTCCAGACGAATTATTAAATACAATATTCTGTAATTGTAAAAAGGGGTGTGGTGCGCAGTGCGGGTGTAGAAAAGTTGGGCTGCCATGCTCCAAAGTTTGTGGTCAGTGTCACGGACAGGCATGCCTGAACCCGTCAACAGAGTTGCAAAACATCGAAGACTTCAGTGACCTTGAGCCTGAAGAGGTTTTGCCAACAGACATAGAGCCAACAGATATAGAGGAAGCGTCTGACGAAGATAATGTGTTGATCGAGGTGCTAGTGGAACCCGACGAAGACGAGGAGGAAGGCAAGGAAACATAAGGCGTGGTGTGGAAAAGAATGTATTTTTTTGTTATTAATTATTTATTATATATTTTTTTATAAATAAACAAATTTTTAACGGTTCTAATAATGGGAATTTAATTTTCCAGTCTAACAGATTAAGAAAAGTGCTTTTATATTTATAGCTCTGCAGTATAATACAGTATTACCTATTACGAATGTGCGCTCCCGCTTTATCATGCTATATCTCGAAAACGGTTGGTCGTATGAAAAAAAATGTATATGAACAATTTTGTAGAGAGTACTATTTTACGTAAGTTTTGTTATGAGTTCTTACGACGTTAGATGCACTGGAAGCGAGGTTTTCGCGAAAAATCGATTTTCATGACCTTTTGATCTTCGATATCTCAAGACGCACAAGGGTAGGCATATGAGATTATTTTGTGCTTCATTAGAACATCAAAACGAAGGTCTCTGCAAAAAATTCAGCTTGTTCAGCCTCATTCCGCAGAGGAAGTTTTATTTCTCTGGAGTATTATAGGCAAATCCATTTCACTGAAAAATGTCACTTTGGATTGGCGTTTGTCGTAATTTATAACTATGTATTCGATAATTACTGTTTTGCAATTTAAAATATTTATTAACTACCTACTATTTCCCAGTATCCTACAAATTAAATTTGGAAATACGTCTTCAGCAATAAAAATCAAAAACGATTGTGGCATTTGTCACATTATATTCCAAAAACGACTGGGAATTCATTTTCGTATTAAATGTCATAGTTTACATAATTAATTGATTAATAATTTAGATTTGAATGTGGAAAGGAAGGTAAAATTGAAAATGACATTTAATATCAAATCGGTCTAAAAATATGCACAACTCGGGAAAAGGAAAATATATTATTCTACCTGTATTTTGTTGTTACTTGCTTAAAAAATATTTTTAGCGAAATACTGCAAACAGATAACCGAAGTTATAAGAAATTGCCATTTAAGAGTGGAAAATCAGTTTTACGGAGAGAGTATTCGGAATATTATTATCAGTATAGAATTTTCGATTAATCTAAGCAATAATCTGGTTAATGAAGTGTTAAAAACTAAATGGTGTAAGCTTTAAACCCTGGTTTATATATTTTATGAATAAATTTATAGCCTTGTACACGTACACGCCCTTGTCTTTACCTAGCGATTTAATATGGGTTTATAACTCACGTAAAATAAACTTAAATTTGATTATAAAGATAAAGAATTTTAATTTGAAAACTTTATAATACACTTTATAACCTTTTAGTAATTTTTACTTGGCAGTTACCTTACCAAAGATGAACTCTTATACGAAATTGCACGAAGAAATACAGTCTGAACAATTTATGTTAATTTATTGTAACTTCGCGAGTTTAAGTAAAATAAGTATATTATACATTTCTGGGAAGTAATTATGAATTTAATCGACACGGATAGATTCACCATACTATCTTGCTTGCAGTATATTTGTATATCCCAAGTAGCATTTTAAAAGCCAAATGGGTGTTCCAAAGTTTTATAAAAGTTTTATTGCAACTTAAAAAATTTAAATAATTTTAAAACTAGTACACTAGTTTTAAAAGTATTTTAATAAATCCAAATATTACTTGAGGGCAAAAGAGTTTTATGAAGAAGTTGTATGAATTCCTTCAAGACTATATTAAAAAACCTATTTGTCTTCAAGTATATTTTAACCAGTACCATCTTTATAAGACTTATTGATCTTAAGACATCCTTACATGCAGTATGGTTTCAATGAAATATTAACAGTTTTATTATTACTTTTATGCTTAGTTTTAAAGCGTCCTTCTTGTAACTTTTTTAAAACCAATTAATCCCAATACTATTTGCTGTTTGATTTGGTAGGTAGTATTTGATAATATTATATCATAAAAAGTTTTAAGCTTGCATTTAACAAGATAATAACATCCTTTTATAAGTCAATATAATTTTACAAAATCAATCATAAAACTATATTGCTATTTGAAAGCTGGTTTTCCAACATTCTCTATGTGTGCCGCGTGTGTGCGTTATTGTGTATGCGTTGATATTGAGATATCAACTTTTTTGGGTGACTACAATTTAAGGACAATGTAAACTTTCATCAAAAATGGATAAGTGAAAAACTTCATAAAAACCAGGTACACTGTACTGAACCATTATTTAAACTTTGATAAAACTATAAGTTATTTTGTATTCAAATTTAGGAGCAACTAGTCTTGCAATGATTCTTCTAACTCTTATAACAATTTTATAACATGTTTTAAAGCACCACCCGCGTAATTGTTTTGCCAGTACACTCACTTAGTCTATTGCTAGCTAGTAACAGTGGAAATGTCGGTTTAAGAGGGTCCAGTACACGTACTATAACATTTACAATAGATTTTTTTTTCAGTCTGTCGTCTCGTCAACACATAATCACAGCCGTGTATTTTTTAATACACATTCTCGCGGCTCGCTTCGGTATTTGGTATTTGTCCGCTGGTCGTTGCCCCTAAACACCTAAAGTCACACCATTGAGCCACTGCACGACTTGCCAACTTTAATAATGCCCGTGTTCACACCTTCGTGGTATTATCTGTATAAGATGTTGAAAGCAATCAGGCGACGTCGCTTTTAACAATAAATTCGCCAAACCACTTGCAGTTATTTGCCCAGAGTCGGTCGGTACTTATATCCTTTCAACAGCAAACGATTCGTAAACATAAATATCATATCTCGCTGAAAACTGAAAATTACATGAAATGTCTGTTGGTCCCTTTTAATAATAACCGATTCAAATAATCTTTTACATAGCAGTGTATAATATGACGAAGCATGATATTTGTATAAGGTCAAAACACGCATTTTGTTTAACCTAAGAGTAATAATTTGTTAACACTAGTCAGTATCACTACATACGGGAAAGTAATACGTACTTTGTTAACCATTTTTTCAGTATTGGGTCCCTTAACTTAGTTTTAACTTATGATCACTGGCACGATTTTATTATTTTAAAAAAAAGATCGGCACAAATTTTACTAAAAATGAAGAAATGAGACCTTTTCTCCATTTCCAGTATGAACATCTCACATGTGATGGATCTTTCGACAATACATAATTTTAAGTTCATCAATTTGAAAAGCAAAGTTTATTTGTTCTATCTCAACAGAGAAATACCCATCTTGCTTGAACAAAATTTTCAAGTTCACTCAAATAAATAGTATTATTTAAAAAACTTTAAATCTCATATAAGTCAATATGAGATTTAAAGTTTTTTAAATAATACTATTTATTTGAGTGAACTTGAAAATTTTTTTCAAGCAAGATGGGTAGTAATCTTTACCTATCAATAACAGATATGATAAAATATTTTTCCTAAAAGGAAGAAAAATTTTCGGATGTATTGCACTGGCAACATTGTAAAACACCCTGTACATGCGCTGGTTAATGAGCGTATGCGGAGAGCTGAGAAGTAATTAAATCTTCCCTGGAAACGACTCTGGAGATTTCAAACGTCCGCCCCAACTATACCGCGTGGATGATGTCGATGTTGCCTCTCGTCATACTACCGCTTCTCTACACTCTATGATTTAATTATCCGAACTCGCGCACCGCTTGCCCTGATAATACAGATTACCGGTAATTGGATTGGCGAATTTGCGTTTAACTATCCGCCGCTGTCCGGTGTTAGGTGGTCCAAGCATTCACTCATTTTGTGCTGCATTTTACACCCAATAAAATTGTTAATGTCGCCTTCATTGAGGAAATTCTATGAGTCAAAAATATCGCAGTCACGTGTACGTATTTTGATATGAATATAGTTTTTTCCTATCATGCTACGAAACAAGCGCAAAAACATCCTGATTGGTGAATAACGTTAACCAAAACTTCTGAATCCAAGTATTAGTTACGTTCAGTATTGTATGTTGGTATTTATCCATCATGACTTTTTGTATTGTTGATTCAGATTTAGGGTGTAATAAACTACAAAAGCAGCACTATTGCAATAATATAAATGCTTATTTTTTGGCAGCCAGGGTTGATTTTTTACCTACAACTTTTGTTTTAGTAACTCCATTGAATTTTTAATACCACAGATCAATGATTTGTCCTTTATGTTGAATCATTAAGAATGGGAAATCTCGGAACTGGAAATACGACAGACCAAAATATGACGATTGAACCCACCATGTCTTATACAAATGTTGCTGGTTTAAGAAATACAGAGTGTTCAAAGTTAGAATTATATTTTAAAATTTCTTAATAACGCAAGCCGACAGATTTTAATCGACCTTCTAAACTAGAAACCAGACTATACTTTTCCGAAGGTTTTTGACTTGCTGAATTCGAATCCGACCTCAGAATTGCTCCATCTCGTCAGGTTTTCGAGAGATTCTAACCTAGAAGTGGAAAAAGTCGCTATATTTGAGATTACGTTACATCACGAGGTAATTTTTCTCCACAAAACTTGTTATAGCATTTGAAGTACTACTCTTCCCCTTCAAAAACATTCAAATATATTCAAATGCATTTCTGAATACATATATAGTAAATATTTATGTCTGATAAATACTGAACGTTATTAGTCTTATTATTCAGCCTGTGAATGTTTGAAAAAATCAATGAAAATAAGTAAAGTGAAATGATGATAATGAATATATTCTAATATTTATGAGTTTATTTTTACTATAAGGTGAAAATTAAGGGTGTTTGTAATTTGATTCTTTTTCAACTGATGCTACTCAATTTCTGAATACCCACTAATATGCCAAAGTAAAATTTCCACTATCGATTTTTCGGACAGGAAAAAATATTGGAAAAATTCACAATTGATTTAAAGGGGGAAGAGTAGTATTTTGTGGAGAAGAATTACCTCCTGATGTAGCATAACCTCAAATATAGCGAAAAAACGGTTATTTCCACTTTTATGTTAGAATCTCTCGAAAACCTAACGTGATGGAGCAATTCTGTGGTCAGATTTGGATTCAGCGTCAAAAATCTTCGGAAAAGTGTAGTCTGGATTCTGGTTTCAAATTTTGTCGGCCTGTGTAATTTTTAAAGTTTTCATAGTGTCAACTTGAAAATTGGCAGCTTTAAGTTTTTTGGTATAACAAATTTGCAACTAATTTTAAAGTTGCTCATAGATGGCACAAGTTATATTATACTACTTTGATAAATCATGGCATTCATTTTTTGCCTGTAGAATTATGGGCAAAATGAATCGAACATCTGAGACAGCATCCTTCTTTACGTAAAAAGTGACTCTTCTTTAATTTCGATATCTCGATCATTTTTGAGATATTTACTCTTAAAAGTTTCAATACATCTCGTTTTTATGTAATTTTTAATCCTTAAAATACAAAATGTGTCCGGTAAATTATAAATAATTAATAGAAATGGCACACACACAGAATCATAATTTAATACTAGATTTTATTTTTATTCTCTACAAATAAAGTTAACATCTCAGGAAAAATTGCATAAAAACGAAATGTACTGAAACTTTTAAGAGCAAATATCTCGTAAACGGATAGAGATGTCGAAATTAAACAAGTCACTCTTTTATGTACAGAAGGACGCTTTTTTTAGATTTTCGATTCGTTTTGCCCATAATTCTATAGGAAAAAAATATATCTCGATTTTTCAAAGCAGTAGAGTGGCGCTCTCTATATGCAATGATAAAATTCGTTGCAAATTCTTATTTATCATGCCAAATAACGTAAAGTTGCCAATTTCTAGGTTGTTACTATCTAAATTTTCAGTTACTGAGAAATTTCAAAATAAAATTCTAACTTTGGACACCCTGTATATAACCAGCAACATTTGTATAAGGAATATTGGGCTCAATCGTCATATTTTGGTCTCTTGTATCTCCAGTTTTGAGGTTTCTCCTTCTTAATGTATCACCAGTATACATTTTTAAACGTTTTTTCATATTGCTTACAGTTTTCCAATATTGGGGGTGTCATAATGAAAAATTTTATCTGCTAGTATATTGTAAAAGAACATGATGAATCGTAAGTAAATTTAAACAGCAACAAATGTTTATCCCCAAGTTTGACAAATTATTTCCTGGTCACCCTGTACATTCATTCCGTATGGTGAGAGAAAGAGACAGAGACAGCGAGTATTAACTGTATCTGGGAGTTACATTTATTTAGAATGCAAAGGAATGTTTTTAACAATACGGTGCGAATAGCGAAACCCGAAAGAAATAAAGTCAGGTGGGAGTTTGGTATTTTTTTAAATGTTAGTTTCAGTTGATGAAACGAAAAAAATGTCAGTAGAACAGTTAAGCAAGGTAGTGATCAAAGAAACACAAAAACGTGGACCAACAGCTAAAGCCAGGAAAATGGAAAGAAAGGAGAAAGCTCCCCGTTTTAATTATCCCGACTTCGCACATGCTTTTGTTTGATGACGCCATTTCGAGACGTCGGCATTGGGAATTACGAACTCCAGGTCTGAATTCCGCGTATCCCTTAACACTAATATAGATCGACTGGAGTGATATGTTCAAATTATCAGGAAGACTTAAGAAAGCGATCACGATTATCGCATTAGCAATATTACCAATAAAATGAATGTGACATACGATTAATACAGATCAGAAGTTAATAGTAATTAATAATATGATATTACAAATTTATTTTCTTGTATTAAAAACGTTCGACTTAAATTTATATAATCACAAACAATTATCATTAGTAACACATACATTCTTATAAATTCCAGAATTATGATGAATATGTACTAAAAGTAAGTTGTATAGTTATTAGTCATTACTTTTTTAATAAAAACCTCAATTATTTCAAAATTTTATGTATTTAACTTTTTAATCATAGTTCGTAACGCGTATGTACCACGCATATTTGAAATCAGAAACACAACTTCCCACTATGCAAAGTATCCTCTTATGAACGTTGAAAAACAGACTTCTTGTAACAATGTAACATCTGTTAGATAGAAAGTAGAATGTCACCTTCTGTGTTTTATTGTGACTTTCGATAGATTTTAAGGGATTTGTGGTGTCAAATTTTTTTCAACGCGGATCAGTTCATTGTAAAATATGGACAAACACTGGACCGGACAAACAAGCCCACCCTCAAACTGATTTTCGAATTGTACACATCTGCAAAATGTCCATAATAATCTTATAGTGTAGCCAATGACGTATTACAGGAGTTTTATGCATCATCTTATTATCCCATGGAGGAATAGTGAACATACTAAATTTAAAAAATATAAGTATTTTTGTTTAAATTAACAATAACAAATTGACATTTTCAGATCAAAAATCTAAATAACTAAAGTAATACACCCTCATAATTTCAAATCTATAAAAAAATAATGGTTTTGTCTACAATGAGCCCCTTTGTCCAGTATTACACACTTCCCCCCTTATTCTTACGATAAAATAATGATACACTACTGCGTTCTTTTGCTGCTTTGCTTTCTAAACACAGAACTAAACTATGACAGAACTGCCAAAATATCTAACAATTTTAGCCTTGAACACAGCATGTGATTAACTTTATTCATATGTTCTTCCATTTGATGGGGCGTTCTGATAAAAAAGTACAGATTAATCGGTCGATTGATGTTACAGTTCACATATTTTTAAATGTACTTTCTTACGAAGAAGATGTTCATTGTATGAACTGCTTATAATCTCTACTACACTAACCATAACCATTTACACATTATTTAAGGAAAATAGTAGAATGTAGAAAAAACCGAATGAAATCCTTGTTCAAATGACGTTCTAATACAGAAGTATAAATTAATCGTTTGATGTTACAATACATATACCGGGTGTCAACGGAATCATTAGACAGCCATAGTTTCCAGAGTTTTCAAGATGCAAGCCTTGGGTAATATATACCAAAAACGGCCAATTTTTCATTATTTGACACTTTTCCATCACTTCTGGTTCTCCCGAAAATGACCCCAACTTTGAAATTTTAAAGGAAACACCTTGTATATTCTTACATTTTTGGATTCAAGAGACAATTTTAAATACTGTTAATTTCAATAAAAACTGGTACACTTTCTTTTAGCTATGTAAATCATTCGTTCTTTGATTGATATTAATAATCTTACAAATGTCACTTTGACAGATATTCAAAAATTTCGAATTGTTTCTAAAATTGAAAATGGTTGGTCCATAAGAAGACTTGCTGCTGAATACAATGTGAGTAAAACCACGATAATGAATGTTAAAAAACAATGGGAAACCAACCAAACGGTATCCCGTAAAGTTGGTTCCGGTAGGCCCAGAAAGAGCAATAATCAAGGAGATGAAAATCTTATAAATTACCTAATAGAAAACCCTTTTCAGACTGCAGTAAATGAAATTTCAGAGACAAATTTCCCTGCTTCGGTATATACTGCTTGCAGAAGAATAAAACTACAAAGCGACTTGAAGAGTTGTTCAGCGGCTAAAAAATACAAACTTTCAGAAGAAAAGAAGCAGGGTAGGATTATTTTTGCACTCAACTATATAATCAATGATGAAAACTTCTGGGGACAAGTTGTCTTTTCTAACGGAAAGGTTTTTAAATCCTGTAACGATGGACATGTTTGCGTATATAGGCTTCCTTCCACTAGATACGACGAAAAAATATACTTTCGATCTACAAATATCAGGAAGGTTTTCAGTCAATGTCTGGGCTTGGAAGAGCCTAAATCGGTTAGGTGTGTGTTGGAACAGTGGTGGTCATCTCAATTCCATTAAATATATTGAAATATTAGACAATATTATGTTGCCGTCAGTAATAGAGGTGTTTCCGGAAAACAATTTTATTTTCCAACAAGACAACTGCTCCATACATACGGCCCATCGTGTCAGGCAATGGTTCCTTAATAAAAACATACAGTTGTTACCGTAGCCATCTAAAAGTCCGGATTTAAATCCAATTGAAAATGTGTGGGGACTAATGGTGAAACATATAAGAAAATTAAATAACCATCCAAATAATGCCCAAGAATTGGAAGGGATAATTGAAGACGCTTGGGAGAACTTGTCGTAAGAAGTTGATCTTGCAATAAATCTGATTTTGTCCATGCCTGCAAGACTTCAGGCAGTTTTAGACGCTAATGGAGCAGTGACAAAATATTAGTTAATTCTGTATTACGTAATTGAAGTTCATTTATTTTATTTTTTTTATTGTATTTTTATGTTCAGTTTGCATTGTTTACATTTTTTTTAATCTCAAGTGGTATTTTTGTGTTCTTATTTTAAAAATAGAATTATCATTATTCAGTTAGTATTTTAATTACAACCATTAGTAGAATTATCCGTAACAAATATTATTTTTTTAAACAATAATATGGCAGGCTTGAAAATGTTTTGAAAAAATTATTTTCTAATTATTTTTTTAAATTCCATTTGAATAAAATAAAAGACAAAGGTTTAATAAGTTTAAAAACACAAAGAAAACCGATCTCCTCCAAAAACCCCAGGTCTGGGGTAAATCACCTCTTCTCCACCCCCCTCTCGACATGCCTGGCCAGCCCTATTTACAGACATATGCACACAACTAAACTATTAAGATTTTCGATTACAAGAGTTGTACCAGTTTTTTTTAAAATCAAGTGTACGATTACGTAGTTTTAAAAAAATTGTTGAGACTAGTTGATTTTTTAGGGCTATTTTTATTTTTGCATGTAGAGTACAGTGAATGCACTCAAATTAATCAAATGGACCAAAACGATAAGAGAAAAATGTAAACGTGAGAGTTATTGAATTGGTTTAGTAGCAACGTATGCCGTGAAAATTGTATAAAACTAGATTCAAAACGTTCATTTTGTCAATAAAACAACGCTGCAAATAAAAAAAGTCACCTATCATTTGTACTCATTGAAAAGGTCCTAAAAACCCGAAACACGTGTAGAGTGAAAATACAATTTTTGAAACATTTGAAAGCAAATTTTCTTTGTTTATTTAAAAAAAATAAGAAAAAATAAAAAAAGTGTTCTGCCTGCAATGATTTATCTTAACAATAAAAAAACATATTGAAAGATTAATTAAAAGGTAGTAAATGTTCAAAGTGCATCCCTCCTCCTTCTTGGCATTTTCTGGCTCGGTCAATGGTGTTTCGCATAACATTTCGCAACATAGCAGGAGTTGTACTTGCAAAGAAGTGTTTGAGGGGGTGTATAAGAAACTCGTTCTTTCATATAACCCCACAAAAAATATCTAAAATGCTTAGATCTGGTGAAGAGGTAGGCCAAGGTACAGGTCCATATGTTGCAATTATTCGCCCATTATACCAGTTCACTAAATGGGCCATAACTCGAGCGGCATTATAAGGCGGAACCCTATCTTGTTGAAAATACATTTGTTCAGAAACTGCAAGTGGTAAGTTCATCAACATTTCTTCAATATCGTTTTGTAGAAATTCTAAATATCTCTCCTTTGTCAAAGGTCCTTGAAAGAAAATAAGTCTAATAATTCTTGTTCCAATCGACCCAGCCCACACATTACTCTAAATCTTTCCTGAAAATTACCTTGCCTCATTAAATGTTGATTTTCCATGACTAATTTGCACCTCGTGGCCAAGTTCTCTAGTAGAAGCATTAGTATTCACTTCTACAAAAGCCAACACGTTAATTTATGTCGCTTCATTAACCACAAAAGCTGCAGAATTATTATCAATTCCTTTCCTGACTTGTTTCTCCACAATTGGAAAACATTGAAAACATGGATGATATCTGTTCGGATACCTTTTGGCATACCATTCTGCGGCGTTTCTGGAATTGTTGTGGCATTCTCCAAAAATTAATAACTTGTCCACATTTTCATCCCTTGTATACATGTTAAACAATAACACCAATAATTAAAAAACAACAAACAACAACAAATTTAACGATAACTTATTACGTTAACAATACACACGTATTATTATCTGTCAAACTTCTTTTAGTTTCCACAGCACACTTTTATTATTTGCAGCATTGTTTTGTTGACAAAATGAATGTTTTGAATCTAGTTTTATTCAATTTCCACGGCATACTAGGGATCATTTCTGGGGAAACCGGAAGTGATGGAAAAGTGTCAAATAATGAAAAAATGGCCGTTTTGGTATATATTATCCCTGCCAAGTTTAAGACTTACATCTTGAAAACTCTGGAAACTATGGCTTGTCTAATGATTCCGTTAACACCCGATATTTTTAGATGGACTTTTTTTATGAAGAAAATCTACGTTATGTGAACAATATGTGATTAACAAAGAAATTTTCACTCTATATAATATGTGCAATATACAGGATGGTCCGAATTTAAATCGGAAAACTTCGCCAGCGGATAACACGCCTAAAAATAATAACTTTTTGTCATATAAACATATATCGAAAAACGAATGGATTTCAAGATACAATGTGTTGAAGTTAGGGGAAAAAATCACAAATTAAAAAGAAATATGACGCTAATATAAAAATGTAAATAACAAGTTTATAACTGACAGTTTTTTCACAACGCATGTTTGCACAGCCAACTCTTTTTTGATTTCCACTTTCAAATTTAATGCTGCGGAAATGCATCGTTGTAGAAAATGTCAATTTTATCAAAAACCATAAGAATTTTGAAAAGGAGCCAAAAATACTTTTTTACTTTAAAAAGGAACGTAGATTAAAATGTTTCTATTAAATTTGACCAGTGGCGTGCAAACAAAAAGTTGTTGTGGTTTGAGTAGTAATCGATCAGAAAAAATAATCACCCAGTGTAATATTTTGGACAAAATTTATTTCAACTGGTATGCTTGCCTTATTTATACCTGTGTTTCGTATTTCAATAAAAAAATCTTTATTCGTTATTGAGATATTGGGGAAAAAAATTTTTCCCTAACTTCAACACCTTGAAATCCATTCGTTTTTCGAGATATGTTTATATGACAAAAAGTTATTATTTTTAGGCGTAGTATCAGCTGACGAAGTTTCCCAGTTTAAATTCGGACCACCCTGTATAACTCACTGCAAAATATGTTTATCAGTTTAACTACAATGTAGCCTCGGTCAAGCCTACCACTATAAAAGGTACTCACACTTAATATCAGTGTATTTTAGTAATTATTATTCCTTTATTGCCAAAAATATCATGTAGTGTTGCATTCATATTTCAATTACATATTGGTATATTGGATGAATATTTCATGTAATGTATTTTTTATGTTGTGCCCATTCAATTATAATTGGTACCGAATGGTGTATGTTAAATAAATAAATAAATAAATTTCGTATTACATATAGGCATCTACCATCAGCTCTCCCTGATTAAAATGTGTGTACATACTTCTTTGGATTTTACATCACGGAAGATGTATTTAATGCTGGATTAATTTTCAAATTTGGGAATTAGAACATTCATAAATTATTTTTGATTATAATGTGCGTTGTGTATATACGCGTAAAGAATTTTCCAGGTATTAAACTAAAGCTTTAACGTTTTACGCACATTTTACATGCTCTTTACATCATTATGTAAAATGCTCGCTCTGCATATTCGGGCTATTGGAGTGGAAATGAACCACTGAATAAGAGTACATGGTTCACACCGGAAAATCAGCTTATATGTATTATTTATATACTATAGAAGATAAGCATGAAAAGTAATTGCCACTAGAGGAAGGCTGCCGAAAATATAACAACAAATTTTAGTGGTAACTAGAGTTACCCAGTCAACCTAACTTGTAACAATTATATAACTAGATGAGATTTAAAACAGAACTTTGTTTTATAACAAAATGTTGTCCTACTTTCGTATTTGTGCCCACTATTTTTATCATGTTCATTATGTAGTAATGTTTATCTTTGTTACGTAAGAGTCATTACGTAAAACAGTATTACGTAATATTGATAAAATAATATTTTGTAAATCATATGAAACACACATTTACAATATTTATATTGATTTATGTTATCAATGCTAAGTAACGAATTCCATATTTGGCGCATACTAAGGTTCTGTTAATATTACGTAAAATGTAATACGTTTGTACAATTTACAAAAATTGTGATGTCCTGCAAATACTGGTGTTTTATCATAACTCCTTAAGGATAAAGGTACCTTTTCTATAAAATTTATATTGTTTATAAAAAATAATAAGATATTAGTGATAAATATTATATGGATGCATTATGGAACACAATACATTTATGTGCATATCGTACTTGTTAAGTTAACCTAAAACAACAGTATGTTTTAGCTTGTCAGTTTCTGTTTTCTTTAACTACTGTTAATTATCTGTGCGCATTTAAAATGTGTTTAATTCATTGAAATTGACTTAATATGCCCAGAAATAGATATTTAGATTATCCTATAGACAAAAACGCAGAAGAATTGTTGATAATGTTGAACAAGTTGAGGCTGTCGTTATCAGTAATGATTAAACAATTTCATGTATAGATGACACTGGTCTTACTGGAAACTCCAGTGATACAGCTTAAATAATTCCCATCTACACACTATTTGTAATAAACTAAATCCACTTGAAGACAACGAGATACCATTTTCTTTAAATGAAACAACCGTACAAATCTGTTATAAAATATGTAACGGAACATAGTGCTACGGAGATTCGGAGAAAACGTAATTTCGACGAATGGTCCTGTGGGGTGGCCTCCAAGGTCACCTGATTTAATACCCCTTGATTTCTTTGTTTGGGGTCATTTAAAAAATATTGTCTACGCAATCACGGTTACAACCCGTGAAGACCTGGAGCTACAAGTAAGACGCGCAATTAATATCATAACGGCCCAGCAATTGGCGAACGTTCTTCGAGAAACAGCTATGCGAGTTCAGAAGTGCATTGATGTTAATGGACGGCATTTTCAACAACTGTTGTAATGTTTTGTGTTAATTTTTTTTGTATTCCAAAACCACCTTATGTATAACAACGTAATTAGAACAAAATTGTATTTTCTTATTTTCTTTTAGCTGTAATTTTGTTTGTATTTATCGCACATTTTAATACGACATAAGAATAAATTCCTTACTAATAGTACTAATAATTGGCACCACGGTACCAATATGGTTCCATTTGAAAAAATTGAGTTTTGTCCCAAAGACCATTTTGATGAACTTTATTTGCTCATAAATCACGTAATTAATATTTTTGACGGGAATTCGATTTTTCTAGCATTATACGGGTCATTTAGAATAAATCGGAACCGTCATGGCACATTTAAATGGGAGACTAAAAATTTTATTAAAAAAATATTGACGTTTGATATGTCACTTGTTTGGTATCGTTGGATTCAGTAAATTATGCAGAATTCAAAAATGCAGTAATATGCAGGGTGTTCCATTTAAAAATCGAAAGTTAGTGTCACTTTCGGCGAAACCGGAAGTGAATAAATCACTTGTATGTCAAAAAGTGCCGCTTATTATATGTATAGGATATCCCAAATTTCAATCAATTATCTTCAAAACTAAAGGAAAAAAGGGGGTGTAGCATGATCCTGTTACACCCGTATAATAGTTACAAGATTTGGTTGACTGGGCATATTCCTACAAAGTTACAGATTTCTTTTAATTTTTTGGACAAAAACGAAACAGAATTTTCAAATATTCATATTTTTATCTAGCACTAAAACAAATTTTCAGGCAAAATTATAAAAATGTATAAAAAAAAAAACAGAAAATTCAAAATAATCCTAGATAAAACACCAAACGGGAATTTTGGGAACATTTTTAAACAACTTATGTAACTTAAGAAAGATGAGGTGCTAACGCTAAAAAAAAAGGGAGACGTTCTTGCTAAATGTCTTCGTTGTTAATCCACTACTTTTAAGTAGGCATAATATGCGTTTAACCTGGACGATTGCTTGTTTGTTACTTTATCCCTGTTGCCAGTTAGCAACTTCACTATTTTGGAGTGTTGTAGGTTATGAAAGAACTTGTTTCTACTTCCGATTTTATCAAAAATTATCTAATGTACCCAAGTCGCTTTTTTTTATTTTTAATTTTATCTAAATTATATCTAATCTGAGTGGCCGATATAGTTTTTAATATGATCAAGTTATTTCTGTGAACAGAGTTAAATTGAGTCGACAGCTAATATTCTACATTGCTCACTAAAAAAAACGACATGATTTAACAAATAAAGCAAAGCATTCTTTGTAAATTTTAAATCATACATAAACGTACCCGTTTTTAAAAAATATTTACCTTTTCATCATCTTTCCGTAGCTTTTCGTCCTTTGAAGTAAATTACCTTGGAAATAAAGATTTTGCTTAATTTTTTCTGTTTTTTTCTTTTCAGAGCCTAACTTTGTGGGTTCATTTGATATCGGCGATTACGTTTTGTTCTTCTTTAGAGAAACCGCCGTGGAATACATCAACTGCGGTAAAAGCGTTTATTCCAGAGTGGCAAGAGTTTGCAAAAAGGACACAGGAGGAAAGAATATCCTCTCACAGAACTGGGCCACTTATCTCAAAGCTAGACTGAACTGTTCCATTCCTGGTGAATTCCCTTTCTATTTCAATGAAATCCGTAAGTATTCTATTTATTCCTTACTTGATGTTTTACTGGCATGAACTTAATGTTTGCTGTTAGTTTGTAACATTTTCTATTATTTATTGTTAAATCACATTTCGTGCAGTTTGCAACAACAAATAATATGAAATAATATTAGGTTTAATATTTTATCTAGGGGTGTTTCATTAAGGACGGACCAACTGACGCAGGGTGATAAAATATCTCAATACGCATCGATTTGTTCCTCATTTGTGTAATGCGAAATTTGTTAGTTCAGGAGTTATTTAAGATTTCCTGTATTTTTAGCTAAACTCCGGTTTTGTCATTCTGGCTTAACTATCAGTACTAGCGGCATATTTTTTTTAAACGTGGTCCAGTAGTGGGCCTCTCATACCGAAAAATATTTTTTTTTTTATGGAACCGAAACTATTTGGAAAAAAAATAATTTTAAAATGTTATTAAAACAAAATATTATTCTTTAACTTTACAAGTCTCTAGCGAAAAATAAAAGGATATAAACAAATTTTGTCCAAATAGTTTGGGCTCCAATAAAGAAATTATTTCTCAGGATGTTAGGCCTACTATTGAACTAAGTTCTTAAAAAAAATCGTGACGCTAGTACTAATAGATAAGCCAGAATGAAGAAATTTGTAGGCAAAACCGAATTTTATCTAAAAATACACGAAAACCTAAACAACTCCTAAACGAACAAACAAATATCGAATAACACAAATGGGGGTCAAATCGATACGTATTGAGGTCCTCTATCACCTTGTACCGGTTGGCCCGTCCTCAATGAAACACCTTGTATATATCACCACTTTTACCAAATTGTAACAAATCAATGATAGTTACCTATATCAGATAGAGGTCAGTTAAAAAACTACCAATAAACAGGATGTCCCACAAAGGTGGATCACTCGATTTCCTATATTAAGTATTCTATATACATATATGTATATTACTGAAAGTGAGAAAAAAATTAAAACCTAGCCATGTTAAACTCTGTAGAGAAGGAAACAGTTAACCGTAAAATTTACTAGATATAGTGAAAACTAAATTTTAATTAACACCTTGCATAATGACAATTCTCTAGTCCCAAATATTGACTAAATTTATTGTAATCATTTTCTTTAATTTTCTAACACATTGTCCCAATAGTACTTTGAATTATTACGAAAGCATCACAATATATCCTTACCTTACACACTGATCTATAATAAACCATTCATCAGAACATCCTTTATCATTACACGAACTATTTAATCTTTTCAAAAAGGAGGAGTAGCAGATAGAAGCGCGCCATCATTCGCTGATTAAGACTTTGGTACCCTCAGAAGCAAACACTCGTGAAAGAGAGCGCAAAACTGTATTTGAGAATTTCTTTACTTACAACCAAGTATTAAAAAATCATATATATAGATCAGTGACTCATTATAAATCAGTAAATAACTACTTGTTTATGTATTATTCCAAGCTTATTTTTATCTTTTCTTAATAGAAAGCATCTACAAGGTTCCTGGCGACGACACCAAGTTTTATGGAACATTCACCACCTCCACCAATGGCCTTATGGGATCTGCTATTTGTTCCTTCCGACTCTCCGACATCCAAGAAGTTTTTAGTGGTAAATTCAAGGAGCAAGCAACTTCTTCCTCAGCATGGTTGCCAGTTTTATCTGGTAGAGTTCCCGAACCGCGTCCAGGGACTTGCGTCAATGACACAGAAACTTTGCCAGATACAGTACTGAATTTCATAAGAAGCCATCCATTAATGGACTCTGCAGTGATGCATGAGAACGAAAAGCCTGTTTTCTTCAAACGAGATATTTTCTTCACAAGATTGGTAGTTGACAAAATTAAAGTTGATATTGGAGGAGCAGTGTTGGATTATACCGTGTATTATGCAGGAACTAGTAAGTATTTAATTACTAAATAGTTTCTTTTAGATTTCAATAAAATATCTCCAGCCCATTTTGAATCAAACTTGTTCTTAATAGGTACTTTATCTAATGTACAACGTTTAATAATGATTAGTAACCAGAATTAATTATATTTTTTTTAATTATTATTTTCCTAAATTCTTCATTACTGTCCAAATCGTGTGTATACAAACATAGAAAGAAATTTTCACTCAGATATAATTAGATACCATAAGTACTCTCCCAAGTAACACAAGCAGCTTCTGTAAACAAGTCCCTCTAATGCTATTTTAGCTAAATTAACAGAAATCTGGCTGCCGTTGTTGGCTGTACTGGCGTTTTAATAACATTGCAATAATGTTGTGGCAGCCAAAATGAGACATTTTTTGGCAATCCAATCATTGTACTAGTAATACAGCTGTGGCCAGTTCTCTGCAAACTGGGAAAGATCACAGCTATTTAGCTAGGGATTCTATTTGGCAAAAGAAACACATTAAAGCTGCATAATGGGTGTGATGTAAAATTTTGTCATTGATAAATTATTTGGCTGTAATGCCTGACTTTAGTAACCCCAATAACTAAAGGAATGATTATACACATTATGTACGTATGTAGGTACTTATGAAAATATCAGCTATTTTACGACAAATCTTGCATAAAATCGCATGCACTTGTCACTTTTTTATTAAATATGAATGTGATAGTTCTCTTTGTAGGAAGGATTGCAGAAGTTTTAATGTTTTTAGGACATTAGTAATCACATCAGAATTATGGTTTCTAATTTTTTCATCATAGCAAATTAACTTCTAAATGTTATATCTACCTTAATCTTAAATAGCGTTCAATGCACTCCTCGTTTAGAGAAAGTATAGTCGCTAAATACAGTGCCTATTTGTGTAAAGAAAAACAAATAATAATCGTTTCGTAACCACGTAGTCTATTCCAACTCCTTAGGTTTGGTTTGATTGATATTCATCTTTAAAAGCTGTTTAACAGCTAAATGGCTTTTGGAGAACAAGATGAGAAGTTAAGACATTGACACACATATTTTTGCAGTGTGTTGAACACTGAATTATATTTTAATCTTTAATTGCCATAAGATGAAAACAAATTGACTATCGATGATAAAAATCTAAAAATTAATTAACAGCGTGTATACCTACCGGTTGGTGTACTTCCGGTGTACCTGCGGAAGACATACTGAAGTTGTTCCAGGAATCCAAATACCAATTGCAGCCATTGTACGATTATATTATAGCAATGATATTGATATAAATAGGTTTAAGAATAGCCAAATTACAACTAAACGACGGCGACGGTTGTCCCAATATTTTGGCAGCCAAAATTTAGCTGTGAAAATTGTAATGAACAAACTGTGCTATTTGGGTTCTTCACTAAAAAAAATCTGTAATAATTCCAGATGATGGCAGAGTGCACAAAATTGTAGAATGGGCCAAAGAAGAAGGGTCTGCCTCAATTTTATTAGACGTCTTCGATGTAACTCCTGGAGAACCTATTCAGGTGATGGAACTTTCCAAGGAACATAAGGCTTTATACGTTGCCTCAGACCACAGAGTTAAACAGGTTGATCTTGTTATGTGCAACAGGAGATACGACAATTGCCTTAGATGTGTGCATGATCCCTACTGTGGTTGGGACAAAGATTCTAATGTTTGCAAACCATACTCACCAGGGTAAGTTACTAGATATAGTTTAAGAACTATTAAAATGTTATCGGTTCTCGTGGTGAGCTGTATCACGAGTCACAATGTCTCAAGCATTATTAATATTAATATATTATATTTTTTTCATAGTTTGTTACAAGATGTGTCCAATAGTACCATCGATGTTTGCGACAGCAGCGTTGTAAAAAAGAAGATGGTAGTGACCTGGGGTCAAAGCCTCCACCTTGGTTGCTTCCTGAAAATGCCTGCTGTTTTAGCATCTCAGACCATCACTTGGTACCACTATTCTAAGGAAAAAGGACGTTACAAGATTCAGTACAGGCCAGACAAATACATTGAGACTTCGGAGCATGGTTTGGTAATTATTGCTGTTACTGAGGCAGATGCAGGGAGGTATGATTGTTGGATGGGTGCGTCACTTCTGTGTTCTTACAATGTTACTGTTGATGCTCATCGTTGTTCACCTCCAGCAAAAAGTAACGATTACCAAAAGATTTATTCAGACTGGTGTCATGAATTTGAAAAATACAAATCAGCAATGAAGACTTGGGAAAGAAAGCAAGCAGTGAGTATACATTTTTAAATTTTAAATAGGTATTCATGCTCTAATAATATAATTATATTTTATAAATTATTCGGATTTAAAACCATATAGGTATATTAAAACCTATAATGTAGGTACTACCACAGTATTACCAGTAGATTAATTCAGCTACATTTCATTCATAAATCCCTGAGCCGCTCTGTGACCTCGAATGCAGGTCGTTGCGTTACAGGCATAGTATTTTACAAGGATACCATGGGTGTACGAAACAAATTTAGCGTTGTTGATTAATTAATAAAATAAATAAATTTTAGTTAGAAAAGGGACCACGGGTTTTTAATCTTTGTGCAGCCAGGTGTATATATTTCATTATTTAACATTTTATATGGTTAAAATAAAAAATCTGTAGATTATCTAGATAAATGAAATAAAATACACAGTAGGCATAATATTTTATTATTAGTAATTGAATAATTAATGCTAAATATTTCTTAGGTTACAAAATAAAATAACTAGGTATAAAAAAAAACAAATGAATTATTAATATTTCCAAATTATTAATTTGTGTTTTGTTTGCCACTTTTAAAATTTCTATTAATAAATTTAAGACTGTAAAATATGTGCCTATTTTTTTCTTAAAGCATTTATTCTCAATAATTTAGATAAACTGCCGATACACTGCGCTTCTGCTCACATGATGTGGTGTTTAAGTAAAATATTATATTTTCAATTTACATTATTAAAATTACTTCATTAAGGGTTCTTGCTTTTGCAAAACAATAACACCTATACTAAAATCAATAGACTTTTCACAAGGAAATATGAATAAAACTTTCCGTAACTATTGCAATAAATGTTAATTTTACATTTATTTATTATTTCGCTAATATACACTCACAAGAAATGTCTAGGGATATTTTTTTACAAAGTTATACAAGAATAAAAAACACATTTGCTTGGTTTTTTTTCAAAATGAATTAAAAAAATATACGTATATTTATAAAAGTGTCCCTAGACTTTTCTTGTGAGTATATAAAAGAAATCATTGTTTATGTAGTTTACTATTCTATATGTATTATAGATTGTATACAGAGTGTTCTAACATAAATGGGGCATTCTAAATAGGTATTTTATTATCGAAGAAGAAACAATTGTAATGATTATTAAAAATGCAAACCACTTAACGGATAATCAACATAAATTTAACGATTCCAAACAATTTCTATACAGGGTGTCTCATAATTAAGTGCCTCTATTTAAGGGGGTAATAGAATTATAAAAAATTAGTTGAGTTTTGTATATAAACATTTGCCTTAAATCAGTTTATAAATAAAAGAGCGGAATTATTTTTGTAGAGGTATGTAGTTACCTATCGATTATTGTATACCCATCATGCATTGCAATATTTAAGTACAAATATTTTTAAAACGATAGCTTATATCGACATTTAGTAAGAGGAACTTTTTTTATTACTAATGTTTCTTTCCGCTATAAATGTGAAAAAATAAGACAAAGAGTTATGGCGAAAATTCACCCCCACTCCCTTTGTAATTATTCCAACAAATCATGATATGTAAATAAAAATGTAACAAAATATGTAAGATTATAAAATTAATCATGGTTCAAATTTAATTTTTGCAACATAAGACGTTTCGAATTTATTGGCAAATAACTATATTGTACTTACCCCTTCATAAGGGATTGTAGCTCTCTTATGAACTGACTTAAGGCAACTGTTTATATACAAGACTCAACTTATCTTTTATAGTCCTATTACCCCCTTGAAAAATTGTATTTTATTATAGGACACCTTGTATATGCTTTAACTATATTCAACTCTTTTACCCTGTAAATGGCTCGCAAATAATAGAGCCCCAAGATACATTGTGTTAAAAATAATCGCCTATGTATTGCTTTACATAAATCTAATAACAACCTGTCGTCGCCGCCTGACTGAAATTATCAGTATGGAATTAAAAAATATTGATTTACAAAACAAAGACATCAATAATCATTTAAAAACTAACTAAACTTTCCATAAATTGACTAATTTGTAATTTTTCTACAACATACACACATTTTAAAATTTATTCTGTAATATCTTTAAAAATTATTCGAAATAGATGCAGAAGAGCATTCGTCTAATTATTGTAAATACAAAACTAAAGATTTAATTTTTTTATTCTATTTCGTATTTTATTTATACTTTCAATTTATATTCTTAAAATTACTTCATTAATTCTTGTTTTTGTAAAACAATACCTAACTCCTATACTAAATTCAATATGTTTTATGCTTAGCTTTCGACATCACAATGAAATAAATACAACTTTTCATAATTACATTATTAACGTTTATTTGTACGCACTTTACATGAGCAAACCATTCCCCCCTCTTTTCTTATCGCTCCCTATTTTAAAATAAAATAAAATGCATACAATTGTCACAGTAAACCAATTGCGCGTAAAGCACTTACACCATGAGTTATTTTTTATTTCGCTGATAACATACACGCCGCTCTGACGGCCACTACTACACTGATGCTAGTGATGCTTATTAGAATAACGGGTCAGTATAACCATTCTTGAAGGTTTCTGGCGGCGAGGCCTAGCAATCAAGAGAAATAACCTACTGGTTATACTGTGGTACTACCGTCACATCAATTACTATTCTGCCAATATTAACAGTGAATTATGAAATTATAAAGTCAACAAAGTGGATGGCTTATAGCCATAAAATGAATCACTGTTAAGTTATGACCAGACACCAGACAATTTCGATGTATGCAGGACCGTCACATGGGGTAAGAGACAAAAACATTCATTTGAACGGAATAATTAAAATACATGCATCGAGTGTCTTAACGTTTCATGAAAATTTCTGCACTGTGTTCAAGACATTAGTGTATATTGATGTCAGAATTTGTTCTGCATAGACAGCATTCAGGTTGGAATGATTTAGTCGATACATCACTTTGTATAGGAACGAAGTGTTCTACGTCGATAGATGTCAACGGTGCAAATTTAAGATGGTTCCTCCACAGCATGATGCTAGGGCGATATCTATCAAGACTAAATGAGGAAATTATACAAAAAGAAAATACGATTGAAATTTGGGAAAAAAATATGTAAAATTGTGTGCCTCATCGGGTTATTTTTTAAACAATTTGTAAAATATTTTCAGAATTAGGTGAAAGTTATATCGACAGGTTTCTTTCTAATTTACTCAAAAATTTTGGTTTTTTATAAAGTTACACCTTTTTGAAATATTATTTTAGATTCATTTTTTCACTATGTAAATTTCAGAAAGGTGCAACTTTATAAAAAATCAATATTTTTTATGAAAATTAAAATCTATCCATATTTTCCACCCGATTCTGGAAAATATATATTTTGCAAATATTTTACAAATTTAAACTTTTTCAACTTTTTTTTTGCAAATTTCAATCGCTTTTTTTTTATGCAACACTTCATTTAGTTTCGATAGTTTTGCCTTAATGTATCGCTTGGGTCCCGTGCTCCAATACTAAGATATGACAACCTAAATTTCATCAGTCGCACCACTGAATTTGGGATACGTGAATCGTAAAAGCTAGGTACAGACAGTGTCGTATTAAGCAATAATGGCGTATGAAGTCTGCAACATTTTGCACCCCTTTCAATTATGATTTGTTTGTTCTAGATATAGTATCAATACAAGCTGACGCACAACAACGGAAGATAAATTCAGTGACCAATACAATTGTTGCAATGAATATTATTTCTATAATATAATTAGTTAAAATCAAGATTATAAATTATTTGTTTCTTACAACTTATTGAGTTATTTGACCCCTAAATATTTTGCGCCCCTAGACCGGGCTTCATGAGCTTATAGGATAATACGCCACTGTGTACATACAATATATGCCGCTGCATCTGATACAAGCAGTAAAAAATTTACACTTTTAACACCAATCACAAAGCATTTACCACTATTTCTTCAACTGGTCGTGCATTGGTTTTCAACACCTGTTTACCACATATTAACAGTGAAGGTGTACTCTGAATAGCACTTAAAATACGCATAACATTATTGATTTCATGTGTCTTAAAATTCATAGTGTCATCAACACAGATCCAGACGCACTTTTGATTCAAGATGCCGTTTGACGTCGTTAGGATTGTGTACCATTAATTTTCTATTACACGCAGTATAATGAATGCACTGTAGATCTATCAACCCAAAAGTCATCAAACCTATAATTCAACTGTCGACAAACGCAAACGAAAATACGCCATAGTTATTACTATTTATTTTTATCCTCGCGCCATCTACACACTACGACGTTTGCAGGTAAACTGAATAGTGAATAAACATGGTCTAAATCTCGCTGTGCGAGCTTACCTATGGAAGCTCAGATAGGCCGGTTAAGAAGCCGGTCCGGAAATCATAAAAATTGTTCGGTGTCTAGTTATGACTGTAACGGTTTATATACTTGAATCATTTCAACTGTGATTTCTTTGATATAGCATCATATACGTAATATGAAAGTGCTAAGTTTGAATTTTCTTTTTAGCAATGTTCTTCGAGACAAAACAATAGCAACCAGAATAGCCACCCAAATGAAATATATCGACCTTTAGTGTGATAGCTGATAGAGCGTGGTCCCCTTGCACTTACATTCTTAGGTATCCCTTTGTATTGGACTCTCGTTCTGTTTATGTAAATAATATCAATGCGAGAGATGTAACTAGGACTAAAATTAGACTAAAAATTATTTCAACGATCAATCAGTGAAAAGTGCCCTGTTTCTGTGATGGACAATGAACCCAAAACAGTGCTTAAATATTGTGCTTTTAACTCTTTTGACGTGACTGATTTACTTTTATTTATAAAACATTTCTTGTAAGTATTGTTTTGCATATATTTCTTTGTATTTTGGTGTAAGATATTAGAAAACTTGTGTTAACAATTTGTTTCATTAAATTTGAGAAAAAAAAAATCTAAATATTGTAGGTCTGTGATATACGTGTATTGTAATTAAGTAAAAAATTCATATTATTTTAATAATTTTGACTCGGAATGATTGAATGCAAAACAATCAGCTTAATAACTGATCTTCGGACCAAAGTGAATGGATTTTTAATGATATTAGGTTTAAACATGAATATATTGTAAAATTTAGTGCGTATTCAAAGCAATACTTTCCGCTTGCATGTGTTGGTCCCTTGAAATAATATATAATGTAAATATATTATATTTCCAAAACATTTGATTTTAGCATCCATTGTTTTTATACCACGAATTAAACAGACTTTATTGTTAGTGATATAACAATGTAACATTCAAGCAACTTCAAAACAACAAAAGTCTGTTTGATTTTCTTAATATTTAAGGACAATCACTACAGATACTTGTTTTTCTTTAATATATTATTTCAACTGTAATGTTAATGTATAAAAATATCCAACACATTTGTTGAACATTTCAGAGAATTTTTTAATGTAGAATGAATAAAAATTGTATTAATTTTGTATTCACGAATATAACAGGTAATATTTGTATAAGACTTTCAAATATAAAGTTTTAAATACTATGCAAAGTTAAGACAAGTTTTATTTGTTTTTGTTTTAATATAGAATAGTAATCCTTGTTTAATAATAAATTGTATTCCTGTAAATACCTATGTATAGTTATTTATAACATCTATGTAATTTATACTGTATTGTAGAAATTACAATAGGACGTTTCCTAGCTATGCTTAATCTTTTTTTATAATAATAAATAAGACTTTTAATATTTAATGTTGCGTTTATCAGTATTTTTTTAACTAATTATTATTTTATATATAATTTCATTTAAAATAATATACTTAAATATACATATCTTTAATATGCAATAAAATTCATTCAAACGTATTTTACCTACCAAATTAATTTCATATATACTTATTTCCGTATATTTTTTAGAAGTCGGAGGCTTATGTAAAATTATTTGTTGATCACTTCATGTAAACGTACACAACTTTTTATGTTCGTTTATTATTTACTCATCTAAAATTGTAGATAAGTATTCTTGTTACGAATTTAAAAACGTAGAAATTTTCATATACATTCACTTCTATGAAGTGACATACTATGTAATGGGTTTATAATCAAGGTTAAACTAAAAAAATGAACCTGCTCCTGCTCTATTTAGATTTTTTCTTAATTTATGATTATTTTTTTAGTTTAATTAAAATGTAAACCAGCCAATAAATAAGTAATTAGTCTATTTATAATTTTATGGTAATTTTAAGTTAAAATTAAATTAAAACAGTTGTAACTGATTTAAACAATATTTTTAGATAATTTTATATCTTTATTTGTACTTACTAGTTGGCATTCAATTTACAATTTTGTATTGTAAATAAATTACCAATAAAATTATAGTGTATGCTATAGCAAACTGACATCCCAAATGTAAATTGTAATGGACATGTCGCTATTGCTCTCCAAAAATATTATCAATAAAGATTATATAATAAAATTAAATCAGGTTTTCTTTGCTTTTCCATCATTAGTACTTCCATGTTGATTTCAAAAAAAAATCTTAGTTTGGAAAAATATTTCAATATAATATACACTTTCCTGTGCCTGCTCCAATATGCACAAAACTAAATTAAAAAATCATAATAAATATTCGATTTGCATCTATTAATAGTATTGAAATGTGATTGAGGGGTAATACGATGATATATTGGTCATTCCATGTCAAATCAACCACAAGAAGTAAAATTTTGGAACTTGTTTCACGCCCCAAAAATTTGTACATTTACTTTCTTTTCGAAACTTATTAGCCAAACTTAAATTTCCTAGAAATTTTCGAAAACTAAAATTTATGAAAATTTTCTGATATTTCCGACAAAATTTACATTCCTTTCAGAGCTGTTAACCTGTACAACTTTAATCACAAAATACTTTTTTTATAATTTTATAAAAGCCCAGATAAAAAAAAACAAAAGCATCAATACACCTTCACCATACAGAAGTATTTGTCAATAACTGGAGGAAACCCACGGCACGGATACCATGAGCAAACCACAGTGCATCGCGTTTCCTGTAAAGATTGTGAAGTTGAACGCAAATAATTTTGTTGTGGGGATATCGTCTAAAAGATCTTTTAAATTTATTAATACATAGGGTGATTCAAAAATAAACTGAGGAAAAAACCATAATAGGACTCAATATAATGGCCAAAGTGACCACAGACATAGGGGGCGACTATTTATAATAAAAAAAATGGAAACATACGCATACGTTTAAAAAAAGTTGAGAAGTTGAAATCAAATCTATTATATAAGACCTAAACATTAGTATATGCAGGAATCTTGTGGCATTTATTTTAACTGAAGCACAAGAGAATAAAGTTAAAAAGGGACCAATGACACCCCATATTCTATGGTATAGATTATGTAAATTATAATCGCATACTTATCGGACAAATAATGCGGTTATTTGAGGCGTCGATAACAGGGGTTTTAGGAATACTTTTATTACTTTCTTTACTTTTCTGAAAGTTACCAAAAGTATGAGAAATCTGTTTATATACCCGGTCAGGTTCTAGGTTTTTTCTTCGGTTTATTTCGGAATCACCATGTATACACACAGTGTTGGAAAATAAAGAAATATTTTTTTAGGTCTTCAAATGTTCTAAAAAACGCCCTGATACGTAAAATTACTTTGCTAAAACTACCATTTTTTTATTTCAGTTTTGCGCATGATATTCTTTCAAAATTTTCTTTTAAAAAAATTCTCGAAGAACTCAAATTGATGAAAAATAACGTCACTCATAAACTGATATAAAAAATTGTAACACCATAAAAGTAGATATTGATTTTTTTTTAATTGAAAACAGAAAACAAAAATATTTTATATCTTTTTCCTATACTGGACATTTTATGAGGAAATTTAAAAAATAGATAATTGGTGATTCAGAAGTTACGTTGACAAATTGGGAGTCATTTTTAAATTTTTTAATTGGATAATAAAAAAAACTATTTCCAAGTTCAAAACATCAATACTATACACAAAAAAGAGCCGTCCATAAAACGCATGACTTTCTTAAGGGAGAAAGGGGGTCCATCAAAGCGTCAAAAACTATCACATGGGTTGGGGGAGGGGATCGATCTCATACGTCACGTGATCAAAACTAAGTTTATCTTTTTTAATTTTTTTCTCAAATAAATATAAATTTTGAAAATAATATTAATAAAAAAATACTGAATAATATTGCAGTTCTTACATTTGGGCGTAGGTTGCTATGTAGCCTGTTACATGATGTCCAAGGGGGATGTCACGAAACGCCATGGCCTGTCAGATGGGGGAGGGAGAGTTCAAAATAGCCGAAAATAGCATCATGTGTTTAATGAATGGCCCCCCAAGGCAGTTAAAAATTTGTAAAACGAATTTTATTAAACTACATTTTTTATACTTATCCGCCAATGTTTTTTGAGAAATGTTTAATTTACTAACCACTAAAACTGAAACTAAAACATAATACTTGACCCAATAAATCGTAGGATTTTTTCAGTGTTTCTTCAAATTTCCGAAACATTTCTGAAAATTTCCGAAAATTATTAGACGATTTATACACTATTTCCGCCAATTTAAACAATTTAAGATTTTTTTCAAAAACTACGTGAACATTCTAATGCTTATTCTCTTCCAGTTTATATACACTTTTAAAAAAAATCTAAAGTACCTCCTCATCAAATCACAAACTTTAAAACATAAACGTATTTCTGCATTTTTGTGTCCCTGACAAAGCTTTGAAGCAACTGATGGCTTTTTTTTCACCAAAACAGTTTATTATTGTAACCAATCACGCGGCAGGAAATTTGTATTCAATCAATAGGCATTATTTTTGTTAGTAAACATGATTCAGGCGTTTGTAGTGGAGAAATATGCCTTTAGTAACACAAAAACTTTTTTGGTAACACCAATGTAAAATGTAATATCAATGGTTTCATAGCAGATAACAGAATAATATGAAATACCTAGGTAGTTTTTAAATATTATGCTAAAACCCTAATACACGAGTTTTCTTAATATAATTTCATTTATTCCATTAATTACCTACAATCAACATATAGAGAAAATTAAAATAACCATGTTAAAAGGGTACAACAGTGAAGTACTTTTTACATAAAAACCAGTATATCCAGTGTGTATATGTATGCAGTAGCAGATCCAAAGGGTCGCACAGGGGCACGTATTTCTTCCTTGTCGTTTATTTGATAAAAAAATCTCTTTACAAAAGTTGCATTTCTATATTTAATTTCAATTACTGCATATATGATTTTAGCACCAAGAACATTTGGTGATAGAGCTGCAATAGTAGAGATACACTCCCTGGCTGAACTGAATTCAGAAAGGATTAGGTACTCAGTACACAAGTTTTACCCATTACTACTTAAAAATAGTTTAAGAAAGGTAAATATTTCCATAAGTTAATTACTAGAGATCGGGAGGCAGCAATAAATGACGTCAATTCAGGGGTTGCCTCCAGGTGAAGTGGTACCACGTAAAATGTTCTGCATGAATATTATCTTACCTTATGGTTATTATGGCGAGTTCGGTAACATCCAAAATTAGTACGATGGGGCCTGCAAGTATTGGTGAATACACTAACACACATGTATTTTTAATTAGCGATCACAGCTGTAAAAGTACTATTTGTTGTAAATGATCCGGAGTTATTCTTCGAAGCCTCTAATTAAAAATTAATTTGTATTGTGAGAAGGACCGTTTAACGTAGACAGATGTAATTGGCGCATATTTAAAATACCTGAACTTTTTTCAGAGACTCATGTCTTGTATAGAAAAGTCTACTTCTTTGCCATTTAAAAGGTTCACTATACTTGACATCGTAACAAATCCGGGATTGTTTTCAAAACAGTTTCGAATTTTTGCAACTGCATCTGCTATAGTGCTAGAATACTTTAGATGAAATCAGATGTCCGTGCTTTGTACAATTTTCCTAAAATGCACACACTAAAACATTTGCCACCTTCCAGCTGTAAGCATTTGTTCACGCTAATCCAGACGTATTTGTCATTCAATTTAGTATAATTTTTTTGTTTAATACTGTCATATTTTTTTGATAAATATTTATTTCTTACTGTAGTTTCCGATGGCACCTGATCATTGTTACTGTCCATTACTTTTGCAAAAATTGTCTAAATAGGGGATTATCTAGTTTTATCCACGATATATTCCACACCATCATTTCCACTAAATGTATGTTAAAATTTGTTTGCCTGTCACTATTAGTAACACTACCACACACACTTATGACTGTCTAAAGAAATGTGTTTCTTAATGTTTGCTTTGACGTTGCACGAAAGCACTTTTCTATAACTTGTGCAATATAATTCTGTGCTGTTAAATTGCAACTCCAGGAAATCACTAGTTCACAAGCCCACTTTATCCTCTAAAGGAATTGAACAGAACATTTTAAGAAAGTTAACTTACATTGTCTTTAATTTCGCACTGTTTATGTATCTGTGTACGTGTTATCTACATAGGCGTTTTATAAACATTATTTATTTAGAGGTATTTATGGGCAGTGGGCGTAAACGTGATAGACACGCGACTTTGTAAGTGGGCACCTGCTATTGGACACTCGGCGATATCAAGCCTTTACCTCTCAAGATGACGGTCAGTAAGTAATTGTTTTTCATAGCAGAGAGCCGTCCAATTACCTGATAAAAAACTTTAATGTTTTGTCCCCATTTTTATAAAGAAAACAGGTTTATTGCATAATTCTTACATATATGCAAGAATATATTATCATTTAATATTGTTTAGGAATGTGTCATTAGGTGTTTACAATGTAATATTCTATCTACATATATACGTAAGTAAAAGTCGTCACTGGAATTTCAATTTATCACTACCTCCCGATTTCTATTAATTACACCCTTGTGTTCTAAAATGATTTAGTAACTTGCCAAAGTATATCAATAAGTTGCCGCACTCTAGACTGCAGCGAGAATTGCCGCGCATTCTTAATATAAATTTGATTATTTTGTTATAAATTGTTTATATTGAAAGATATGTATGTATGTATGTAGGTATGCATGTATGTATATAGTAGTTATTCAATTCTAGTTTTGAAAATTAAGATTACATTATTGACGGTATTTTTTTAAATGATGGAAAGAAATACTAAGCAAGTACCTCCTCCACTTATTTGTGGATAGTTGAACATAATTATACGATATATTAGCAATAAATAACAGGGCTTAACTTTTTTAAAAAGCATTAAGTAATATGAGTGTTTATAATTATTTTTTCTACCAGTACCGAGACCAGTATCTAATAAACATATTTCATAATCGGTACCTCCGTTTTCATCATCGAAAGACATGAAGCTAAAAGTTAAAAAGAATTAAGGCCTACTTGAGGCCAACTTTAGATTATCAGTTATTATTATTGATAGTCTAAAAGGCCAACCATGGAGAGATTAAATGGTCTGAGTTTGTTGAATATCAATACAGATGTTAAAAATAGTCCCTGAAGAGGTCTTGAACATGTTTTCAAAGAGACAATCACGAAAACTTCACTTAGAATTAATTTATACAGGGTGATAACAAATGGGTAATATTTTACCTGCCGATTCTATAGCGGAATATATTATTTTTTGCTTAATAACTGGTGGTCAAATATTAATAATTATTGAGATACAGGGTGTTAAAGTTATAAAAATAATTCTGTAGAGTTGTTATATTACAGTTATTTTCTCACACATAAACATAAAAGTCGGTACAATTAACTAACATTTTATAAAATCTTACACACCCATAATTTTTTTTTTTACTTTTTTTACAGTAATCCTCTTTTTCCTCCACAAAATGCATAATTTGCAATATTCTAATCGACATTTTAACAAAAATAACTTTTAATACCAAATATCTTAAAAGATAAAACTATGATTTATTTATCAACTTGAATAGAAAGAAAATAAAATATTTTGAAACTACAAATAGAAGTGTTACGTCTCTCAGAGAATATGTTCTACATGGCCACCACCCACTTCAATACAGCGGTTTAGTCGCTTGCTCAATGATTTTCTTACAGAAAAGAAAGTGGCTAGGTTAGTTCTAATAGTATCAGCAGCTTCCTGAATTCATATATCTCTACAACTATTCGCGAATATCTATTGCTTTAGAGTAAACAAGGGATTTCATGTAATCCCAAACATAAAAATCCATTGGGTTGAAATCCAAGCTACGAGGTGGCCAAGGAAACTGACTCCCATGACCTATCCAGTGGTTTGGAAACACTTCAATCAAGTAATTTCATACTTGTAGGGGAAAATGTGGTGGTGCTCCATCCTGCACATGTTTATTCTTACGATTGGTGGTATATCAAAAAGTTCTGGTAACTGGTTTCTTAAAAAATTAGGTAAAATTCTCCGTTTAAATTGGGAGGCAGCTCAATTGAACATAAAAAATTTGTTTCCAATTATGCCACATCATACATTAATCTTAAATTAATAATAGGCAGGGAAAGGCATTTTCAAAATATCTTTCCCTGATTAAATGCGGATTTTCTAATTGCTAAGAATAACTATTTCGCCAGTTAAAAACACCGCGTCTCGTAAATGTAGCTTCGTCTGTAAAGAGGACATTTTTGCAAAATGAACGGTCTTCATTTTGATTTGTTCGCATCCTGCGACAAAAACTAACTCTAGTTTTGTAATCCCGTGGAAATATATTTTAAACGGACGTAAAATGAAACGGGTGAATCTTCTCCTTTTTCAACAGTCTTACCAGAGACTTGTCTCTGGTCTTACTATTGAAGACTGACTAATGAGGGCTACCGTTTTTAGGCTCACCAGTTGGCGCCACTGGTGAGTAAGGTCGCTGTCAAAAATTATTGTTAGGCGCGGAACATGTTTATAGGGTTTTATTATAATTATTTCGTACACTAGTAAATAAGAAAACTTGTTAATTATGCCTCAGTGTTGTGCAGTTACATTTTGTTCGGAAACAAAAGGCGGACAGAACTCGCCTAAAACAGTAGTTGGTAGCGATTCGCAGGGATCTTTGCTCCTTCAAAACATTCGTGTGCTTGTAAGGAACATTTTAATTCTGACGATTATGTGTTTCCAAAGGAGTCTACTACAGAAAATCGTAAGTAATAATCATGCACCTTCGATCAGTGTTTATGATCGAAGTCATGCACATTCATTGTTTTCAACATGTTCATGCTTTGATATAACCTAACTTTAATGACATAAGACACCTCTGATAGGTACAATAATTTCTCTACTGAGCAAGTAAATTACTACTTTCCCCTTATGCCATCATTGTGTTAAATGTTTTTCAGCTAATTTTTATAAAAATTACTAAAAACTCACGTTAAAAAACCATAGTAAACATTAACGTTCATTGACATGGACCTTACCCTACACTAGCGTCTCTCGTGGTGAATTCAAGCGCGGTAGCCCTCATTCTGTTCTGTGGCCCTCATTCCAGTAGCTAATGACAGACTGCGTGTACTGGTTTCAGAATCACCAGTTACTTGAACTAAAACTTCATCTTATTGGTCCGGTCGAATAATTTTGGGACGTCCTGTATGGTTTTTGGGGCGAAATGAACCTGTTTCGCCTAATCGATTAAAAAATCTTGTAATAGGCTGTCTTCTACCAGGATGTGTTTGTCGATATACTCTAGGTGCAGCAAAGCCAGAGAAATTTGCTCTTATAAACACAGATCACATCTCTCATTTCTTCATTAGTTAAAAATCATTATGTCGTGGCATATTCACACCTTTACTTTAACACAATTATAATTAACAAACACCAGCAATTCAAATATCACAATAAATATTTGACAGATAGTAAATAAATACATCTGTGTTAGTATGTTTCTTCGATCATGTGTTTATGATCGAAGGTATGTTTCACTTATTTCCATAGCATACTTTGTTAAACATTTTTAGCACCTATCCACTTTAATTAATCAGGATGTTTGTTTTACTTTAACTAAGTACAAAATATGCATTTTGAGGAGGAAAGAGGATCACTGCAAAAGAGTAAAAAAAAAATTATGGGTGCGCAGGATTTTCTAAAATGTAAATATCTCGATAGGGGTGCATTTTATGAAGATAAAACAAGTAGTATCCCTTTTTTGTTTAAAAATAACGGTTTATTAAAAAATTTGCAGAGATTATAAATGAACGAAATACAAACAAGTTATGACGGATTCTGTTAAACCAAGATAGCTTACGTAGCGCCCTCTATGCGATACATCAAAAATAATAGCTTTCCAAAGCACATCTTTATATGATAAAATTCAGAAACATCCTGAATACTTACATATTGCAAAAAAAATCTGGGGGACCCTCTCGAATTTTGAGCTGACCTCTGCGTTTGCCTCACCATGTAAACACCACAGAAGTTTGACAACCCCCGAATCCAAAGCCGAAGCTGCACGGGTTACACGAGGGTTACACTTATTATTACATTGCCAATGCCGGTGGCGGGATTTGAACTCGCAGCTACAATGGAGAGATTATCACTCACACTTATTGCCATTGCGCGCTCTAACAAATTACACCACCACCGAGTTGATTTTATTATATTATGCTACTCCTGTTAATTTTTTCCTGGATGCGCTCCTGCGTGGGTGTATATCTACTCTTTCTTTATAAACAATACTAATTCAGTGGATGGTAATACAAGCTTTATTAAATTTTGGGTGTACTGTATAAAATTCTACTAGATGTGTTTGGCATGAATTATCTTTGAAATGTGTTAAGCAAAACTCAGGACATGGTGTGAGATGATGAAATTATTGTAAAACTATAGGAATACTGACTTTAAATATACTTTAGTTCTAGATATTATTTAGAATAACATATTTCTCTACTATACCTATTACAAACTTATGCAAATGGAATGATGGAAGTCTTATTTCCATCCATAGATAATTTTTTTTATATAAAATAAAAAACAAATGAGAAAGAAAACTTACTCGTAGACATGATATATGAAATATAATGGTCTCAACTTCAACAACTTAATTTTCATTGACAGGCAACCAGTTAAACACAGATGCAGTATAATATGTGATCTGACTCTAAATAAATAATTTTATTTTGAATTAATTTTTTATTTAGCTTCTAAAAAATGTGATTGATTACGTTATATTTATAATATTTTAATTAATTCAAATTTAATTAATTTGTAGCCTGGTCGTGTATATTTTGTAGGAAGTTACAAATGACACCAAAAAATATGCTGACGACTGACTACTCATTAATAGATGGCGCAGTTTCCTTTGTTTGAATCTCGGGTAAAAAAGAAGGAACCCAATTTACTCTGACTAAATACTAAAATCGTCGTAAATGTGTCATGTCAGTCTGTCAAAAAATTAATGTGATAAAAAAATAAATCTGCTTGTAAGTTAATAAGAAATTAAAATTCGTTTAATTATATTGATGAACATAATTACAAGAAAAACAATTTAATGATATAATAAAGATTCATTTTCGACATGATGTGTTTTATGTCATACTAACTGAACCACTTGGAATCTGAATAATTCCTTTAAAAACTTTTTATTCTAGAGTTTACAAATACTATTAAAGTAACTACAAAAATGGATGTTGACAATGGATCTGATGGACCTGTCAGTGGAGGAATAGACATAGAACAGTCACTTTTGCAACAGTTTAGTTGCATGGGTACAACAGACAAAGATGAATTAGTGCAACAGCTACAGAAATTATTGGGTAGTCATCTAAATTACTCAACTGCTGCCTTTTTTCTGGATATGAATAATTGGTATTCTGTCTTTATTTCTTTAATATAATTAAACCCAGGTGCTAAATAAGCAGAACAATGGAAAATTCGTTTGATATTTGAATTATCTATTTGTCTATTAAAAAATAAAGGGCCTTAAAAATGCATTCAATTAAAAAAAAACTAAATCATTAGTAATACAGTATATTTGCTTGATGTGGTATTTAAATGGAGGTTAATCTTGGAATTAATACTCGTCTCATCTACCTGACTAATTTTCATGTTGGCTAAATAAAGATTATTATTACCTCGAATATTACTATCGTTACTACTATCCTCTTGTGTTGAGGTAACTACCCACTTTTAACTTGCTTTTGGAAATACCAGTCTGTAACTATTAATTTTCACATATTACCTATTTTACTTTTTTTGTTTATTGAGCACATATTTTCTTTTTGAATGTATTTAAATGGTTTTAATTCAGATCTGAAAATAATCATCGTTAGCACCATTCAGAAATAAATAATAGCTCTAAGCAAAGAACTGGTGAAAAGGAATGTGTGTATATGTACTATAGACAATATAAGTAAATAAATATATGACAATAGGAAAAATGGTCAAAATTGAGGTCATGAAGCATATCACATTTATCTGCCCTAATTTTCTAATCACCAACGTTTTATTAAAATCTCAATGCTCCTAAATAGATATAACGTATTATAAATTTCCGCTGACTTCCAAAATTTCCACTTAATTTTATGTTGGTAATTACCTTTATGTAACTTGTTTTAAATGTTACTAGTATCTACTAATTAAATATATTTTTAAGGAACCTTCAAGCTGCAATTTGCTCATATTTAGATGTCGAATCTCCAAATCAATTACCGTCCATGGCTCTAGTTTCTGACCCAGTCGCTAATGAGACGGAAAGTATAGAACCCAATGTAGGGTATGTATCAAACTGTGTACTAGAGTAGCTAATAAATCAGTAAATAATTATTAAAAAAAACATGTTTTTGAATTATGTTATAACTATAAAACTTTATTGTAAAAGCAATATCAATAATTTATAATATGACTATGGTGTTAGGTGCCTCTATGATCATGTCTAAATATATGAAGGTAATAAGAGATGTATTATTATCTTAAATTTTACAGTCAAGGTCTTTATCTATTTTGCATTTGTTTTTGTTTTGTGCAGTGTTTGTACCTAATTTGTTATACAAATATAGATCAGATGGTATCTCTTGATTGTTAACACGTGATTAAAAAAAATTATATATCATTAGGATAATATGTTAACAAAGGTTATATTTTCTATTTTAAAATGGTTTAAAAATGGAATTTCAGATTTTGCTTAGTGGTCCAAATGTTTATTTAACTTTAAATAGTATGGGTAAAATTTGAAAAAAAAAAAATCAATCGATTCTTGACAAAAAACCTCACATTGGTTACATTTTTCTTTGAATATATAATTTTTTGGAATTAATTGACAACACTAATTTTTTCATCTAGTTTGATATTATCTGGTGCATTTTTTTTTCTTCATGGGTGAAATTGTACTAACAGAGAGATATACTTAAACATATGTATATAAAAATAAAATAAGAACTTTTTTTGAGATGATTAATTTTATTGTATTTAAGTATTCTAAATATATACTTCCTCTTATTTCTCTTTATACCATTTTATACCAATAAGTAAATGACAAGTTTCAATAATTTATATTGTTAAAATAGACGTTTACTTTAAATCAAATTTTAAATTGATTATATTATAAATTGAGATTATAGTTTTATAAAAAAAAATGCAATAAACCTAGATCAATTAAACCTAATTATAGAACTCAATTAAAATTAAATTGTTTAAACCTAATTCCTGAAAATCTGTTTTATAAAAAGTACCGCAAGTTAAAAGTTAATATCAGAGATATTTGATAGAGCATGGATTTTTGTTTTAGTTTTCAAAAAACATGGCAAATATATAACAATGGTACTGAATCCTGGCCAGCAGGATGTTATGCTCAATGCTCAGATGGTGATAATTTGGGAGGAAATAGAGTTACCGTAACGTGTTTACAACCTGGTGAGGGAATGCATTTATCAGTGAACATGGTTGCACCTTCTGTTCCAGGCATATACCAAAGTAAATGGAGACTGTGTACACCAAAAGGTGCTTATTTTGGAGGTAAGTAAAAAGCCATAGTAAACATTAACGTTCAGTGACAAGGATCTTACCCCACACTAGCGCCTCTCGTTGTGAATTCAAGCGCAGTAGCCCTCATTGAATATTTGCTTAGGACGAACGATCATTTTTATATTTCCAACATACTTATGTGCCATAACACTATTCCAACCTCAATTTTTGTCAGAATGGTCATGTAATCTTATTTTTACCTGCAAGTAAGTATCAAATACGTTTTTCTTTTAGATCCTATGTGGGCAATAGTAACAGTAGTGGAAGAGGGTACGATTGCTTTAACACAGCAGTTATCACTGTTCAATGAACTTGGTGCTCTGCGTCAACCTATAAATATCCACAATCCCTTTGTTCCTCAAAGATCTCACATAGAAAACAGCCAGGTAAGAAAATTACTGACAACACTGGGCAACAAATTTATGTCCCCAAAATAAATCGATCAAACCCTTTCTACCTTTCTAAGATTTAGTACTGATTTAAAACCCAACTACTGAGTCTATACAATTTATGTTTTACGTTCACAGGACGCTCCTCCTGATGGAACTGATTCGACAATGTGCTAGTATTTTGTAACACCCAATAGTGCCAAGGGGAACACCAAGTGATTTTTTTTTGAACTGTGGATGTATGGTACAAAAAAAATTGAGTAACTGATAAGTATGTAGAAAGAGTGATATATTGTTAGGCAATAGACTCTTTAGTTTTATATATCTAATTTAATAACTGACTTAAATATTTTATAAATTTTAATGTAAAATAATAATAGAGGGTAATTTTATAATCATGGAGAAATTTTTAAACACATAATGGCTCAAACAGGTCAACTTTTAAGAGAAAATATATTACAGTTTTATCCAATAGAACTTGTAGTGGCAATTATTATGCAAAAAATAATTTAATTTGTGAATTGTATATCTAAAACTGCCTAGTATATTTTCAGCATAAATACTATTGAATGTGAAAATTTGTTGAACTATTTAGACATAATTTCATCTTTCAATTCAGTTTGTCTGTTAAGCCGTCGGTAATGTATACATAACAATGAAAATCTATGTAATTTCTTTTAGTGGTTATTTAAGGAAATATTGCGTTTTGTTATCATATCAAAACTTTTAGATTATTTTTTATTTTCTAAGAATTCATAAAAAATTTTTTATTAGTGTTTGTCAACATCAGAGTTCAGAAGTCATGTGTCACTTGTAAGTATATATCGGTATGTAGAGAAACTTCATCAAAAATTAAATCCCATGAATTATTTAAATCTTAAGATGTATATAAATATTGATAACGAAATGATGAGCAGGTTAATTGATTTTATTTTTATTACCTACTTTTTAATAAACTGTAGTAGAAAGTAAGTATTTATATTTCTGTTGACTTGTATGGGATGATTGTCCCAAAATGTAATTTAAGTAATAAAACTGTGGAAAAAATTTGCCTTTGAAGAAAGAATACATCGGAAGTAAGTTTTCTGTCTTAAGTTATAGTAGGCAAGTTTCTAATGACCATTCATATATTAATTTCATCTCCTATATTAATATCTGATTATAATTTTTCCAATAAAATCAAAATATATGATGTTTATTTTTGTTTTATTTTATTTATGATGTTTTTTAGAAAATTTTCTAGGAAAGGTAATATTTAAAGACCGTAAATCTTTTTTTCATTTGCTACATGGTACATTTTTTATTTTTGATACCAAGCATTTTAAGAGGTTAGGATTTGTTAATTAGGAAAAAATGTAAGTAAAAAAGAAACAACATATCTTCCAGAAAGTTTGCTTTTGGCGATTGTAGTTCCCACATTTGTTGTTTGTAATTTTTACTGGCAAATAAATGGGGCGACGACGGTCCATTTGGTTGTAGAACGAGCATTATAATATTTAACACGTTATTTACTTTTATGCCCGTCAGTTCATCAACTGTTAACCACATTTTTATATACTTTAATTATTGTTTAAGCAGAGAATTAGTGGTAAAGGAAAATGGGACATGTCCGGACTAATCAGAAAAGTTAGACAAAAATAAAAATGTGCTGGAGACAGCAATTGATAGAACCAATTAGATAGATTTGAAAAATTTAAACCTAAATAAATATAAGGTTTACATGTTGTTCTACTGTTTACATTGGCAAGAATTCTTACTGCCCGCTTCTGCATTTCAGCATATTAGACAATATGAAATTATTGAGTGTATCTGCGCAAAATAGAAGGTTTTAAGTATAAAAATATTGACAAAAGCCTTTAAATGTCTTAGAGTAAAACATAACTTAGAAATTTTGTTGCAAACATTGTCTATGTGGTGATTCCAGGTTAGAGTAGCATCAATTTCTACCCCCAAGAATTTATATGTTAATTTTTGTTCCAAACTTTTGCTATTATATTTTATTAAACTACTATCATCGTATACTGTGTGATTTACAGAGAATTTTATAAAAACAGTTTTTTCCTGGTTTAAAAGTAGTTTGTTGCCTGACAGCCAAGTATTGGACGAGTCAATTGCGGCACATATTTGAATTCGTAAGTCTTCCTCATTCGGAAATCTACCTAAGAGATTGGCGTCATCAGCAAACATCACAAGTTCAGCAGTTTTCATAAAATTTGGAAAATCGTTTATGTAGATAATAAAAAGTAAGGGCCCTAGGACCGATCCCTGTGGAACACCTATATTACAGTTGTGTTGTAGATTTTACATTATTGACTTCTACATGATGTCTCCTTTCTCTTAGGTAACTTTTAAACCACTCATAAGGCGTACCTCGCACACCATAACATTCCATTTTATATAATAGGATCTCATGGTCCACGAGATCAAATGCCTCAAGGAACAGACCAATCGCCTGATCACCCGAATCCAAACCATCATACAATTGATTTACAAAGGATGTAACTGCATCAGCAGTTGAGAGTCCTTGCCGAAAACCAAACTGTTGTGGTGTGAAAATTTTATGTTTAGTAAAAAATACTGTTATTCTTTTTTGCAACTAATTTCTCAAGTATTTTTGAAAAACTTGATAGAAGCGAAATGGGCCTGTATTTTTCTAAAAATGTCTGACCCTTTTTTAAATACAGGTATAATTTTGGAATGTTTAAGCTGATTAGGAAAAATGGGGTTCTGTTATTAAATCTGCAACCTTTTTAAGTAAGTTTGAGCTGATTTCATCAATACCTTCTGAGTGTGATATTTTTAAAGATTTAATTGTTTCTATTACCTCAGAGACAGATATGGGCGCCATAAAAAAGGTTTTCATTATTTTTAAAATTTACACATGGTAATTCGGTATTCCTAATTTTATTTTGTAAACTATTAAAATATTCATTGAAGCTATTGCTTATTTTTACTGAACAATTTACAAGTTCACCATTTAGATTGACTTCCTTTATATGATTTTTATTTTCTTTATTTTAATCCTTTTTTATGATGTTCCAAGCAGTTTTAGTTTTATTAGTCGAGTCATTTAATAGCTTCGAGTGGTACTGCCTTTTTGCATAGTTTATAAGTTTCTTATAGATAAATTTATATTTTTTATAATGCCGAATTACAGAATAGTACAAACAAGTGTTGCCGATTGTCATAAGCAGTTAAACTCTCAGGTTTTATAAGTTATTTAATGAGGGCTACCGTTTTTAGGCTCACCAGTTGGCACCACTGGTGAGTAAGGTAGTTATCAAAAGTTATTGTTGGGCGCGGAACAAGTTTATAGGGTTCTATTATAATTATTTTATACACCAGTAAATAAAAAAACTTGTTAATTATATATGCTTCAATGTTGTGCGGACGTATGCTTCAATGTTGTGCAGACATGTTTCCGAAAGACAAAACGTCTAAAACAGTGGTTGGTAGCAATTCGCAGAGATAAGATAACTTTACTTTTCAAACATTCACCTGTTTGTAAGAAACATTTTAATTCTGACGATTATGCGTTACCAAAGGAGCCTACTACAGAAAATCGTACGTAATAATCGTTGTAACATTCATTGTTTTCATCATGCTCATGCTTGGTATAACCTAACCTTAATGACATAAGTAGTAGCTTTAACCTTGAAAGAATTCCAGGCCATGAACGGCCGCGGCGTCTAATCGCGTATATTTTAGGTTTTTAAAAACAATCAATTACATTAAAAAAACCATTAGTATGTCTAGTGATGTGAGCTCGGATATGAGACGGTAACGTCATGGTCATAATGAAAATGACTATCACGTTATGTTGCACTGTGACGACAGAATGCCAAAATTGTCACTTGTGTCAAATATTAATATGACGACATCATTTTCATTATGACGGTTAAAATATGTCGATTTCTGCTTTTGTCAAATGATGTGTGGAGGAAACTAATTAATTAGCGAGTTAAAATGGTTACGTTTTCCAAATTGCTGATTTTTTAGTTGAAAATTTAAAACGCTCTGTTAATTTGATTATGTAGCTCATACAGGGATTATTTATTAAAAGCAAACTTATATAAACTTCAGCTCACTTGTATTTTAAAGATGCGTTTTCACCAGATACCCAACTTAAATCTATAAATCACGGTTAAAATTTTTCTGTCAGTAATATTGAAAAACGACGACATATGATTTATCCTAAATACCATACAGATTTAATATACAATCATATAGGCAATCAATACTGATACGTATTTTTTTATTAATAGGAAATACAATTATTTAGTCTCATAAAATGACACCAAACAAAATGTTCGTATTTCTTATTAATAAAGAAAGTAGTCATCAATATTGCTTATAATTTTATATATTAAATCTATATGGTATTTAAGATGAATCATGTCACTTTTCGTTCTCATCGATAGAAAAATTTTAATAGCGATTTAAAATTTTCTGTTAGTTATCCTTGCGACGAACCCGTGCTAACGCCGCCTTAAGAAGTAATAACTCCTTAAAATTATACTTCAAAAATTATTTATTTTAATTTCATTTTTAAAGACGTTAAGACATTGTTGATATTGTTTTATTTATAATAGTTTTTACCCAATTTGGAATTAGTAATATAATATTTTATTATGTTTTATTTCTGTATAATAACCGTCCTGTTACATCACTAAGTATGTCAATTTCGAAAAGAAACATTTAGTTATTTAGGTAAATTATTTTAACAAAATGCGGTTATAGTAGAAAAAGTTCACAATCATCAATGCAAGCGGATCTTCTTAAAATGTTGCATACAAATAAAACATTAATCTGAATATCTTCCCTTTCTGACATTTTGCTGCCTTTACAGAAAATGTGTTTTATTTAGTTTAATTTTTTTTTCCAATTTGTGGCAATTTTTAGTTATTTTATATATATTTTCATGAGGTAATAATTATTTTAATCAGTGCTTGCTTTGATATGATACATATATTTATATTGTGATACACCTTTCTCGTATTTATTCACTTGCTTCCTATATGCGACGCCTCTGGCAGAACAAGTTAGATCGCGGCAACTCGTAAGCTGGTCTATTTACGATCTGTCTGCCAATCAGAACTAGCGAATGGCCACCGTTTAATACCCTGCCACAATTTTAATGTTGGGCCTGTGGCTCACTAGTAAACATTGAAGTAAACACAGATTTTATAATACATACTGCCGCTACACTGAATAGAGTACAGATTTGCCCATTCATAAATATGTTTTCAAAGTAAAAGCTACTAATGTCGTTGACTTTAGATATGACACCTCCGATAGGTACAATAATTTCCCTATTGAGCAAGTAAATTACTACTTTATCTTAGCTCTGCTTTTAAATCACATACATTCATCTCCCATATTTCATCAGAAGTATCACAATTTTCATAAAAATCACTAAAACCATAATAAACATTGTTTGGCGACATTTAAAATTTCTGTACCTTACGCTACACTAGCGTCTCGTGGTGAAATCAAGCGCGGCAGCCCTCATTATAATTATTGTTACAGTTATTACTTATCCAATAATTCTTTTAGTTTTATTATCAAGGAAGATATACATTTCCTTGAATATGGCTATAAATTACACATTTTGGCAACCCTGTTCAAACTTTCAACTGCTATTTATGATATTTAGCCTTGGTATTATCAACATTTTAAATAGACCGTTAACTAAAAACTAGTCCTAGTGTCAAGAAAATATGTTACCAGAAATTCCATCAAAATTTAAATATAAATACAATAGCCGTTACACTTAATTTTTACTTAAACTATAGGACTGCTGTCTGACATTTATATTTTGCTTGTAATACATCTTCTAGTCACTAAAACTCCATTTAAAATGTTGATAATATCGCGGGTTATTACTCATGCCCATCCTACATTTCCACTTTGAAAAGTGCTTCGGACTAGTCCACTTTTCTAAAATGGACTTGCACATCTCTATGTTTATAATTAATTATTTAACACAATGCAATTTAAGACACAATTGTTTTGCTAGGCAATTATCAGTGTGGGACATACTTTTTCTAAAATAGACGGAACAGTTCTTCATAGATCACCCGTAGTGGAATATTAGACATTGAACATAAAGTCACATCAGCATTATATACAGAAATTCCTTTTTTATTTCGCTGATGTCACACTGATTATAAATGTTTTTTTCAAACTATACAAGCGTGTGCAGAGCAAGCGTCATTCACCAATGTACCGTCAAATTTTAAATCTGGAAATCACACGATATGTTTTAACAAGTGGCCCAATGCAATTGCTGTATATAACATTGTTATAACACAAACTGCTTGAATTTATGGCAGATGCAATGCGTTGGCTTCACTAAACGTGTGTGACGCCGTTGTATGAGCAATGTTATACCCAGCTGTCCGGGTGGTTAAAGTTGACAAAAAAATAAAAGACATTTATTCATCAAGATCAAGCTGTAATGGACAATTATTTTGTACCTTTATTAAACTGAAAAAGGTATGTATGTAGGTATAGTTCAGAAAAATACTATGTCATAAAAACATTTATTATTAGGCAGGATATTCATAATATAACAGGCACTAAATCCTTACTAATAGTAATAATATAAAAAATTCAACATTGAAAAAATTAACAATATTGTAAATAATTTATAAAATTTTTAATGATTAATTTTATGTAATTGGATAAAAATATAACTATCACTATTTATTATGACTTAAAGAGAACTAAATTAATGAAATGTAATACAAGATTCATATCATAGATAATTAAATACTCAATTTTCATATGGCCAGATTGAAAGAAAATTAACCCAGTTACCTCATTTCCTATTATTTTTTTTATACCCATTTTCATTCTGTAAATCAACTCAATTTGGCCACAAAAAAAGTTAATTCTGAAAATGTTAATGTGTACAGATATTTTTAAATATTTTATATCATTACCATGGATTTGTTGGAAATGAGCCTGGTGGATAAGTTCCAGGAGGGCAATTTGGGTATCCACCAGGTTGTTGGGGATATCCGGGTTGCCCTGGTTGAGTGTATCCTGGCTGCCCTGGTTGAGGGTATCCACCCGGCTGTCCCTGGTATCCTCCAGGGCCTTGTGGGAACTGATATGATGCTGAAAATGGAAAAAATGTGAAAAAAACTATACCAAAATAAAATTTTTGTAATTAAATGAATAAATAAAAATGTTCCTATACAAAACAAGGCCAAGGCAAGCTTCACATTGTAGTTTCGAGAAATATGGATTCAAATAAATATGAAAAGCAATATGCTGCAAATTCACAGAGGCACAAAAAGGTACAAATAGTCTAGAAGCTGAGTGGCAAAGAGCAGGCACTTTTATACACACATAGTTTGTTAAACAGCTAAATATAAATATTTTTAGAAAAAAATGTATTCCAACAGAAATGTTTTCAGAGGAATATTAAATTGGTTTTTAGCACAATTTAGTAAGATCTGAGTGGCAACCTATATACCATTTTATGACGTGATTTTTTTTTTGGAGTTTTGTATGTACAGGGTGTACAACATTAGGTGTCCAGGCTTGGTCATTACATATAGTCAAACTAAAAAAAGTTAGTTATTTTTTATTTACTATATTGTAGCATACAAGTCAAAATCTTGAAATTTAAGTTTTGTTGGTTTTGAGTTGCAAGTGTAGTGAAATAAATTATTTTTGTCCTGCACCCATTGCAATAATTCTAACACGATATTATGAATATTACAGATGCCCATCTTAAAATTCAAAACCATGTATCCCAAGCTTGCAAACCTTGTATGCCCACGTTTATGATTCCTGAAAAATAGTGTTTTTTGAGCTACACGGTTTTGACATCTAGGCAACATATTTCTCTTTTTATGTACTTCACAAAATCCTAACCTTAAAAATAAAGTTAATCAGTACCCAGGATGTGTTAGCTAATTTGTAGAAAGTTTACTGTCTTTTATCTTTTTGTTGTATGTGATATAATTAAATGAAGTGTAAAAAGTTGTATACCTTTCACATAACATTTAATCTGTCTGTAACTGATCTTATACTGTTGACAAAAATAATTAAAATAAATAAAAATAGGCTCAATTTTTTTTCGTATTTTTCAATGTAATAAAATGTAATAAAATTTGCAAAAAAATATGATAGTCTTCATTTTAGCGCTGAAAAACTTTCCAGTTAATACACAAAAATTGAGGAGAAACAGTAAGATAAACAATAAACAACAGAAGAAAAACACCAACTCTGAATTTATTTTAAATAAATATTAACTCTTAAGGTTTAATTCTTAGGACCTGATGATATCAACTTGGTTGGTGTGAAATGTGTAATTTTTAATGAAATTTAAAAATGGGTGAAATTTCAAAAAATTAACAATGAAAATTTCAACAGAAACTCGAAAAGTTAAAAAATTTCAGGATAATGAAAAAAGTTCAATGAAACTTCCTTGAAAGATGAAGGTAAGTCTGAAATGTTTAATCAACAACTGTTCAACACTTTGTACTAGAAACGTTTATTTTACATTTCGCTTTTCAAATTGTTGTGTAGTGTTAAAAAAAAAAAAGAAAACCAGATTTCAAATGGCCGATGTTTCGTCTATTTAAAGACATCCTCAGGACTATTTAATTTAGGTTTTCCTTGTAAATATTAATAATTTTAACATGTATAAACATAAAAGAACAAACAAACCGATACATGGACTAGACTAGTTTTTTCGACTTTTTTTTTTAACTATACTACTACCCAACAATTTGAAAAGTAAAATATACAGTGAGGGCCATAAGTAACGGATAAAATCATTATCTACATAATTTCCAAGTTATGAGGTAAAATCCTGAAACACGTCAATTTTTAATTCTAAAATAACATTTTTTGAGCACAATTTTATACTTCCCCCTTGGAGTGACAGCTACCCCTTTAAAATTTTTAAATGGAACAAACGTGCGTGTGATAGCTCATTTGGGTTTTTAATTATCTGTCCAGCAATATAAGATTGTTTGAATTTCTCTAATTTTTTTATTGAAAAATGTTACATTTTTAATGTTACTAAGTAAACAAAAGAACATGAAATAGTTTAAATCAAATGTTCAAACTCGGCGCCCGTTGCTTCTTGATAATAATGGAGGCGTTGCTGAAATTCTTCTAAAACAATTTGTATCGTTTCCGGGGTGATTTGATTAATGTGTTGTCTTATTCTGTCTTTTAAATCGACGTTATTTGGTCTGCTGAAGCAGACTTTCGATTTTAAGTAACCCCATGAAAAATAGTCAAGCGGGGTCAAATCGGGAGAACGGGCAGGCCACTCAATTTCACCGCGTCTACCGATCTACCTATTGGCAAAAACTTTATTCAGATAGGCTCTTACTTCCAATGCAAAATGTGGTGTTGCTCCGTCCTGCTGATAACAAATATTTCTATCAATTTCATTAGAGTTGTCATCATCTGGGAAAAGTATTCTTAACTCTGGAACTAAGAAATTTTGCAAGAAATTCAAATGTGCTGTCGAAGAAATGTGGTCCGATAATTTGAGAATTTATAATTCCAGCCCAAACGTTCACCTTCTCAGGATATTGAGTATTGGCCTCCCATCATCCAATGTGGATTTTCTGTACTCCAGTATCTAGTTCTGTTTGTTGACTGTTCCATTTAAGATGAATGTGGCTTCATCAGAAAAAATAATGTTTTCTTTTTTATAAATAACGGATCATCTTGGCATCTATTAGGCATGATTTCGCAAAATTCCAATCGGCGAGGGTCATGATCGTTAATTTCTTGAACCAAATGAATTTTATATGGGCGGTATTTTTCATTTTTTAGACGACGCAGTGTAGACGTTTCACTAACATCATTATCGGCGGCAACTTGTCTTGTAGGTTTATGTGGATAATCTTGAATATCTAACAATATATCCAATTTCTTTTCATCGTCTAAAATGCGTTTCCTACCAGATTTAGGAATATCTGTGGCATTTCCAAATTCACGAAATTTGTTTTCTATTCTACTAACAGCAGACTGAGAAATGCGATAGTCGGGATACTTTGTATTGAAGATTTCGCATACTTGCTTCTGCGTTCTTGTTTTATCACCACATCCTAATAATATCAAAATATCAATTCTTCGGGTAACCGAATGACTCATTGTTAAAATAATGATCAACTTGACAATCAGCGATAAATAACTAGAATCATAAGTTTGCACAGATTTAGCAAATAAAGAAATGTAAATGTATAATTTTTTCTGATATGTAAAAAGAAACCCTTCTTTACTTATTTTTGTTGGGTATTTTGCCACCTGCATACCAGAAAAACCGATACATTTAAATTGAATGTTGACACAAAATGAAATAGAAAAGTCAAATTTGACAGATATTTGGTCAATAGGCATAAATAACATTTGATTGTATACATTACAAATACATTTTGAAATTTTCAAATTTAATTTTCTTGATGAAAAATATACAAAATTAAAAAAATCTTATATTGCTTGACAGAAAATTAAAAACCCTTTCAAATGAGCTATCACGTACCCTCGGTTCATTTAAAAATTTTAAGGGGGTAGCTGTCACTCCAAGGGGGTTCAAGGGGGAGGTATAAAATTATGCTCACAAAATATCATTTTAGAATTAAAAATTGACGTGTTTCAGGATTTTACTCATAACTTGTAAATTACGTAGATAATGAATTTATTTGTTACTTATGGACCTCACTGTATAAATAAAGGTCACAAACAGTTTCTAGGGTTTATTTTACAACCCAAAATAAATACTCGTAAGTTTATATTTAAAAAAAATTGTGATTATAAAAAGCATAATTTTGTTCATAGTGTAATCACTATTATACTATATATTAGTTAACCATTTTGCACTGGTGTAATCATCTGTATATTCATATTCATAACAATGTACTTCTACCGGTTGTCTATTTGTTTTCTAATAAAACATTTGGTGCGAATTTGTTATGCGCATGTGCGTCAAATTATTTAAGGTGACAAATTCATGGAATCTAAAATTTTGAAATTACGTAAAACTTCAGATGCATCTGAAACTCATAAATTTCTTAAATGTCACGTTATAAAATGCCATTCCAATAAGTTTCAGAAACATAGTTAAATTTTTTATTTCATTAATCATTACTAAACACAATATATGTATGTCTTCCGATTGTGTCTTTCATCTTATTTTCCAACGAAAAAAAAAAAAAGGTTCCTAATATGATTCCCATTATAAAAATTAAGAAGTTACTACATATATAGTCAATACTACTTGATGAATTAAAACTATATCTAGTTGGCTCTTTGACATGATTTGAAATTTATTCATGTTGAGAAGTTCATACAAATAATATTTAGAGGTATTTTCAGACAAATAATCGAAATTTAAGCCTCCACACAGTATAATCATAGAATTGTCACACTTAAGAGTTGTTCCAAATGTTAGTCATTTCTACTACTTGGTTATGTTCCGTTTACATAATAATCTAGTTGTCAACACGTTAACAGGGAAGGTTCCGGAATAGTAATTGCTACGTAATAAGTATTCCCCATTTTGGTGAATGCTTGGAAGACGGATTGTTCCCATTACGGAACAATCATTACTTGCGGAAACATTTAAAGTGACGGTAGCTACTACGTAGAGACTACTAAATGTGCTGCTTGGGAGTTACTATGCGCTACTGCCACATGGCTGAATAGGTGAGTGGACAGCAATGCAACTAACAAAAAAATAAGAATATGGGCATATAATATGACCCTAAAATATGTTATAAATAAAATTTTCACGTAATTTTACCAACTACTATTTATTTAATTGGAAAATGAAAATGCTTAAAATGAGGACTAATATCAAACAATACATATTGCCGGTTGTATAGTGACGTAATAGGGAAATATGCGCGTAATCAATTAAAACCTTGACAATAGCACTACACGCCTTCTTTGGCGTCCATTGTGTGCTGTTCTTTGATTTCATTGTTCATACTTGAAAATTTTCCTACTACATCACAGCCAATAGAATAGCTTGGAAATTTGTGGCAATATCTGATCGTTTAAATTGAGTTGCCCATTCGACATTTACTTGCGCATTTAATCGCGCCGGCGGGCACCAATAATGGCAACAGTCAACTCTCTCCCACATATTTAAACTCTAATTCTCTTACTTTTTATCTCATTAAATGCAGGTTTCGCATGAAGAGGTGTTCAGTAGTAGATATATTTTTTTATCAAATACATACTTTAAAAAACCTTAAATTTATCCCAATTTACCCTAGATTTGTTTAGTATAAAAACAAGGTTTATATAAGAACATATTTGACAAAAAAATAAAAAATCGTATGTGATTCTTTATTATTTTAAAAAAAATTACATTATATCACGTTTTATTAATTGAGACCATTTAACAGATTCCAATGACATAATTTTCATGCCCTACAAAAAAAATGATTAAAATCAGATAATAAGGTTTTATATGTGAGAAGTATACTGTAAGAGATACTCAAGCATTACAAAAGCTTGCTGGATTATTATTGCTACAATCCTAAGAAGCTGCATTTATTTAGTTTGTACAGTTTGTAGTGTTCTCTTTTCAGATACAATAGGGGTACAATGATTTCATTTTTACCTTTTTGGCCTTTAATAAATAAGAAAAAAAATGCAATGATAAAAAAGAAAATTATTACACCAAGATATAAAAAAGGAGAAAAATTATAAACCAAATACACATACTGAAAAATTATAAAAAAAAAAACTAATATACGGATGACAGAAAAATAGAAAATTATTTTTATAAACAATAATGTTGAGGGTAAAATGTCAAATCCATACCTTGACCACACAAAAACTCTAATTTTACACAATTTATTATTATTTTAGTTGAACCCTACAAAATATTATTTATAACACTTCTATAACAACTAGTTTTATCTCAATTGTTGGAAATGTTAGAAATAAAACTACTTGTATAAAAATACAGAACAGGGCATTTCATTTAAGAGACGTACATAATAATACACAGTTTATTGAGAAAAACTACCACAAATAACAAAAGTGACAGCAATTTAACTTGACAGTATTTTTTTTTACATATCATGTGACTTACTCTAGTTTCTTTAAATTTATCCTAGTGTTGTTATCAGTGTTTTAGTGTATTTGTGAGTTTTCAGAAGGCAAATCTGAGTAAAATAATGACAACAAACATTCTATTTATATATTTGTAGATTGTATAAACGAGTGTGAAAATATTTGTCGGGGTCCATTATTAATTGTACAACTGCATATTATTTCAATTTGAAAAAAAATTACACGAGCATTTATGTGACAAAGGAGATGAGAACAGAAAAATATACAGGGTGTCCCTATATTATAATGACAAGCTACAAAAAACGTGATTCTACATCGAAAAATAGGAAGATTTTCAACATATTATTTTTACAAAAAAGTACCCCTACAGAAATATATCCCTACAAATTTGAAGGTTGGAAATATAATAACACTGTTTTCTAGTTATGGCAAAATTTGAATGTTTTTCTGGAGAACTGTTCCCTCAAGAAAAAAGTTTCCGTTTTCAATTTGTCATTGAGTGATGTTTTGATAACTCCAATTCATCACTAACAACAAAAACATAGGAATAGCCTCAACCCCTCTACCCCAAACTACTCCTCTGTGATGACTAATTTCTTTACAGTGTTGTTGGAATATGAAATGTTAGCTTACTGAGTTTCATTAGAAACGCCCCAGCGGTTCTCAAGGAATTGAGGCTTTAATGATTTCAATCCTTAATTTTAGAGAACTATTTCCTGTTTTTCGAGTTAAAATCATGGTAGTTTGTCAGTATAATCTGGGACACCCTGTATATTTTATAGCATCCCCCTACTTAAACTTTCCGACTGACACTTTCCACAAATTATTCACATTGAATTTTCTGCAGGCTAGCTTTTATCACACCCACCTATTTCAATTTCACTCTAAATTAAAATTAAAGCATTGTGAGGTCATGGTATGATTCCTGCTCTTAAAAAAATTTATGGGTTGGATGAAAGAAACACCGAGATACCTATGAAAGTCGAATAATAGAAGAATCTGAAGCAGGACACCGTGTTGAAAGAAAAGTTAAAGGATTGATATTGAAATTGTTGGTGCAGTCATCTGATCTGAATCGATTGGTGCCGAAAAATATTGGAAATATTAACTGGAAAAATGAATGGGATGATTATTGTGCAAATAAACATATCGCAATAAAATATTGTTATTTCACTGAATTATTGAAGATTATTTTTACCAAAATACCAAAATACGCTAATCAAAATATCCTAAACACTGGGATACCATTTTTATTAATTTGACTAGAAAATGTTCTTGTAACAGGTTAATTAAAATATTATTATTGCACATCAGGTAATTATCAAAAAAATTACTGTATAAACTTAATTTATAATCATTTTAGCAGAGCTCTCCAAGTTTCTAAAAGTAATATGTCCTTTAATTTACAAACTAGTAACTACTTAATTTATTGACTTCATGATCTCATAAAATAAAAACAAAATATATATATCAACTTACTCGGATAAGGCATGGTGCCATACGGATTGTACCCCTGAGGCATTGGGGGGAGGCACATAAGATGGGTAGGGGGCGCTGGTAGAGGCTCCATATGGTACCGGCATTCCTTGAACATATACTGGATATGGTAATGCTGATGGGATTTGATGGGGTGCACTACTTGGGTTAGTAGGTGCAGCTGGAGTTGGTGCTGGTTTATCCTCTTTCTTTGGTTCTAAAAATAAACAAATAAATAATCAAATATTGGGCGCAGTATTTCAGTCATATAAAAACTTTTTTTTTCACTCTGATATTATCAATCATTCCTTCATTTATATCTACATATTAAGCTAGTTAAATGTTTAATTTTTGCTCATAAATCGAATAAAACCTATATTTTACTTGCCCAGACAGAAATATTTACCAAAAAAATTCTCTAATTACATCCATACTTTTTGGTTAAAAGTTTTATTTGATTACCTGGATTATAGTAACTAGGTGTAGTTGGAGTTTGGGGTGGTGCTTGTCTACTAGATTCTTGGGTAAGATCTTTAAGCAATTCTTCTTTCTCTGTTTTCCTCGCAAAACAAAAATCTGAGACTTTGTTTTGAAAAGTTACCAACATCTAAAAACGATTGTTTTTAGCCCCAATTTTTTTTACGCAACAAATGAATACTTACCTCAGTTAAATCATTATAAAACTTTGTTCCTTCTTGTAAGTTGTTTCGAAGATCTCTAAATGCATCATGGGCAGAAGCAAGGGAACACATCATAGTCTCTCTCCCACCTGCTGTCGAACCACTTTCAGACACAAACTGAGCATGTGCTTCCTGTTTAAAAACAAAGGAGACTATTTAAGAAGTAAAAAGGAAAACACATACGTTTTAATTATATTAAGGTATTAGTATTCTTTAATTATCAATGGGTATTAATAGTATTAGGACTAGATATGACAAAAGTGAAGAGAATATTTTAGATATATTGCACTGGCGACAATGTAAAACTAATTTGAAGTTATATTTTTGATTTCTCAACATAACCTCAATCAGTAAAACTGTCATTTAGTCATTTATATCAATAAAATTCATATTTTTCATAGTCAACCCTAATACTATATTTGAAATGGAATATATATGCATGATTCCGTATGATATTTTAATTTAAATAGTACTTCTCTTAAATCTGATAGGCAAAACATACAGTGTTTCATAACTCGAGGCGAAAAATTAAGGAACGTGCACGGTGTAATATTCTTTGTTTCTGAATTATTAGACTTAAAATTTTCTGCATGTAATCAATTTATACTTTCTTATACCTAATATAAGGAAGTATAGTAATCGTGATTTTTTTCGACCTAGAGATTTTGATTGATATATACATTTTGAACCCTCCTGAATCTATTTTGACTATTTTCCCAATGATGTCTGTCGGTGCGTGTATGTGGATGTGTGTGTGTGTGATTGTATGTATGTGTTAAGTATTACCCCAAGCGCCCGCCTATGATGAATGTGTACTTCGCCGACTGCAAGGGGAAGAGAAGGTGAAGCTGTGCGCGCAGTGTGGGTGGCGAGAGACGGAAGGGACAGAGTGTGTAACAGGTTACCGCGGGAGAAAGAACACACGTGGTTTTTTGTGACATTATTCCGCATTTACTGTTTCTTGTAAAAAACTAATTCATGTTTACTTGTATGTCAATATATTCAACTACTGTTGTGTTACATAAAGCTTTCAATACATTGTATGAGTATACCTGTGGAAATTAATTACGGTCCTTTGAGTTATTACACTAAATGAATACAAACAAAACATAACAGTGTGTATCCATGATAATCCAAAAATTACTAATGGGAGACCTCCCAAATTTTGCAGTTAAGATTTTCAACAACATTTTAGGTGACACATTAAATTTGGTGGTAACACCAGAAAGGACACGACACAATGAATGAAAAAAAGGTACAATTTCGGGGGAAAAAAATAAAAAAACTTTTATTGCATTTCTGGATGAATCTCGATGAATTATAATAAAAAAACAAAAAGAATCTGTCGGCATGTCTTAGTATCGCGATAGCAGCCACAGTTTTTGATATAAAACTTTCAAATTTGGTATACGTTCTAAAGGCCAAAAACATTGATAAATTCGGTAATGAACAAAATTGGCCAGCTGAAGGGAGGTCCACGGGATTCAAACTTTTTTGTATTTGCCTTTACAAAAAAATATATTCTTGATGAAAGATTGTAAATCATGTCTACTATATCAAGCCAATAAAATATATTTTCTAAGTAATTAAATAAAACTGATGTAAACTGAAACTTTTTAGACATTTGATCTCATAAAATGGGGTTAGGATAAATTTAACAATTTGACATTTGAAACCTCTAATTTAGTTACAAAAATGGCAATGCCAATAAGAAGAAACTATTAAAATATATGAAATGAATTATTATTGACAGTATCGAATGACGCTGAAAATTAATTATTTCAAAATATTAATGAAACATTTCAAGGTACACTATTAAAATTTAATTGAGGTAAGTGAAGAATTAAATAGAATGATTTTCTTCGATCAGAATGATATATACTGGTATAAGAAAGTTATGTGCTGGCACATCAGATAATTTAACTTTAATAAATAATAGCAAGCCATGAAATAAACAATATAAAAAGTAAGTCATGAGTGAGGTGACAGAACAAAATATTAATAAGAATTTTAAACAAATTTTTTGCTGGTCAGAAATGCAATTGTTTCACAACTTGATGTGATAAATGAAGGAGCGTAATAATGATACAATAATTTATTATGGTAACAATAATTAACTTACAAAAACGAACATATTATTAACTACAAAAAACAATACAAATAATAAAATAACTAAAACAAATGCTTAAAAATACTACCATCAGAGCAGATACAAGCTTGATGGTGCAAAATAAACGTATCATACTAATTAGATGTTTTGTCTATTTTGAATGTATTCGACTTCATTAATTATGCTTTGCACTAATTGCTCATGGTTATCAATTTTCACTGCACCAATTGTTTTAAATGCTTCCATACAAAATAATCCAGAGGATTCAAGTCAGGTGATCTCGCAGGCCATAGCATCTGACCATGCCAACCAATCCATCTCCAAAGTTACGTTTAACCAAGCTGCAACATTATGTCCAATATGCGGACGATTAGGAAGGATTTGAAATGGAAGTAGTTGTCCGTTAAAGACGCCGCCCCACACATTAATACATTAATAGAGAATCTTTACTGAAAACCTCTTCTTTTAAAAAGCGTGTTAATTATAGCTGTTATTTATGCCATCTCAAGTGAAAGCAGCTTCATTCGACCAGTGTCTCCAACGAAATTTTTATTTTGTTCATGCTGTTGAAGAAGCCATTGACAAAATGCGAGTCGTTGCGCGTAATATCCTGGTTGCAAGTTATGTACTTTTTGTTTATAAAATGGATGTAAAACTTCTGTGTTAAAGCTTCTCCAAACAAAACTATGTGATACATTAAGACGGGCAGCAATCCGCCTAGTACTAGTTCCCGGATAATCAAGTATATGATCTATCATTTCTTCTATCTCAACAACATGATTTCGGGCAGGACTACCACAACCAATACAAGAATTACCAATACCAAACTCTCGCAGCCTTTGAAAACCATCTAAAAACACCCGACGAGATGATTGTCGCCTGTTAGGGAATCTCCTGTTGTATTTCTTACATGCCTATAATGCGTTGCCATCACAAAAGCCATACACAACAATAATATCTGCGTATTCCTCATTAGAAAACTGCATGTTTAACAAAACAACTAAACGAACAAAGAAACTGAAGTCTAATAAACTCGGAAACAATTTTTTACTCACTTCATTCGTCATACTTTTTATATCATTTACTTCATGGATTGCTATTTTTATTAACCCTTTCTATACGAACGTCTATTTCAAATAGGGTACTCTGTATACAAGCGATGTTAAAACAATTTAACCGTACGGCACTCGTAGTTGGGATAAATAAAAACTCTCGTCTACATATGGCACTTACACTGTGAACAAATATAAGCCACCATTTTTGAATAACTATTTATTGAACATAAAATATATTGAAAAAAAAGTAAACATTTTTACCAAAAAAAAAAATTAAAATTATAAACGGCAGAAGACCAGGGGAAATATCATATCAGTACAGCTTTTTGGAGTAATATAATTCAAAGTACGGTGCACACATAAGCCCACAATGCAAATCTGGCAGGTTATCGTTGTCAATATCAGGCTCGTCCTCAGACGTTACTTCATTTTCTTGGTGATCTTGATTTTCTTCAGGGTGTTCTCACAAAGCGCCTTCAAGCTGTTGTTCATCATCGTCATCACTTAGGCTGCTTGAATATACTTCGCCTTCAGTCTTCCAAAAATAAATTATACACTATGTCCGCGATTTCTTTTTGTGTTCGAGATTTCCTCCTAGAGATTATGACTTTTAAATCAGACAAAAAAAAAAAAACTGAATCAATCAAGTGCACACGAAAGATTGTACGAGTTCCGTAAAAACACGTATTTCTAAGTTTACCACAAAGAGAAGGCACAGCGCATGGCCACCACTACCAATCGCAGCTTTAGATTCAAGGTGTCTCTCTCATGTCACCCGAGCGCACGTAAACGTACGGCACTCGTAGCCTATGCTACAGCACAAAGTATATGGCACTCGTATTCGATTATTGAGACGTATGGATACGATACTCGTATAGAAAGAGTTAAAGTTAAAAATTGATCACATGCAGAAACTTTGAGGTCTAATAATTCGGAAACAAAGCCCTACCGGCAAAAATTGTATTTTACATTTATTAACTGGAATATCACGCCATACACGTTCTTTAATTTTTTGCCTCGAGTTATGAAACAACCTATATTTTTATGATTTATTATTTATGAAAGATTTTATATACAATAATGATTCAACAATTAGAAACTTCCTAATTCTTATATTTATAACTTATAAATTCATTATTGGATATAAAGTTCAACGACTGACTCACCTTAATATTTTCGATTAATGGACCCTGTTTGTCAATACTCTCGGCGACTTGCTTCTGAAGAGATCCATAAATTTGACCTAGACTCTCAAATGAGATAGCAGCCTCATTTATGGAACCTTCGCTAGCTAGAGCAGAAAGGAATTTATCTTTCATGTCAGTAGTTGCACATTTCAATTCAGATTCTATAGTCTCCCTCTCAGCTTTTATCACTTCAACCTAAAAAAAAATAAATAAAATGCAAATTTTAAATTCCTAATAAAAATATATTATTTTGATAACATTTACTTATTTTTAAATGATTTCTAGCTTAAAGTTTTATAGTATCTACTCCTATACTACAATTAATAAGATAATTGACTCTACGAGTGCGACATAATAACATTGCCTTATTACCATCAAGTCTGCATAAAAATTCATTTACCTTAAAAATAAAATTATAATCCCATGATTTAGAAATTAACATACAAATTGGTGTACTTATATATGGTACATGAGCTATGCGATAGAGGCGCACTGTCGCTATATATGACTTCTTTCTTATAACAGTGCCCGTGTACCCACCAGACATACACCAACTGGTACATGGTTATACTATTTATTTTAATCTTACCTCTTCCATTAATTGCCTTAAAGTGCTAACTGAAGACGAATTTTCAACACTACCAGAGTTACCACTGGGAAGAGCAGATTCTATTGCTCCTGGACCATTGCTTAGTAGTTCCATGCCTCGCTTGTGAGTTTCAAACTTATCACTAACAACTTTATCTGCCTGAACAGCATTGTTAATAATTTGTCGATATTTAGCAGCGTTTGATCTAAACATTTCAGTGAGTTTATCAGATGGAGTTCTTGCCCACTTTTCCTTAAATTGTTGCCTTAAAGCATCATCAGCTGTTTTTTCCTCATTTAACATTCTGTCGGTCTGGAATTAAATAAACAAATGATTATTTACCTTAACATGAACACTATAAGATTTAGAGTTAAAAAATATCATCCATAATTTTGGTACCTCATCCAAAATATCCTGATTTCTTTTGAGCAATTCGGGCAGTTCCGTTATTAACCTTTCTAGTTCAGTAATTCCACCTAAGGAACGGACAGTGATAGCTTTCTCTAAAATGGATGGTGGTATACCACTTCCACTATCAGTAACCTCAATAGCAGCCGGCAAGTTCAAACTAGCTAATAATCCATTAAGAAGTTGTGATGACTCTCTCAATCGGCTGATTTCTGTGTTGACAATTTCAGTTTTCCTCAGCTCATATGAAGCCATAGCTTGATGAACAGCTACCGGTACCAAATTACTGAATAAATCTGAAAATATTTAGCTTTATAGAATTTGCCTATAACCTACTATTAAGTTATTACCTCTAAAGCTTTGACTCATAGGTTGTGCAAGCTGTAACACTTTCGCTGGTTGTGCTTTCCCTATCGGATCAACGGCTTTAATATCTGGAATTCTTTCATGATAAATAAAATCATTATCTTTTCTTGCTTCAGTTAGATTTCTTTCTGCCTTTGAGGCCAAATCCTCAAAGAGAGCTCTTCCAGAACGAGTTTGTGCAGCTCTAAAGAGTTCTGTAGCACGCTAACGTAAAAACAATTTAATTAGCAACAGCTGAAGAGAACTGGAAGCTGATAATTTTATAATACCAACCTTAAAAAGGCCAATAAATTGTACCCTTGGTTCTTTTTTTTTTTTTTTTGGTGCAGACATTCCTCAAATTATACGGGGTGGGTCATTTTTAATACCGAAAATTTTAACAGTTGATAGGATCTTGATGAAATAATAAGGTTATATTGTGGTATAAACTTTTTCCTGTAAGTACTTTCTATTCAAGATACAGAGAGTGTTGAAAAAAATAAACTTCTTGCAGTTTTTATTTTTTTCCCCACTGAACTATGTGAGATACAGAGCTGGTAGTATCTTGAGAAAAAAAAAACTTGTAGTAACTAAGAATTTATCTTAATTACTTAATGAGACAAAAAGAAACTATATTTTAGTTACTTTATGAAAGTAGTATCTTTTATCTTAAAAAAAGTATCTTATTTATTTTAAAAGTATCTATAGATACTATAAAAGTAATTAAGGTACTAAAAGTAACCAAGTTACTTGAAACGTATCTTAGTTATTTATTATAAATTAAGATACTTTCTATGCAAGTTGCTTCAAACTCGAAAGGAAGGGGGTTGGGGTCGATGTGGATTATGAAGTGGGCATTCTAGTAGGCGCTGTTAACTCTACAGATATAAGTGAAGTGCTTTTTCAGAAATGTAATATAAAGGCCGTAAGTATGTACAGTATGTTTAAAACTTAATTGCAACATAAAAAACGTAGTTTTTTTTTAATCACTTATTTAACGTCGGCCTATTTCCGCTACCAGGGCCAATCACCAATGCCAGGAGACGAGCTACCCCCAACTTGAAAATTTTGCCGAACCTCGTATCTGTCAAAAAGTAGGAATTTTTTACTTGCATAACATTTAATAGGCAATGGACCCACCGCTTTATATCCCTTCCAAAGGATGGTATATCACCTACACAACCCTCGCCTAAGATTGCATGGCTTCTTCAGATACGCTGATATACGAACCACTAGAAGACAGGACGAGGTTGCCGAGTTTCAATTGAGTTACCATCAAATTATTTACAGCGACTACCGTTGCCTAACTTTCGATATCGAATAAGAGTACTGTTAGGGCAAAACTTCGGCTTTTTTTATCCTTTATCGACGCCAAGCAAACCGACGTTTTTTATGTTGCAAATAAGTTTGAAATAAACTTTACATTTGTAGTATTTTATTTGCACCTATGGTCAGTTCACTTGATAACATTTGATCTGGTTAGAAGTGATCTGCACGAGCCGCAAATAAAACGTGCAGCAGCCAGGGATGTCGGACGCGCATGCGTATTTGGGATGCACATGTTTATTTTATATGCTTATGTTTTATGGATTTTACCAGAGACATATAAGTGTAATATGCGACTCAGGTTTTACATAGATTCTTATAAAAAAATCCTAAAACAAAATGAGAACAGATAATCCAGAAACCAATTTGATACTTTCCTTTCCTAAGACCTTGATTATTTTTATGTTATGAAATATATTAATTGCAAAAACGATATTTTTTATGAAAAATATGCAAATTTATTGTTGCGACATGCAAAACCTGTTTATACGGTCAAGCGTTTGCCGCTTTTTTTTACCCCACTATATTACTGATCTAAAGATCACATGTGATTCTTTCATCTGGGGTGGAGCAGCATCGGCAAGGGGGGGAACTGACTTGGTTACTTTTGATTTCAGATCAGTTGTAAATAAAACATGTAAATAGCTGACTTAATTGATTTAGATCAGAAGTGACCTGATCCACAGTGCAAATAAAATACTATAATTATAAATATTCGCCTATATTAATTCCTATTTATGAAAATCAAAGTGTGTTCTTTGTATGTGTTTGTGTCACCTATTACACTATTTTATAAACCAACAAATAAATGAAATTTATAAAGGTACTATTTAATAATTGAAAAATTAAGTATAATATATTCCACGTAAAATCGCACAAAAATATATCAATGTGGTGATTTTCAGAAATTGATATATGTGATCATCTACTTGAAACTAACCTAACCATATTCAAACGGCCGTTTAAGGCCAAATTTCTGATTTAGTGCGGTTCAAAATTTTGCGAAATTGTACTACAAGCATTCATTTAAAACCATAACACGGGAAAAGTTGATCGTAAGTGGATGGTTATTTTTACTTGCTTTTATTTCATAAAATAAAGTCTAGCAACTTTATTTAATAGCCATAGCTAATATCATACAGTATAAGTGAGCAGATGCACATTAAAAGAATAATAAAAATAATCATGTGTAAACATTTCACTTAAATATCAACATTCTTATACACAAAATCATAACATTTCTTCTTAAAGGTCCCTACTAGTTTGTCACAGCTTTTACTTGTTCTGGTAAGTCATTATACATAACTAAACCAATATGGAATAAATTATTTTGGCTACAATTAGTTCCAACTGTTGCAACATACAAATTATCATGTCCTTTGATAAAATCTTCATTGACCTCGTAAACAAACATATATTGTTCCAATTAATGGGGGGGGGGTAGTTGACCATGACGTACTTTATAAACACCATTGAATTTAGAGTAATTGACTATCTTACACTGAGTATTTTTAATTTATTTCCAACATTGATTTTACACTAGTATATCTGTTACAGTGTAATATTCTGAGAGCTTCGGTTTTGCTTCTTTTGTAGATTGTCAATATCAAAGTATTTGAGTAAAAATAGAATTGTCGAACAATAGTTGAAGTGAGGGTTTATAATTGTCATGTAAATAACTGATTTCACCCATTGAGTGATATTAGATATTATTACTTAACCTTCCTAATAAATTTACTTTTTTCGCCAATTTATTTGTAATATACACTGCATGATTTGAGAAAGTCAAGTATTCATCAATAATAACACCAAGATATTTAATTTCCTCCACCTGTTCAATGGTATCACTTTCTATGGTAATGCTGATATTTTGTTCTGTATTAATCAGGTTATATTTGCTTTTAATCATCATAAATTTAGTTTTTTTAATATCTACTTTTAGATTATTGTTCGTTAACCATTTATATAGTCTGTCTACTTTATCATTTGGAACTGTTAATACCTCATTCACATCATCTTAAATGAAGTATAGTAAAGTATCATCAGCGAATAGTTGAATACTGCATTTTTTTACATATTTCACAATATCATTTATGTACAGAATAAAAAGGGTTGGTCCCAAAACTGCTCCCTGAGGAACTTTGCTGAGAATATTTTCTGATGAATTGCGTTTTCATATTTTGTAACCTGGGATTTATTAGTCAAGTAGCCTATGAACCAAGTTAATACTTCATTTTCAACGGCTTACAATTTTAACATTAATAAACTTCTAGCAATTGTTTCGCAAAAGTGACGTTATGTAATGCCTACGATATTAAAGTTCTGAAGACAGTTCTCGTCACTTTGGTGTGAGTTGGGATACTGTTCACTGTACTGCCTGCCCTCTGTTTTGCAGTCTGCTTCTGCTATTTACTCTAAGTTTGATAATAACAACACAGTAATAAAAAAATCAAGTACCTCATTTGATAAAATGTTTATTCGGAACTTGGAGGATAAAAGATCTCAGCAAAAATGCAAATCACCGTATTTTAGCTTAGAAGAAAAAAATAATATACAAAAAAAAATTATTTTTCTTGAAAACGAGGTTTGCAGAAAAAAGTTTATAACACAAAATAACCTTATGTCGTCGAGATCTACAGACTGTTAAAATAGTCGGTATTAAATGATCACCCTGTATAAAGCACCAACATTTTGTTGCGAGACATGTTTTTTTAAAGTGTTTTTCAGACAGCTATTTAAAACATCGTAATTTTTTGGGTTTTATTTTGGTTTATTTAAAAAAAAGGGGTAAATGACTTTTACAATAAATTGTCTAAAAAGGCGCTTAGAGACATTTAAGACATGAACGCGCGTTCATGGATGCCAGTGTCGCGCGTAATTAATGATTTTATTTAAAATTTTAATTCAATTTATACAGCACATAATTTATTTGTATCAGATTACATGGAGGTTTATATGAGTCATCATTTCCTTGAATCCAATAAATCTGAGATGGAGACATCAAAGAAATATAAATGTCACAAAACTACTTCTGAAACTTAGAAAACAAATATACTTCATTAAAACATATATTTTAATTTCATTTTCAAACGCAGATTTAATGTTATTTTTTATTTCTTTGTAGCTATTAAAAAAAAAAAATTAGAAATAATATACCATATACACAGTTTAATTAGAAATAAACTTGTATGAAATCACATTGGACTTTTATCTGAAACACATGTATTTTAGAAAATATCATTTCTAACATTAGATTATTTAGAAAATTTACATGGCATTTCAATTAATGTAGAAGCACTTAAATTTTCATTGTTGGAAAATTGCATGTTGCTATCATCTTAGATATGAAAGAAGAATATGCCATAAAACAATCTGTTTCACTTAATAATATTCTTCTAACACAGATAAGTAAATTCTAGAAACAAACCCCATATGTGGTCGACAGGCGCTGGTTTCATGGAATTTTTTGACATAATCAAAGTTCTTATAAGATTCCATTTAAAAAAATAAATCAATGAAATAATAAGTATATACCGAATTACATAACATTTTGACTATTCTGATAAATACTTGGGAATACACAATCGATTTTAGAAAAGTGGAAGCAACTTACCTGTAAACGAGAAATTTCTTCACCAATACTTTTATTGGCTTTGCACACCAAACTCTGGTATAGTTCAGCGATAGCTCCAAAAGCAGCCTGTTTACCTGAAATCTACAAATTAAGGTATTTATTGAATTCATAAGCCTATTACATTTCCTGAAGTTTTTTTGCTTCAATAAATACCTTTCGAACAACTACCCCGATTGGCATTAAGCCAGCCAAGTTGGCATCATCAAATGAAACTGTTTTAATCATCTCATCATGATGTAATCATTTGGCTGACAAAGTATAGTTTATTACAGAAATACTGTGCACAAAAAAATTCAAAGGCTGCTGACTCAGCTTCCGAAAGTTATTTGAAGGGAGAGTGGGGCATGCTTTTTTTTTACACCATGTTAAATAATACATATGAAGTATTACTAAATAATAAATATGAAGTATTACATAATACATAAAACATCATTATTCTTATGTAAAGTATGTTCTGACATGATTAGAATAAAAAATTAACAGAAACATACTTGTTTTAACTAAGATTCTTAAGCTTTCTAATAATAGTGCGCGATTTATCCCTACAAACTTATTATCTTCGCAGACTTTTAGTTCCTTCTCCCGCGTCATCCTTTAAATGCAGGGTTGAATTTCGAATTTATCAGTTTTGCAAAGGACGACGGAAATGTATCAGTACTAGGTGGGTTAATAAAATATCCTTGTAGGTCAGTGGGTGCTATTTTAGAGGGTGTTTAATATTGCTTTTAAGAATTAGATTAGGAATTTGCATCGGTGTGTCAGTGTTATAAGTGTGTTTTATACAGTTTGTGTTTACATTTTATATTTTAGCAGATTGGGACAACTTAGTGTTTAACAGGTATGTACAACAAGACAAATGAGTGACGGCGAGCGGTGGGTATGCGCCGTTGACAAAATTTCAACGTTACCCCACTCCTTGGCTAGAGCAGAATAACAAATGTGTTATTCAGAGACATTACATATTACTTCTGTTTTTTTGGTTATTTGTTATCTTACATTGTTGTTTTCATATGTAAATATCAAATAATTACTCTTATTAACCACTGTTTACATATGAAAACAATGTAGTGATTGGATAATAACTAGTATTTCTTTATGTAAGTATTTTGTTTGCAATCCGATTAATTTGTTATATTTTACACGGCGCTGGTATTCTACTTTGCACCAATTATCTCCGAGTAGGGCATAAAGATAACTGCGCCACCGCTCGCCATCACTCGTCTGTTTTACAGTAAGTGAAATTTTCCTCTGTTTAAGTGTATTTTATACAGCTGTGTTTTTATACATATTTTGGCAGATGGTAACGATTCAGGTGTTTACAAATGGCAGTGGTAAAATAATACTGGAAAAATGTTCAAGCCTCAGGAAGATCATCAACCCACCACCAGCAAAGAATGTCGGGAAGATGTGGAAGATGGTAATGTTCCACAAATTAGAAAGTTTTAAATCAGCATGCTAGCAGTCACAAAAAATAGTTTTAAATGTTTACAGAAATATGAAAGAAAGTAAATAAACAGAAGCCATGGAAAAAACAGTCTACTTAACAGAAGTTCCAAAACAAACTGTTTATAAATTAATTCAGGAAGGGCAATATGAACAAAAAGCAGCAATAATAATTTACTACGTTAAATTATTATTGGCAAAACTGAGCAACAAAATAATTACTTGCTACTTTTAATTTAGAGTTAGATTTTAAATTAGAGTAAAATAGAAATTTGAGGTACGGCTCTCTATACCGCTAATTAGGTCTTGTCGACATGTGAGAACGCTGGCTTAGAAGTTTTTATGGCAGTTTTTTGTAGCCTATTTTATGTGCACAGTATTACTGTAATCAACTATACCTCTCGATGTTTTTTATAATTTAATAAATAAGTATCACAGCCAATGTTCATTCGAAAAGATCGCGAGTATAGTTATTGATTTTGTTTTATTGTATACTGAGAGAAGTAATTTATTTATTTTTGGTAGGATGAGTAAAAATCATATACTATATTATTATATTACACATAGTAGTTCAAATGTTTCAAATTATTTACAAATGGACTTTAAACTCACCACTGGGATCCAGTCTTTGTCCCAAATTTGCCTCAGATTTTCCCTTTGGAACACTTTTAAACATTCTGCATATAAATCTTCACACTGGGATGCTAATTTGGCTACAATTGAGTCTTTCATGTTATCTAAAACAGTAGTAAATAGGCAATATACTTGAAAATAATATTACACTACCATTCAATTTAACAAGATATGGTGCCAACTTTTTTTTTAGTGCCAATCTATATATTTCTAATACATCCAGTTAAAATTGTTAAATAATAGTCAAAATAAATACAGTATGGCCCAAAATAAACAGTACTGAAATTAAGTTGGCGGTGTCTCTATGCGCGCGCCGTCATACCCACGTCAGCTAATATAGACCTGTCGAGTAAACCTTAAACAATTAACTAGTAGAGTTTAAGTGTTAAACATGGTGTTAAGTACAGAGGAAAAAGTTTTTCTGGTGGAGCATTATTTTCGGTCATACGGAATCGGGCGACGCAATGGTGCAAGTCTGCGATACGTGTGTGATTAATTCACACAACAGTTTAATAAACATTTTCCAATTAATGCCGTAATTTTAAAGATTGTTGAAAAATTCAGAAATATTGGCAGTGTATTGTGCCAACGAAAAGGAAAGTCGGGGCGTCACAAGACAGTTAACATCAACAATAACTGTGAACGCGTTTTTGCGCAGATTTTAGAGAATCCGAAAATCAGCCAGTGAAAGACAGTGTTGCAACTTGGTTTAAAGAGAACTTCCTTGCAAAGAATCCTGAAGGAGCTGGGTGCATTTTCGTATGTGATTCAGGTATATCAACAGTTACATCCTCGGGATTATCGCAGTAGAGTGGAATATTGCGCCAGAATTTTGGCGTTACAGTATGAAAATCCTGAATTTTTAAAAAATGTATGGTATGAACATAATTTGGCATTTCGAGACCAAAATTAAGTTCAGTACTGTTTATTTTGGGCCATACTGTAATATAGGTGCCACATTAACGACCGCAAATGTTTATTTGACTAGCATATTCCTTAAAACGAGTACAAAACATTTTACCTGTACAGTAGAACCTCTATTATCCGTCAATGGTCGGGACCAGGAGGTGACTGATAATAGAAAGTCGCTAAGTAATCTTGTATTCTTTATTATGTTCAAAAATACAACAGATACAAATGATTCATGTTATGCAAATTATATTTTACATACATATTACTTTTTAAAATAGTCGGTAATTTTCTCTTGCTTAATTGTTTGTCTACATTTCTGGCTCGCAAGATTGCGAACTTTACGCAATAATATTAATTGCAGAGAGTTTGCCTCCTCTTAATTTTCATACCAATCTTTTATTTTCGTGAGCATACCTTGAGCCACCACGTGACTGATGGTGGATGGCATATCTTCAGAAACATTTTTGCAAGCTTTAGTTTCATTTGTTTTATCAGAATTTAACACATAAATTCATCATCAGGCAAGATCTCATAACCCAATCGCCTTTGTCAACTTCCAGCCAGCTACAAACATCATTTCCAGAGATTTTTCGTATCCTGGAAGAATTGAAATTGTTTGTTGCATAGAAGAGACTGTGATGTCTTGATATTCAGTTTATTTGGGTGCATTTTCTTCAGGCCACAGTTTATTCCAATACTTTTGAAAAGTTACCTCTGGAATATTATTCCAGGCTTCAGCGTCATTGTATACTGCATCTTTGATAGTGAACATTTTCCAATATTTTTTCAAATCCGCATCTAGGAAATAAGGCCTTCGATAAGTCTTTCTGTAGTGTCTCTTGAAACTTTCTATCACGCCCTGATCCATAGGTTGAATTAAGGATGTAGTATTTGCTGTTAAAAAGTGACACGTTGTTTTACCATCTTCAGATCTCAGCTCCTCAATTGAATGAGTTGGCGCATTATCCATTAAAAGCATAGCTTCTTCAGGTAAATTATTTTTGCGAAGATATTTGCTGACTTCAGGAAGAAAACATGATTTAAACTAGTCAATGAAAATATCCTGACTCATCCAGGCACGTTTTTGGGCACGGCATTTCACTGGCAACAAACGGAAATTCTCATTCTTGAAAGTTCGAGGTTTTTTTTGCTTTTCCAATGACCAAAAGTGGAAGTCTGTTCACCGCTGGCATTGGCGCAAACCATAACAGTTATTCGCTCTTTCCGATCTTTGTAGCCAGGTGCCGTCATTTCCGAGGATGAGGCTAACATTCTTTGGGAAGAGCCTTCCAATTTAATCTAGTTTCATCACATTTGTATACCTGACTGCGTGTTAAGTTCCGATTTTTAATTTCTGCCTGAAGTTTATTAACATATTCTGACACAACAGCACTATTAGCTTTTAATTTTTCACCTTCAATAGACAACTGCCTAATTCCATGACGATTTTTGAATTTATCCAGCCAACCAGTACTAGCTTTGAATGAGCGATCTCATGATTGTATTTTTTTTTATTAAAATGTAATGCCTTCTGCTGAAAGTCCTGATAAAAACTACCTGATTTAATTCATCATGCTTGTATAGCTTCATTGTTTTTCTGCAAATAACATCACCGTCAGTTGATTCCATTTTACTTATGTGATCCTCTATCTTGTCACCACACCGTTTTAGGTCATTAATCATCGTTCATGGCACATTGTAAATTTTTGACACACTTGTAGCACACTCCCTTTCTTAAACGTCCAACAATTTCAATTTTTTTTGCTAAATCCAGCACTACACGTTTCCTCTTCTCAGACATTTTCTTATTAATTTTACGGTAACAGACAGAGCACAGTTCGAAGGAATTATGTCGGGCAAATATAAATTAACATCTTATTCACACTCACTTTAAATGCTGAATACTGTGTTATATTTTACTTTACTTGGGGTCATATCACATGTTTAAATACAGTTGAATTCCTAGAAGGCTTCACAAGTACATTTCGCCACATTTTTATGAAGCGAGTTCCAGGAATTTAACTCGGTCTTGTGCAGTGCCTGCCTAGTTATCTCTCCAAGAACAGTTTATAATATTTTATTGCCATACCTATTTATGCAACAAAATCATAGAGGGATAATAGAAGGCGACGAATAATCGAGATTCTACTGTATTTTAAAAATTTATTTGATCTTAAGAAACTAGGTACTTATGTACTTATTGCACAACATTAATTGATTTGTACATTTTATGTTACAATTTTAGACCATTATACTTATGAAAATGCAGATATTGTCCAACTTGAAACAATAAAAATATTATAACTACTTAAATATGAAAATGATTATATGTAAACATATTTTACACTATATTATATTTCCACTAAATATAAATGAGTAAGCAAAACAAATTCTTGCTTACCATGAATTGCTTTATGCACGAAGATTTGTTGAGCTTCAGCCAACATTAATTGAGACAAAGCTCCTAAAGTGTCTGGGTTCAAGTCTGGAGTTGGATCTTGCTGTATTGAAAGCATTACAGTAGATTTCAAGTGATTGAAGATTCCTGATGATTGCTAAAAGCAGTAAAAAATTTTTGAAACTATATATACAATTTGAAAATTAAGTAATGCATAAATTCAGTAATTCCATTGATATTAATTTTTTGGAAAAAATCTCGAAGGAGTATAGCGATTTTAACTTCAACAAATATTTTCAGTCTATTTTCAGTTTCTTATGTCATTTATTTTTTTAAGTTATGACGTCATCGACTATTTTTTAAATGACAACCTATATTTTCTATTATTGATTTTGGTAGTAGTTTTTATTCCGGTTCCGACCGTATAAAATGTTCAATATGTTATTATTTGAAAAAAATCGAGAAAAACAGTCTTAAAGTTCAAATAATAAAAATTCATTAAATTGGGTATATATATCTAGTTGCCGGTGTATCATATTAGTTCGATTTTTCAACTATTTGTATAATTTCAAAATAAAAACGAATGTGCCGTCGATAACTTTCCGTCAAACTTAGGCAACTAGATAAATTTTCCCAATTTAATGAATTTTTATTATTTGAACTTTAAGACTGTTTTTCTCGATTTTTTTTCAAATAATAACATTGAAAATTTTATATGGTCGGAACCGGAATAAAAACTACCAAAATCAATAATAAAAAATATAGGTCATTTAAAAAAAAGTCGATGACGTCATAACTTAAAAAATAAATGACATAAGAAACTGAAAATAGACTGAAAATATTTGCTGAAGTTAAAATCGCTATACCCCTTCGAGATTTTTTCCAAAAAAATTAATATCAACGGAATTACTGAATTTATGCTTTACTAAATAACATCTAACCAAAAAAAAAAAAAAAATCTTTAAAAATCATTTAATGAAATAAAATGCAATTATAATGAAACGGTTAAATTTATTAAAAGATGTATAGTTTATACGAGCACAATTGAAATCGTATAAAAACTAAAAGCCAGCAAAAACAGTCGGCATCTCTTTATTCTATATATTATTTTATATGTACAATAAAGAGATGCCGACTGTTTTTGCAGGCTTTCAGTTTTTATACGATTTCAATTGTACTCGTATAAACTATAACCAATCATTTAACTTTTAATGAAGAAAGCACATTTTTAGATGATGTGGAGATCTTGCGTCTAGATAAATTCCTTAATGTAGAAATTATGGGGTCAGTCGAAATCAGCAAAATACGTATTGTCATTTTCCTTGTGTTATGTTTACGAAATTTCCTATATTCCTTATGTCTTGCTTTGAGAGTTTCTTCGCTTAGTTGACCGATGGGACACAAAATCAAATCCATTACATATCCACTGTGGATTAAAATCATGTGAACCAACGCTCCTCCAATAGTGGTTGAATCTCTATGTTTACCCATGACTAAAAAAGACCTGAATAGATGACCCATTTGTGGGGTATATGGTGGTGAAATATTTCATCCTGGCGGGTCTTCTACATATCGTGATACAGAAAAAAATTTCTTCTAACCATTTATGTTGCTTTGCTTTGAAAGTTTTCTCTTTAGATTTACAATTTTTCCAGCGTTTTAGAAGATTGCACAAAAATCTTTTTTCAAGCGTAACTCCAGTGCTGTCTATATAATTTTTAATGTAGTCCTTAAGACGCTATATAACTTCTTTAGAAGCCCCGTGACTCAATAAATTTTCTGGGCACTAAACTTGGAACAATTCCATGCACGTCAAGGAAGATGGTATATCTGTAAAGTCAATATGCAGAAGCTGGAAGAAAATAATAAAATGTTAAATAACATGTCAAACCAAAGTGCTAAACTGAAAATTCTGTGATAAAAGTTGAAACTTTTTTATATCTCTATAGAAAGTGAAAAATATAACATAAACATTGGTGATCATATTTTCAAAGTTATAATAATAACCAAAATACTTACTTTCTTTAGCGTATTCTATAGCAGCAGTTCTCTAGATTAATGCACAAACTTGATAAGTTCACTAAGCAAAAGAATACATCTTTCTAACACAACTTGTAGCAAGGTGCTAATTAGTCCCATAGCGAAGAGATCACTTCGATGCGTAATTATGCTGTGCTCGCGCAATGAATCAATCTCAATTGATTTGTTTTTGATGCTCAGAAGCATGTCATTAAGAGGCTGTATAATAGATCTATTATACTTCATATTTCTGACTTATGGTAAGCCAGTTCAGAAAAATTGTCCGTCGTCATGGGGTGGGGGAGTAAATTTTTTCGCCGAAACTATGTAACGTCACTGCTTTGTGCAGTTTATTTTGAGATTGTTCAAATCTGTATTTAATTTGGAAGAGAAAAGGTATCTTTTAATTTTCTTCTTACGCTTACCTCATAGTAAAAAGAATTATCTTGACAACATTTTATTGTCAGTTTATCATTTACATAGAGATACAGAAATGCGAAAATTATTTAACAATAATGAATATGCTGATATTCACTTTATTTATGGGTTTTGTCATGGTGTAATGATTAGGCAGTAGTTCGAGAGTACATAAGGCGGCATCCAAATAGGAGACAGCCAAATTTACCTGTCAATGCTATGCATTATTGACATTCTAAAAGTAAGAAACAGCCGTTTTACTCGAAAAGTAAGAGTTGTAAGAAAAAATCCAAAGATTTTTTTTTTTCAAATTGAATACACATTGGAACGATCTCAGAATCAACTGCACGTTACATAGTTTCAGCGAAAAATTTTACTCCCTCACCCCATGGTGATGCAAAGGAGGCAGCACAAAGGCAACATTTCGTAAAACAATAGAAGCTTAAAAAGTATTACCACACCTAAAACTTCAAGTCAAGCTTTTAGTTTCTGAGTTATAAAAGAAAACTTTGTTCACAAAACCTCAACAGCCTGTATCTTTGTTAGCAATCACTTAAGAATGTAAGTTGTTAATAACTTTGGACCACCCTGTATAGGTATTATTTTATTATGTTTAGGTCGTAAAATGTCCAGGTCCAATTTAAATTTATTGAAATAGGCCAATTAATATTTATTTAGTTTTATGACGATACAATAATGGCATATCTATACCATATCTTTGTCAAGTTTAATTCTCTAACAGAATTCTGCTGAAAAACAATAACTATATCAATAATCTACTTGATTAAAAAAAAATTATTTGCAAATGTTTGCAGACATTTATTTACATCTGGCAATGTTGTAGAATATTAGCCCCTAGATGGCCACAAAACCAGGGTAAAACCAGATTCTTTGTTCTAAATTGCCACATAATGTTGCAATCTACCAAATATTAATATCCTGTCTGTCATTTTATGCATTTATTGTGTGGAACACATAAATGAGTCATCGAAAAGAGTAATAAAGCTAATATAAAAAAATGATTAAACAAATTTCTTTTAATGTTGAATATAAAGAGAATTTTGAAAATGATTATGCTATTTCTAATTAAAAATGGATATCATGATTACTATATATATTTCTTTCATATGCTAAATAATTAGATTAAGTATGTATTAAAACTTGCATCTTAATTTAACTGGGAAAAAAAAAAAAAAAAAAAAAAAGAAAAAAAAAAAAAAAAAAAAAAAAAAAAAAAAAAAAAAAAAAGGGAAAAAAAAAAAAAAAAAGGAAAAGGGAGGGGGAAGGTAACACTTAGGATAATAATTCGGACTTACAATGATTATGAAAAATTCTGGTGACACCGGTATTCACCAAAACTCAAAGAAGGAAAATATGCGGCGGGTGGGTATTTACCCTCAATTGATGACTATAAAATATCTATTTTAAGTTATACTATAAAATATTTTTTAGTTTTAATTCTTACTACTTACCTGTAATAATTTGGCAGCCAATTTCAAACCATCATCACTCTCAATGCTTTGAGTTGCCGCTAATCCACTCTGCAATGCAGCAATATTGAATAAAATACAAACTTTTTCATAACCCAGTGAAGAAACAGCTAAAAATAGACTACACTAATTAAAACATTCTTTTTTTCTGTCGCTTATATTTTTACGTACTTAGACTCATCCTGGTTCCAAAAATATTTCCCTTATCAAAAGCATCTTTCCATTTGAATGGAACTTGCAATTCTTGAGAAGGTATTTTGCTTTCTAAAGCGACTATTTGATCATAATATCTAAAAGGAATATGATAATAAGGCTGTTTTGAAAAGATTACAATTATTAATGTATGAATCATACCCATAAATAATTTCCAGTGAACTCTCGTACTTTTCAAAAGCCTTCCAAATAGCATTATTTCTAAGCTTTGAAAATTCATTAATCGCTTCTGAACAGTCTTCAGGTTTGTCTGCTGTACTATATCTTGATTGAATCAAGTTCTTTAATGGCTTAACAATATCAACTTCGCTAGGTTTCTTCAACGGCACAGACAGTAATTCAGCCATTTTCAACAAATCACAAGAAGTGTCACTACTGTCACTGTCAAATTATATATTTTTTTTAATTTATAATTGTCTTCTTCTTCTTCATGTTTTTACTCTCGGGCTAGTGCACATTCAGCCTGAATCCAATATTTTAATAAAGGCCCTGGAACGCCGTGACGTCATGGACCCAATCAAAAATCATATTTACTCAATACTGTAAAGAAAATACAGTAGAGCGCATATATATAAAACAGTTCTAAAAATGGCTGATTTTATCACGAATTTATAAACAAAAAAGAAATATATTATGAATGACTCTTATTAATTTAATTTTATGTTAATTACTTATACAACAAAAAAAACAGAGAAATCTGAAGTACTTTGGTAAATGATATACGAACCTAACATAAATGTTTAATTTATTTGTCCTGTTTTAAACAGTTAAGAAGAATATAAGGACACATTCACGAGACTCCTTCGTCAACTATTTGTTTGGAAACTTTCTAATAAATGAAGTGTTTTCCCAAGATCATTTTTGATTTCTCGATTGAATTAATATACAGGATGTTTCGTTTTAATAGTAGGACTTAAGTGTAAACAAAATAATTTGAAGCGATAGTTACGTACAAGGTACTTTAAGCACCCATGTTTCTTTGGCATATGTTTGCTTAATTTTATATAATTATAATAATCAGGCATTATTGGAAAATTTTTTAGGTTGGAAGTACTTTGATCTTTACCGGTCCGGAAAATTTTATTATAATGCACGGTTTTCAGGATGGGTGCCCAAATTAGGTATTTACGTAATAAGATCGAAAAGTGACTCTTTACTAGGCCAGCTGGCAATTTCCAGGACGAGGGTGAGCGGTGAGCGTAACAAGACCAGAAAGTGATTCCTTGTTGGGCAAGCTGGCAATTTCCTGAAACCCAGTGATCCGAATAAAGACCCCTCCGGGGGGCGTGCGTACAATATTTTTTCTGCAATCGTTCTTGCTAGTCTCAAAAAAACTTTCCAACTTTTTAACAAACAGACTGACTGACAGATGTTAGACGCTTACTTTCAAAGAAGACACAATTTGTCAACGCAGACCAGTTCATAGTAAAATATGGACATTGTAGGCCGAAAAAACAAACGCGCCCCAAAATGAGTTTTTAGAAAAAAATTCGAAAATTCTTGGATACTAACACAAATTTGAATGAAATAACTCGCGCGCCAATATCCATTTGGCATGATGACGGTCTCGGATGCTAGGGCCAGGCAGGACTATTGCCTTTTTACCCTAGTCATCGCTGTAGACCTGGACCGGCCTCGTGCAGGGCGGGTTAACTTACTTTACGAACGGCCCCACTCACAAATGTGAGCGGTGCCGAAGATTTCGGTCAACCTCCCTGGGTCCTGGCTGATGAACCCTGCTGGCTAGGGCCTCTTCTGGCGCTCTTCTGTCTTCGTCTTCTTTCTTCGCCAGCTTGTCACCCCCGGGGGTAGTCATCTGTCTGTCAGGGACTGTGTGGATATTCTGTGACTTGGGATTGACTGCCAGTACACAAAGTGGCAATTGACACATTGTCATCTGGATCATCGGACAAGGTGAGGATGAACTGTGTAGCTCTAGGAGGTGAAGGCCTAAGTGCTTTCTTAGCATGAAATAACTCGTCAACACATAAGTGATTACTTTATTAGTGTTCTAAACTTAACACATTCATTGCCCGGAACGCCTCTGCGGCGGTCACTGAAATTTGACTATAACGCCGAGACCGCCCGAGAGGCGTTCTTGCGCATAGCAGATATAATGGTAAATATATTTGTTGGGTCATTTGGATTCGAACGCCAGTTTATTTTGGTGTCTCATAGTGGTCGAATGTGTCATATATATGTGTTGGTTTTAAAACATCGTCTAAAATTATTCTGTGGCTAATTTTTTTTTTGTTTTTATTTTTTTCTTGGAAAAGGTAAGTTTTAACTTTTATTTTTTTTATCTGCGTACATTTTTTCTTTACATAGATAATAGTTTTTCCTTGGTAAAGTGATAAAACAAACAATTTTGCAACTAATAAAATGTTGTCCGCCCCAGAGACGTTGACGGGCAGGCAGCAAAATTTTTACAGATTATGACAGACGACCCAGGGCCATCTAAAAAAAGTTAGATATGACCCTAAAAAACGGTTAACTGATGAAGAGTTATTAAATATTTTTGAAGAAGAGTCCGATAGTGAGGAAGATCTTTACGCAAACGATAGTGAGGATGACACTGACTATACTAGCCCGAGCAATTCTGAAGAAGGGCAGATGGATTTGCGACCTCAGCCTCCACTACTTCGTCGTCCGCCTTCTGTAGCATCATCACCACAAGCTTCACCGCAACGTTCTGAAAACAATCCAAATAATGCACAGTCGTCGGATTGGAGTAATGCTAAGGTCCTACCTCAAATATTTCATTTTAGAAAGCAGTCAGGTTTGTTTGTAGATATGAACAATTCTACAAAACATATTGACTATTTTAAGCTGTTAGCGACGGATGAGTTTTTTTATATGCTCTGTACACGAGCAAACAAACATGCAATTAACCTTATCGCACTAAGCCATGGAGAAGAACCAAGAATTGGCCGGTGGATTGATGTGACACCAACAGAAATGAGAAAGTTTTTGGGATTGTTGTTTCATATGGGAACAATAAAATTAAATAGACTGAACGATTACTGGAAAACACACCATATGTTTAATTTACAGTACTTTTCCTCTTTTATGAGCCGAAATCGGTTTTTAATAATTCTAAGAGCCTTGCAGTTTGAAGATACGGATAGCCAGGATCGAGCCTCCGACTCAATATGGAAAAATTAAACCTCTTGATTTTTTTCAATGATAAAATGAAATAAATTTAGTACCCATCAAGAGAATTATCCATAGATGAGTCCATGGTATTGTGGCGAGGCCGACTAAAATTTCGCCAGTACGTAAAAGGTAAATGACAAAAATTTGGAATTAAACTTTATACTGTGTGAACCAAATGGTACTGTGCTGAAGCTAATGGTGTATACAGGATCAGCTAATCCTGAGATATCAGGAACTGGAGAATATAATTCTAAAGGCATATGCATCGTGAAACGGAAAGATCGGCGCGAAATTTTGGCGATTTCCAGCGAACATAATAATAATATTTATTTATTTATAATAATATTTATTTATTTGCCCAACAGAAAATCCACTTACAGGACAAAATGTATGAAATGCAATAAAGAAAAAAAATGTATATTATAAGGATACATATTAGACTTAACAAACAAAGTAATACATATAACTATAATAATATAGCAATGGAGGGTGACAATAATATAATAATAACAGCAGTTTAGATCGAGTTATAATAAAAATTAGTATTCAATAAAGTAGGTAACATAATAATAATGGTGGGATAGTTAAGCTATGGATGAAAGTGTCTATGGATGGTTTCTTTTAAGGATAGAACTGAACAGAGATTAATATCACATAGATCAGATATACAGTTAAAATTATGTGACATAACGTAAATAGGCGACTTTTTAATGACATTGGTTCTTGCATTAGGTGTGTAAAAAGTGATATTTTGTCTGGAATTGAAAGTTGGCACTCTAAAATTAAGGAGTTCAAGAAGTAGTGAGCAGTCAATTTTATTATGAAGCAGATTGTGGAGAAAAGTTAAACTATTCATAATCCGTCGAGTCCTTAATGATGACATCTCGAATCTGGATAAAAGTAATTCGTGGTTGAAGCCTCGACCAGGATATAAACGATCATTTTTATAAGCTAAGAATTTTAAAAATTTTCCTTGGATAGATTCGAGATATGTTGAATGGTTCTCATAAATTGGGTACCAAATTAAAGATCCATACTTCAATTTGGAACGTACAAGTGAATAATAAAGAACATTCAACGCAGCGTCGTTAGTGAAAGATTTACAATTTCTGATAATGAAACCTAAAGGATGATAGTCCTAGAATGTTTATGTGTTCGGCAAAAGATAATTTATAATCAAACAGTATGCCTAAATCTTTTGTTGAATTTTGCCTATCTAACACTTGGTCGTTTAGAGAATACTCATATAAAATTGGCTTGTTCTTTCGCGAGTAGCTTACGACTTTATACTTAGACACATTTAGATTAAATTTGGAAGTAGTACACGATTCTATAAGCAAGTTAACCTGAGACTGTAAGAATAAGCAATCCTGTATTGTATTAATCTTAGCACATATTTTTAGATCGTCTGCAAACAGGAGCTTATCACAGTCAATCACTTTGGTGACATCATCAATAAAGAGAAGAAATAAAATCGGTCCAATATTGGAGCCTTGCGGAACTCCAGACGTAGTCGTATACATATCTGACTTAAACCCATTGTATGCTACATACTGTAATCTATTATCCAAGTAGGAAATAAAGAAATTAATCAAACTGCAGGAAAACCCAAAATATGCGAGTTTAGATATTATAATAGAATGATTAATAGTATCGAAGGCCTTTGAGAAATCCTTATACACCACGTCCACCTGTCTCTGCGCATCTAAGGTTTCCGATATTTTTTTGCGTAATTAGGGCTAAATTAGTTACAGTTTAGCGCTACTCCATGAAACCATGTTGATCAATTGAGAGCGATTTTTTACTGAAGGATAGACGTGATTGTATATGAAATTGTCGAAGACCTTCGCGAAATTAGACAAAATTGTAATGGGCCTGTAATTTGCTAAATTACTTTTATCATTATTTTTTAACACTGGACAAACTCTGGCTAATTTCCAACAATTTGGAAATTGAGACGTGCGTAATGACAAATTAAATATTATAGCCAACGGTATATATACACGTTTTCTACTTTTATGCAGAGGAACATGTAAATCAAATAACGAATATAATTTAAGATAGAAACTCTCGCAAGCTGCATCTACCTCTGAAAACTTGTTAAGAAATGACCAATAATCAATGTTAAGTAAAGATTCATATAATAATGGAAAATTCGCTTTACGAAAGTTATAAGATTTGATAGCATCACCGCTGGCAAATATTGTTTGCTTGGAAAATTTGGCTGACAAAGTCATATAAAGCGCGGGATGATGTGGATCTTCTCTAACCAATGGTGCATTGTCATGAATTACGTTACATTGTATGTTTGTCATGATTAGATCCAACAACCGATCATTTGCATTTGATATCTCATTTTTCTGGTTAAGCTCGTTAAAGTGAGTGAAATTTCTAACTAATTGAGACCTGACTTCAGTAACACTTTCATCATTAAAAGTGGTTACATTAAAATCGCCCATTATTAAGACATTATTTTGATCACTTATCATATATCTAAGAATAGTTCTAAATCACTTGCTGACAGGTATGGCGGTAGATAAATTACATAAATGTATAATACATAATAACTAAGAAACACTTACAACCAACTATATCAACATTTACCAACATGTTTGTAATAAAATTCATGTTAATTTCTTCATAGGAAAAAATACTGCCAATAGCTAATAGGGCACCTCCACCACGAGATAGATTGGTTTCTTGAAAATTAAAGTTATGTTACAGTTAAGTGAAGTTAATAATTTAACAAATTATTTGATTGATGCGGAACCTGCCCCTATTTGTTGAAATAGATAAATATAAGCAGGTGTGGAAAACTGTCGGGAAAATCAGTCATTGCAGTGATAAACCAACAAATGTTGACGTAAATAATGTAACTGATTCTGACTGAAAGAAATTCGTAAAATTTAGACAAATGAATAACTTAGGGGTTACAAAATTCACGAATACGTGAGTGATCAGATGAGAGAAAATATGGATAATAATAACAACTTTGTGCCATCGAGATTTTTGCCACACTGAATTTTGTTGGTATTCAATAGGTAAATCATTTGCTTGATTCTCGCTAATAACACTTCCACATGTTATCTGTTGATATTAAATTAGTCGTTAACGTGTTGCCATCCTAAACAATAAAATAATTTTTACCTATACTCCATTCATTTCATATAAGCACATAGCAAATTCTAGCATAGGCGCGCGGTATCATATAAATACCTTTTGTAAATTTATACATTGCACCGCGCGCCTAGAGAACTATGCACGACTGAAGGTCGACAAAGGGTTGCTCTACGAGCTCAGGTAAAAAAAATATATGTTCTCATATGAAATGAAGGGAGTATAGATCGGATCAGCCAGCTCTACCAATTTAAAATTGAGGTTCGTAAATACGTGGGAACTTTGCAGTAACCTTTTCGTAGTTGTGTAGTAGACATCAGTTTAAAGCTACCAAGGAAATGCCGTCATTCATCGCGTTTGCTACTTTTTTAGTAAACTATTATTATTAGTGAATGATAACGCCATAATGACATATTTAAAAATATAAATCTGAAAACCATTTACTTATTAAATATGGTCATTTGTAAACACGTTTTATAAATAGATAATTATTACTTCATAACACAAACAAAAAAATGTTTTCCATCAAAAATTTTGCATTTTCGAATGTATGTACACATAATTTTTGGAAAAAAAAAATTTTTTTTTAAACAATTTTCTAGAGAGCGCGTCTTTTTTATAGAAGTATCATGTAAACATTTCACAGAAAACAAGTAGTTGTTTTAATTTCCACACAGAGTGAATGCAAAAGATCATGGTTTATTACCTATATATATATATATTTCATTCAATCGATTTAACATATTACAATACATTATATTTTGCTTTTCGAACGAGAGAGAAACAGAGAGAGAGAGAGAGAGAGAGAGCAAAATATAGTTTGCTCCCGTACCACAAAAGAGCTGTTCCAAAAGTTGTCATTTCTACTACTTGGTTACATTCCGTTTACGTAATAACCTAGTTGTCAATCAACACGTAACAGGGAAGGTTCCAGAATAGTAATTACTACGTAATAACTATTCCCCATTTTGGTGATTGCATGGTAGACGAATCGTTCCCATTGCATAACAATCGTTAGTTGCGGAAACCTTTAAAGTTCAACTGATGGTAGCTTCTACGTAGAGACTACTAAATGTGCTGCTTGGGATGGTAGTTTTAAAACCAATTTTTTCCATGAAAGTAAACAAGACCCAACACCAATCAACTGTTTAGTTTAAAATATTAACGTATTAACAATTCAGGAGGTGATTTCTCGGGTTATATCAGGAATAAAGTTCATAATGAAAATGTGTCCTACGTACCATTGCAATCGCCGAGTAGAGGGTATTGAAGGTACCTCCATGAAACAATATTTTTTGGAATGTTGACTCTAGACATGGAGATTTTGAGATGAAATTCAGCATACTTGTTCGGGGTAATTCCGGTGACATTTGATTTTCAAATAATATTGAAATATAAACTATTATTAAAATGTCAATGAAAATTGAAGGGGAAATTCCTATGACATTATTTTTATATCAAAATTAAAAATGAAACAATTATAGTTATGCATAGTCAATATATATACTCAAAATTGCTATTCTGGTGAGCAATTTTCATTTTGATTTGAAGAATAATTCATTTCTTATTCAGTATTGATATCCCAGCAAGAGGTCTCAAATTTTTGCTGAATATCAACAATCATGGCATCGAATGGAATAATATTTCTAATTAACATTTTGGACGAGGAAAATGAGTGGTAAGAGAACATTTCAGAGTGAATTGATATATTTATTAACTTTTTGCACCCATCCATGCCTTTTACAGGCCCACATCCGGTGCGATTTGATTATTTTACCATATTTTCTCAAATTTAATTTATTGCATATTTTCTTCGTTTTGAGGTTTAATTTGTCATTAATAAGTATTGGATACCTTTCTAAATAATTAATAATGATTTCGAACTGTCTCTTTGGGTTTTATTTTTATTTTAGTTTTAATTAATTTTAGGGCGAAAAGATACTATAAAAACGTATATTCCGTCCTAGCTTTCAGCCAGATGAAATCACACAACAATAAATATGCCAAGATTCACAAGTTAATAGGCTATATCCAGTCTACCTTCGCACCATCACCCACAGAAATAAAAAGTCAAATTATTGTTTTAATATCAACATTGAAAAAGTATCAAAGTTGATAACAAGGTGGTCACCAGAATATCTATTCACTTTCGATAGATGTGAATATTGTTGTCAAGACAATTTTTGTTAGGAAGACAATGTGTCACCACGAATTACCATGATTAATAAGGTTTGGATTAAATATATTTCGAATGTCAAAAATTTGGAATAGCATTTGTCAGTGACAAATTTATATCGAAATATTCATAATGGAGAGTTTTTTTATAAATCGAGTCAATTTTATGAAAAAGAATTCTATTCTCGCTAAAATAGGTCCTTTTACATTGGTCTCCATATTGAGTTCGAGGAATACTTACGAAAAAAAGGAAAAAAAAAGAAAAAAGTCTCAATCTGCAAATGGTTTATTTTTAAATCATCAATATAAAAAAGATAGTATTCCTGCTCATATTTTACATTGGTTTTATTCCAATCTTTTTATTTCAAACAAAAGAAAAGTTTTGTTCTGCGTACAAAATAAAGATCATACTGATGGATTGTATGGAAAACAAGCTTTATTTTTAATAAAATGTAGAAATCTTTTACATGACTGAATAACATTTTAAATGAGTGGATAATAAATTATAGAAAACATTAAAAAAATATATTTATACAGTTTAACAATATATCAAATAAAAATTACTTTTAAGGGGGATCTCTCCATCTCCCATTAAATTTAATTAATCAATAATTTCCATGAAAACAATTATTGATACAATTGTATCCAAGGAAACTATATATTGTATTCGGTCTCCTATTAAGTTTATTAACTTAATAGGAGACGGAAATTCATAATTATCCAATTATATGAGTTGCATTTCCTGTTCACCCGTAGGCTTATAAACAAATTGTCTGGCTGCGGCAATATGAGAAGAATATTTGACATAAATTAATTTCGCAGAAAATAAAATTAATGATATAATTAAAACAACATTATTTATGCTCATTTTATAAGACACGTCTTTAGTATAACCCATGGTAAAATTCATTAGTTTTGACATATCGATCAGATATTGGTTCTTGTCAAAATGAACACTATCATCAGTAATATTACAAGCTATTCCGTAAACATTGCTGACACTGAACGATTTACCTTGGGTCAATGTGATATATTTATTTTCGCGAATAATATTAATTAGAGATATGCAAGACCAGTTATTATCATTGAGATTTATTTCCTTTAACCATGGCATATGCGATAATATTTGTTTAACATTGGCATTATTTAAATTATTGTTAGCGATGTTTAAAAAAATAAGATGTTTGGTGTTATGGAAAATATCCTCGTCAAAGTTAGACAAATTATTATGACTAATATCTAACTGAATTAACTCTCTTAGACCAGTAAACACTCCAGGTAGCACTTTTGTGATTTTGTTGTAACTTAAATTAAGTTCTATTAAGGATTTTAAGTCTCTAAAACAACCTAATTCCAGTTTGCTTATTGAATTGTGGTGTAGCCATATATTTTTTAAATTATACATATTTTCAAACATATTATAATTAATTTCTTGAAAATGATTGATACTGAGTTCTAATTTTATTAAATCTTTTAGTTTGGACAAATTTTTTAACTCGTATAAAAAATTGCTGCTTAAATTAAGTAGCTTGAGGTGTGTTACAAAATCAGAAAAATCTAAACTGGTTAAATTGTTTTCAGCTAGAGATACACCTCTCAATTTTTCCAAGTTATTAAAAACTTTAAAATCAAATTGTTTTAAATTGTTGTTGTCTATTTCGATAATAGTTAAATTCTTCAAGTGTTGAAAAGATTCGTTAACGATAGAATACCCTATGAAATTGTAATTTAGATGTAAAAACTTTAACGACGGTAAATTATTTAGGCAATCTCTGGTTTTTGTTAATTTGTTATAATTTAAATCAACAGTGTCCAGATATATTAAATTTGAAAAATTGAAAGAAGTTAAATGGTTTCTACTAGCATTTATGTATAAAATAGAATGCGGATATAAATTAGCATCAATATTGGTCAGATAGTTGCTTTGAATATTCAAGTACTGCAAAAGCTTACACTGGGAAAATACATCTTGACTAAACATACTGAAAAAATTATCATTTAAATAAATTGTTTGCAAACGTTTTAATGGTTTGAATAGCCCTGTGGGTATGTTGTTTAATTTGTTAAAAGACAAGTTTAATTCTTCAAGGCTAGTTAAATCATTTAAAGATTCTGGTTGAATATCAACAATTTGGTTGTTTTGCACATTCAATTTCCTTAAGTTTGTTAATCCAACAAAATTATGTGCCAAAATGTCGTTTAAAGAATTATTTTTCAAACTTAGAACGTAAATTGAAGACGAATTAAAACATCCTTCCTTGATTTTTTTAATTTGATTATCTTCTAAAATGAGAGTGGAGATATTGCAATTTTCGAAAGCTTTCTCTTGAATAATTTGAACATTGTCTTGTCGTATCCTAAGTTCGGTCAAATTTATGGAGGAAAAAAAGACCCTGGTTTATTTCTGGAAGACTGCTATTGGACAATTCGATGTATTGACTGGAACTATTCATCACGGATAAAATTTCACTTCGCAGGTTATAGTCAGGAGTTATGTCCGTGCATAATATATATCTGTACAGAACCCTTTCTGTCATAAAGATGGTAACTGTCTTCTTGTACATTTGGCACGTTTCCTCCGACAATTTGATTAGGAAGATGAACAGAACTGTTTGGATCCACATTATTATCTCCACCACTTCTAAAAAAAATTATCTATTAAAAAACTGTATTCCTCCATTAAAGAAAGTTATTTATTTAAAGCTTTATTAATGAACTTTCATTCCTTTCTCTAACACATATTTGTAAATTTAGATTTCAGACTTTATATTATTTTATTTTACAACCATTCAGCAGGTGTAAACCCAATAACAAAATGGGAACAAAAAGATTCTCTCATGTCTTTTATGTATCACACAAAAATGTAGAAAGGTAGATATTGAGGACATATAAGAGATAAAAATAATAATAGTAATAAGAAATTACAGTTATTTTATGGAGGCTCCACTACAGTTAAATATATCAAGACGATCTTGAATTGTATTATGCTTGTAAAATAATTGGATATATAGGAGAAAACTTTTTAATATTATATGTTTTCCGAGTCGATACATGAAAAGTTAGAGATTGTCTAGAGGTGAGTCTATGTACCAGGAAATTTAATACATATCACTGCAGTGCGTTTTGTTTATTTAATATCTTATATAATAATATTATTTTTTGTGATTTCACACGTCTGTTTTCGAGATTATTAGGGACGCCAATTGTGGGATATACACCGATTAATCTGTAATTTGAAAATCTTATCTGGATATCTTAGATACATTTTATATAATGGCACAGAAACAACTTTATATTTGTGGTAGTGGTCCTAGTAGGGACACCATGTTATTGACACATATGCAACACGAGATCCTACAAAGAGGATATATAAATCGTATAATAATTTCAATGTATTATTATTACTGAAATCTATGCAATTCCTAATAATAAATCCTAAAGTTTTGTAGCATTCTGATGTCAGATTATTAACATGATTTTTAAAATTGAGTTTATGCACCCAAATAACGGATGGTGTCGAGTCTGAATAACGTTGTTTGATTTATTAAGTAGCTATTGTTTATACTATACAATTTATTTGTGAAATGCATTATGTGATATTTTGATACATTTGGATGTGATTCATTTATTGTACACCAACAATTTATTTTAACGAGATTTTCTCGTAAGATGTTAAATCAGCTGTACTAGTAATAGAAAAGTATATTGTCATATCAGCGCAGAGTAAATAAGAAACATCCAAATTATATCCTATATCGTTTATGAGTATATTAAATATAAGTGGAACCAAATTAGAGCCCTGCGGGACAACTGACGTGGTGGCTCGACAAACTAGTATCCACAACATTGTACAAATTGCTTCCTACCTGTAACATAAAATTTGAAAAATTCAAGGAGTAGTGAGGAAAATCAATTAGAGAGCTTTCGTAGTAAAATATTCTGGTCCAGTCTGTCGAAAGCTTTAGAAAAATCTGTATAGATCACATCTGTCTGTATGCTATCGCACCCAACAAGTTAGCTAGAGTTTGTATAATACTAAAGAGGCTAGTAATAATTATTGACCTACCACCATGTATGAAACTGTGTTCATATTATATGGAGCAATGCAATTTTTCATGTAGTTAAAAGTTAACTCATGGAGTAGCATTTCAAGTATTTTGGCAAAGCTCGTCGGCTTCCATCTTCCAGCTCTCCCAATAAAGAACAATTATTTGTCTTCAATTTGGCTGGCAAAATATTGAATAATTTATGTAATAAATGCATGAAAATTTCTTTATTAATCGTTTTTGAGGTTTTATAAACAACAGTAATGTTATTTTGAATAGATCTCGTTTCATAGGGATTTCCCTGTGAATAGCATATGATGGATATCCAATCCATTAGTTGTATGTAATAGAGCTCGTTAGAATGCCATTCAGGAAAATTCTTTTATCATTTATTAGAACATTACGGTTTTTAATATACATACAGGGTGTTTCCGTTTTAATGAGCAGGACTTCACCAGTCTATAGAGAAGGTCATTTTAAGCAAACTATTCTCATTGAATATACTCAAAACATCTTCGTTTTCGAGATATCGGGTGTCAAAGTTTCTAAAAAAAAAAAATCGTTTTTTTTTCTCGATTATCCTGTGAATTAAAAGAAAGAACGATTTTTTGCGTGGAGAAAATATTTTTTGAATTGCTGTCTACAAACGTACTAATTTTCACAATGATAGATTCACCAGTGGCGTACTTATTGGGTGCATTTTACTATTTTCTTAAAAAAATAATGACACGCCAATGTCTTAATGGCAATATTCAAATCCTCGGATATTTGAAAAGAAAAGCTATTCTTTAATTTTTTTCCTAGGTTACATGGTTTTCGAGTAAAACTGAAGTTATATTGGGAAAATCAATGTACATTGCAATTATTTAATCTCCAATAAAATTTCGTTAATATTAGGTGGCTTTGGTTACAAAATATTTAGATTATTAACAGAAGTCAACAGTGTTTTCTCGTTGTTTATTTCAATAATTTTAAAAACTTTGGCAATTTTTTTAACCTATTTAGGTATTGCGTTAATTTTTAAAATGTTATTTCGATTTCCCAATGAAGATTACGAAAATATTCATTACGTGTATGGATTATACGACAGAAATTCTGAAGAAGCTGCAGTGGAATACCGTAGGCGTTTTCCGAATACAAGACATCCACATCCAGGCATTTTTCGGAGAGTATATCAGATTGTTAGAGAAAATGGATTGGCAAGAAGACAGGACGATCCCTCGAATGTTTGGTATGGACCCATCTATGAGTATTCAAAGAGCCTCAAGAATTCTTCACGTTCCTGTTCCTTGTATATGGAAAACTTTACGAAAAGACCAGCGACGTACATTTGCAGCCTGTTCAAGGTTTACACCCAGGGGACAGTGAACACAGTTTAAATTTTTGTCATATCATGTTGAATTCTGTGAGAAATAATCAAAATTTTTTTAAGAAAATATTGTGGACTGATGAATCCTGCTTCACCAGAAGAAAAGTAGTTAATTTTCACAACATGCATGTTTTGGACCACGAAAATCCATATAGAATCAGGCCAAGAAATTTTCAGAATAACTTCAGCACTATATCTGGAATTTCTTAAAACAACGCATGTGGGATAATTTTAATCTTGGTTCAAGGCGAATTGCTTGGTTTCAGCTGGACGGTTGTCTGGCTCAGTACGGACGAATAGTTCGAGAATGGTTTAATGCAACTTATCCAAATCGGTGGATCGGACGTGGCGGACCAGTTTCATGGCCGCCCCGTTCTCCAGATCTCACTCATATGGATTTTTTTCTTGAGGTTTTATAAAAGATGAAGTTTATTCTACTCCAATTTTCAGCTGGGAAGAATTAATGGAGAGAATATAAACCACCTGTAATGAAATACGACGAAAGAGTTTGGCAGTATATTATAAAGCGATGCCGAGTTTGTATTCAAGAAAATGGATCACACTTTGAACATCTTCTTTAGTTTAGAAACCAGCTACTTGATTTATGTTTTATCCAGTTAAAATGTTTAATTTTCAGATTTTAATTTCTTATATTACCTTAAGCTCTCGTTAACAAATAATTAAGAGTGACCTTATTTATTACTGTAGAGTATAGGGTGCGCCAAATTTGACTATTTTATCCTAGTTTCGAATCAAGTTTCTCTTTCAGCCATTACAATTTCGTCCAAAAAAAGCCCATAACCTACTCTAATATCGTCTATTGTGGCAGATACAGCAAAACTATTAAATTTTATTCAAAAACCGCGCAACCTAGAAATTTTTTTTTTAAAAATTAGTACGTTTACAGAAAGCAATTCAACAAATATTTCCTCCACGCCAAAAATTATTCCTTCTTTCCATTCACAAGATAATCGGAAAAAACGATTTTTTTTAGAAACTTCAACACCCTGTATCTCGAAAACGAAGAGGTTTGAAGAATATGTTCATTGAGAATATTTTGCTTAAAATGACCTCTATACGCTGGTGATGTCCTATTCATTAAAACGAAAACACCGTGCATATGAATGTTTTACATATTATACATATACTAATTGTAATTAGTTTAATATATGTTTTTATAGATACTTTTTTTATTTACTTGTTAAAACTACACAATACGTATACAGTGTGGAAATTAAATAACGCATAAATTCAGTAATTCCGTTGATATTAATTTTTTGGAAAAAATCTCGAAGGGGTATAGCGATTTCAACTTCAGCAAATATTTTCAATCTATTTTCAGTTTCTTATGTCATTTATTTTTTAGGTTATTACGTCATCGACTTTTTTTTTAAATGACAACCCATATCTTTTATTATTGATTTTGGTAGTAGTTTTTATTTCGGTTCCGACCGTATAAAATTTTCAGTATGTTATTATTTAGAAAAAATCGAGAAAAACAGTCTTAAAGTTCAAATAACAAAAATTCATTAAATTGGGAAAATGTATCTAATTGCCTAGTAGTAGCTACTTATTTTACTAGGCAAGTAGGCCACAATGGGCCCTTTTTACCTAGGGACCTACAGTTTAGCGTGGACTCCGAACCACGGTCTTCGACTGTCAACTAACCCACCGCCTGGGCCTGCCCGCCTGCACCGCTAGCAGAGTGGCAAACCTCCTGCGTAGGTCTCTTCGACCCTCCAGCCTACCGACTGTTAGATGAGCTATCGTTCATCCATCCAATTGCCGGACTCGATCAGTGCTGCTTAACTTCACTGATCGAATATAGGAAATTAAACGGATGTCCATACCTCATCCCCGTTTATCTAATTGCCTAAGTTTGACGGAAAGTTATTTTGAAATTATACAAATAGTTGAAAAATCGAACTAGAAATTTATTATCTGCTCAATTCAAAGTTAGTAATAACGATAACTTCGTGAGGCAAACATTGGTATAAAAAGAAACTAAATTGATTAACTAGAAAAAAACTCTAACAATATCATCAAACACAAAAATAAGCACAGAAATAACAGTTGTTAAATTACATTTACACTAAATGTTCAAATTAACGACCCTGTACCATTTGACAATACCCAAGACGATTATAAAATTCATTTCTCACATTCTGTATAGTTTGAGGCGATATTAACCTATTCTCATTTGAATTCTTTGCCTGAGATCGTCTAAATTATTGGGTCGATTGTTGTACACTTTACTTTTTAAGTATCCCCATAAAAAGAAGTCTAATGGCGTTAGATCAGGATACCTAGGCGGCCATTCTAAATAAATTTACCCAA